>OX438862.1:21737088-22337088 GCA_949315895.1 Anania crocealis
GTCAACTTATTTCTAAGTGACATTTTACTCTTCCTGCCGATATAGTAGTAGAGCCTTGAAAAGTAAAAGGCTGCAGTCTGACGGACGCGTTTTATGTGAGGTTTAAAGCTCATTCTACGGTCTAAGGTGACACCTAGGTATTTGACTGTCTTCTCCCAAGGGATCGGACGGTCGTATAGGGTGATAGGTGTGAGACATCGTTTAGGATGTTTTGAAGCGAAGAAACCTCGAGTAAAGTACACTGCTGCACTTTTCTCGGGGTTTACCTCTATTCGCCACATCCTAAACCAGTCACCTAAGGATTGGGCTGCACGTTGTAGTGCCTTAATGATGTAACCGGCATGGTAGCCAGAGTGATAGAGGGCTGTGTCGTCCGCAAATAGAGCTAGCTCTACTTGCGGTGACCTGGGAATGTCGTTAATGAAAATTGAAAAGAGAAGAGGGGATAGCACGGAGCCCTGAGGGACTCCAGCCCTGATGGGGCGGGGAGATGAATAGGACCCCTCTACGCGGTAGCGAAAGGTACGATTTGACAGAAAGTCTCGAAGGATGAGCACGAGACTGTCGGGCACTTTGAGTTGGTACAGCTTGTAGATCAAGCCGTTGTGCCAGACTTTGTCAAATGCTTTCGCTACATCGAAGAAGAGTGCACCAGTTACCATCGGTTTGGATCTGTTGAGGCCGTCGAGAATGTGCTCCGTTAGGCGGTGCACCTGTTCGACACAAGAGTGGGAGGCTCTGAAGCCAAACTGTTCGTTGATTAAGAGATTGTTCGAGAAAATGTAATCTCTTAGGCAGGAGACGAGAACACGCTCGTATAATTTGCCCATAGTCTTGAGGAGACTGATGGGCCTGTAGTTGGCGGGCTTGGAGCGGTCCTTGCCGGGCTTAGGGATACCTATGACGTCTGCTTCTTTCCACGCGGTTGGAAAGATGCAGTTTGCCATGGCACTATTGAAGATAGCAACCAATAGGCAAATCAGTTGGGCGGGGAGGACTCGTAAGACTCTGTTGGAGATCCGGTCCGGACCGGGAGCCTTGTTTGGACGGAAACCTTTGATGATGGTTTGCACCTCATCGGCGGTGGTGGGTGCAAGGGGGCAGGTTGGAGGGAGGGCCGAGAGACGTTCGACTTCGCTGTCCACCATACTAAGGTGGGCAGCGTCTATGGGAAGCGTGCTAGGAGAGCACTGGGCCTCTAGGCTGTCGGCCAGACATTCGGCTTTCTCTTCGTCGTCGAATACGACGGAGTTGTCGGGTCTAGAGAGAGGAGGCATAGATGTGACTATATCTGACTTGAAGGATCTCGCCAACTTCCAATAGGCTTGGTGAGATGGTGAGATCGTTTCAAGTAGGCTATCCCACTGACTTTCCCGAAGAGCCTTAATACGTTCCTTTACAGATGTCCGTAAAGTGCGTAGAAGGGTTCGGTTATATTCGGTGGGATAGGAGTCATAAGCTCTGGTCGCAGCTCTCTTTGCCCTCAACAGCTCCCTCACGTCATCCGGCAAGTTCAATCTATGCCTAGGCATATCTGGAACTTGCCTAGACGAATCGCTAATAGCGGTCGTGATGTGGCTAGTAAGGGCATCGATCGCTTGGTTAGTCTCGTGAGGCGATCCTAACCTGTCTGGGATTGAGTTCAATACTGAATCGGGACTAGGTCCAAGATTGCTCTCGAGCCTGTGCCAGTCCAGTATTGTTTTCATGGATATCTGTTGGTCAGAGGGACCTAATTGGAGGACAACTGGGCGATGGTCAGAATCTAGGTCATGGTGGACTTCTATTGAACGAAGGCGCAGGCCTACATTCTTTAGAACCGCCATGTCCAAGATATCGGGTCTGTGGTTTACGTTAAAAGGATAGTGGGTCGGAGAAAGGGGGGCGATGATGTCAAAATTGAGGACTTCAGCGAGATCTGCTAACTCTCTACCATTGCTGGAGGTTGTTAAACAGTTCCACTGAGTATTTTTGCTATTGAAATCTCCGCCGAGAATGACGGAGGGTCCCATAGCAAAAAGAGCCTCATAGTCGCTCCTTAAGGGAGTCTTGTCGCCAGGTTGATAAATGGAAGCTATTATGACTGGTTGATGGCCGGTCATGGCTAGCCGACAGACAGAAGCTTCAACGTTTGTGAGCGTGGGAGGGTCGAGGGGAACGCAATGCAAGGAGCGTTTGTAATAAATTAGAGTGCCGCCACCTCTAGTGGGCCTATCGTTGCGAACTACGTTATAGTTGGCAATCATAGCACTACGAGGGAGGATGGAGGGTTTTAATAAGGTTTCTTGTACCAAAAAGATGTCGACTTGGTGCTTCATAAGGAAGAGTGATATCTCTACCTTTTGTTTTTGAAGACCAAAGGCATTAAAAAATGCGATGGTAAGGGACCGGGGTTTCGTTCTAGAGGGTGTATTATTCATGGTGAGGAAATGTTTCTAACTTTTTGGAGAAGGTCGGCGTGCTTATCTAAAAGACAAAGCATTGCGCATGGGTCTTTTTGATGCACACGGATTTGGGCTGCTACATATCTAATTTCAGCCGGGTTGATTTGGCTGAGATTATATATGAGCATGGCATCCTGCTCGTACGGGACAGTTGGCGAAGCCTTAGGGGCATTAGAGCGCGGGTCACGGAGGGTGACCGGGGCATTTGTAGCCTGCAGTGCCTGAGGGGCCTTTGGGACTACTGGCGGTGCCTGAGGGGCAATAGTGGTGGCCTTAGGGGCCATAGTGGGGGCCTTAGGGGCCACAGATTGGGCCGTAGGGGCCATATTTGGGGCCTTAGGGGCCGTCGGGACTGCTGTAATTTGGCTTAAGGCCGGGACAGGGGCGTAGGCATTCCTTGCCCAGGATAGTGGTCGAGACCACGCGTTGTGTCCGTAAGGACGCAACTCTGGGAAGGCTGTGGGTTGAGCCTGAAACTGGCGAAACGAAGGGGCTGGGAAGTGCGCGGCCTTTGGTGCCTGCACCCGTGAGTTTACTCGCGGAGCACGGGGGCAACCGCGATAATTCGCGGTGTGTCCCTGCTCTCCGCAGAGTACACACGCGGGCGGGGTAGTCGCCGTGTCCTTACAACGAGGACAGTCGGCGGTACCATGGTCGCCCAGGCATTTCACGCAGCGCGGGCGTGCGTGACAATTACGGGCAGAGTGCCCGTACAACTGGCAGCGATGACACTGGCCAGGGGTGAGTTTTTTATGAGGGGTCTCGATACGGAGGCCGGAGATATGGCATATAGATTTTATATTAAAAATCTTTTTGCCTTCAGGGGTATTTTCTAGTACGATTTGTACTAAATCGTAAGGGGCTTTGCCACGCGCTTTAAATAAGCGGTGGACTTCCAGAGCTGGAAGCTGTTTCGACTGAAGGTCGGTGAGTATGAAGTCTGTGTCGACTTCTTTCGGAATTCCGCGTACAACCACGCGGAGCTTCTTCTCCTCGACGGGAGTGTACGTATGGAAGTAGATCTTCCTTACGTTGAGGTAATGTTGGAGCTGCCTGTAGGAGGCGATGTCCGGCGTTTGCACGCGGATTCCGTCGGAAGCCGACTTTGCGTGTGAAAACGCAATGTGGCGCTCATTGAGAGCAGCCGAAATATTTGTCCAGGCAGACTTGTCCTGGACTACGATGGGCGGGGGAAGGGGGGCCTTTTTTGTCTGTGAAGCAGACTGCGAGGTTGGGGCTGGGGCAGGGGCGGAGCTGGCGGCGGATGCCTTGGCCGGTCTGGGTTGCCCGTGGGAGATTTTGGCGGTTTTCGCCGGGGGTTCGGAACGCGCGGGTTTACGCGCTCGCTTTCCGTGGATCACTGGAGTGAACCCTTCGGAATCTGACTCCTCGGTTTGAGACGTCTCCTCCGAAGAGGAGGAGCCGTCACTAACGGGGGACTCATTACTATCCTCTGATGAGGAGCTGGAGGATGTGGGAGGAGAGGAGGAGCCTGAAGGGCTTTCCTCTTCCTCCATGGGAACGGGCTCTGGGTCTGGGGAGGCGGGCGAGTCTTCGGAGGCTTCGCGAGCGCGACGAAAGGCATTAAAGCCTTTCAACGCGTCGCCTCCTAACGATCGGAGGTACTCTAAAAAGAGTACCTCCATCGTGGAGGGAGGACCTTAGGTAGTAATTTTTATTTACCACCGATTCGGAACGCGCCTTCACCGAGAAGAATCGGCAAGAAACTCGGTGACGGTGAGTGATGGGTGTCTGTGTGGTCCAACCTGCCACAGGAAGGTTGGTTGAGTCGGGTGTGCCTAAAAAGGATGTGAGGTCCCTAACATTGGGTGGTCCCACGACGATGTGATGTCGCCGCGGGGTGAGTGGCCTACGCCTAGCAGTCCTTCGGGAGGGACCGAGCCACCGAAATGGCCCGGGATACGCTCCCTAAGGGATGGAATATAAGGATGGGTAGGGTGGGTCACGCCCAGCAGGGAAAGGACTGCAGTTTCTAGTGTCTCTAGGGCGAGGAGGAACGCCTCACCCTCTCAAACGTGCCTTCCAGGAGGCCTAGACTTACAGCCCGATATACCGGCGGCGGAGGGAAATTTCAGCGCCTTGAAAAAGGCACTGTCTGTCGCTCCCTATCGAACAGAACCGCTTTGAAAAAAGCGTTTAACTCAACAAAGGTCAGTTGACACCGTTAGGTTAACCTTTGGAGAGCCGCGGGCGGAACCACGTATTAAGAAATAAGATAGGAATGCTGCGAACAGCGAGACGGATCGACAGCGGAGCGAGCGTCCGACCTGTGCGAGCGCTGAGAGCGGAAACCTCCTGATTTTGCCTAGCCGGGTCGCCGTCTTTTATTCAAATTTTTATCGTGGCTCTAGTCGCTAAACCCTGCCGTAGTTTTAGCCAATCACGAGGTCGGGAGTTTTCATACGGTTTCAATATTGCCCTCTCCCTCCCTCGTGACGCGCTGTCCCTCTCTACGGCCCGTTCAAATTTTATTGTAGGCAAATTCAGTTCTTACAATTTTCCTTAATGCTAACTTATTTTCTAATAACAATACATAACTTTTTATCACACAAAAATAGAAATCAACGAAGATATTTACAAAAAACAGTATGCGGCTCTCTATACGGTATTGCCGTTTTAACAATTTATTACGTCGGCTTGATACGCGGCTTTCGCTACGGTATTGCCGAGGTTCTCGTCGTAGCTGCTGTCGTTAACATCCTCCCCCCGGCGCAGGTGTACCGCAGCCTCGGTTGGTAGACAGCTCAGCTTCATTGCAGCGCGTCCCTTCCCTCTGGTCCGGGGAAGGTGCGGGTATGGTGGTCAGCTTGATGATCTTGGTGGTTGGTCGCTTCAGGACACCTCCCTTGGTTTGAACGTCTATGTTTCGTACTATTCCATCTGGCCCTGGGTAGGTACGGACGACGATGCCTCGTGGCCACACGTTTCGAGGAAGCAGCGGATCGACGATGAGGACCAAATCTCCGTTCTTGATTTCTTCGTGGCATCCATGTTGTTCTAGGCGCGGTACGAGCGTGGGTAAGTACTCGCGCAGCCATCTTTGCCAAAAGTGGTCCGCTAAGTTCTGTGCAGCTCTCCATGTTCGTCGATCTGCTTCGTTGCATGATCCCACATACGGTAAACCAGATGATGATCCCAGCAGAAAGTGGTTAGGTGTAAGAGCCTCTGGATCGTCAGGGTGTACTGATACATGGGTCAGCGGTCGAGAGTTGACAGCATGTTCAGCTTCTGCTAGGAGTGTGTTCAATGTTTCCTCTTTCGGCGCTCGTTCTCGGAGGGTTGCCATGAGCGCGGCTTTCACCGAGCGTACCATCCTTTCCCAGGCTCCTCCTTGGTTCGGTGCTCCAGGGGCGATAAACTTCCATGTCGTTCCGTAGTTCATGGCCAATCGGGTCAGTTCAGGTAACCATTCTGCGTATGCCTTTCTTAACTCGACGTCTGCTCCCCTGAAGTTAGTGCCGTTGTCGCTATAGAGAGTCGAGGGCCATCCTCTTCTTGCTGCCATCCTTCTCAGTGCCATTATTGCAGAGTCCGTAGTGAGGGAACTGGTCAACTCCAGGTGAACCGCTCTCGTTGTCAGAAAGTGAAGAGTGCGCACCATCTTTTCTCCCTCCTCCTGCCGATCGTGACCATCATGGGGCCGAAATAGTCCAACCCACAATGGCTGAAGGGTCTCTGATGCGGTTGTAGGCGCTCTTCGGGAAGATCGCCGACCGGTGAGTTCTGGGGCTGTCCTCTTCTCAGGCGACACATCTGGCAGGTGCTGGCTATTGCTTTCACGGTAGGTCTCAGTCGGGTCACCCAGTACTTTTGTCGTACGTCGTTCACCACTCTCTCGCAGTTGGCGTGACCTGCTCTTCGGTGTTCTCTTGCTATGAGGAGTTTGGTGAACGGGTGACGGCCATCCAGCAGAATAGGTCGTTTGGTTGCTGTAGGAACATCGATCTTGTTGGCTCTTCCATTCAGTTTCAGGAGCCCATCTTCATACAAAAGGCTGAACCGGTGCAATGGGCTTGTTCTGTGCACGAGGACGTCTCTTCTTGTGCAGTCTAGTTCGCGGGAGAAGGCATCTTGCTGAGCTCGTTGTAGCCATAGATGAGTAGCTTTCTTCAGGTGCTCGTAGCTGAGGGAGTTCTTTCTTCCGCGGCAGCGTTCAATGAACTGCAGTACTCGTGCTGTTGCGCCAATCAGTCGATCGTATGATGAAAATCGGCTTATGTCCGGCAGCGCGTCGTTGGCATCTTGCGTGATGACATTGAGTTGTTCCACAGCGATGTCATCGTTCTTTTCTGTTTGTCTTGGCCATTCTGATCTAGGTCGTCTTAGGAACGACGGCCCTTGGAACCATTCATCTTGACTCGAGACAGGTATGTATCCAGCTCTCGTGGCCACATAAGCTATGTTCAAGCGGGTTGGTACCCACCGCCATTCTGTTGGACTGGACTCTTCTGTTATCTCAGCAAGTCGGTGTGCTACGAAGGGTGTGTAGCGCCTGCTGCCGTTTCGCAACCAGTGTAATACGGTCTGCGAGTCGCTCCAATATGTGACGTGATCAATACGTAGTCTGTGTTCTTCTTTGATCGCTTTTGCTAGTCTTGCTCCTATAAGTGCTGCTTGCAGTTCGAGTCTAGGCATCGTTTGTGTCTTTAGTGGGGCTACTTTGGCTCTAGCTGCCACCAAAATAACTTCTGTTTCGATGCTTTTCTCGTAGCTGAGACGCCAGTATGCTGCTGTAGCGTAGGCTTCCTCACTCGCGTCGCAAAAGACGTGTAGCTCACGACGTTGAACCTTTCTCCCCCCGTTGTAGCTTCGAGGAAGGCGCAGTGTATCGACGATCTGCAATCCTGTTATCCATTCACTGAAGCCGCTCGCTATATTCTCGGGTATTGGTTCATCCCAACCAGTCTTGAGTCGCCATAGCTGTTGCAGGTGTATCTTTGCAGTTATCGTGTAGCAGCTTAAGAGTCCCAGTGGATCGTAGATGCTCATGACTGTTGACAGGGCTTCTCGTTTTGTTGGAGGTCGTTCTTGAGTCTTCACAGCTTCTGGGACTCGGTTCATCGATGTGTTAAAACTCAGCTGATCGGTATCTGCATTCCACAGCAGCCCAAGGGTCTTCTCCGTTTCTCCTAATGGTGTGGCGCCTTGTTTTGCCCGTCTTTCCTTCGGAGTGACTGTTAGGAGCTCCTTATTGTTGCTGTTCCAGCCTCGTAGGTTAAACCCAGCCATCTTGTGTACCTCGTCGACTTGCATGATCGTGGCTTTGGCTTTGTCCAGTTCGTCGAAGCTTTCCACGAAGTCATCCATATAGTGCGATTCCGTAATTGCTCGTAGGGCTTCGGAATGGGTGTGCGCGTGATCATGCGCGTTGCGGTTCCGTACGCTGTGTGCCAGAAATGGTGAGCTGGTGGCTCCGAATATCATTGAGGTCATCTTCATCTTAATTGGCTCTTGAGCGGGATGATCTCTCCATAGGAAGAGCTGCGCTGGTTGATCTTCCTTTCTTATTTTGACACGTAGGAACATTTCTTCTATGTCTGCCGTTATTGCATAGGCCCCCTCTCGAAATCGAAACATGATGGTTTGTAGCGATCGCAGTAGGTCGGGTCCTTCTAACAGGCAGTCGTTCAGGCAGATTCCGTTGGACTTGGCTGCTGCATCGAAGACTAGTCTGATCTTCCCAGGTTTGTTAGGGTTTCTCACGGCGAAGTGTGGCAGGAACCAGGCCATCGGACTTTCTTCTTCTTTGCCGTTGCACTTTTCTGCGTACCCTTTTTCTATTAGGTTTTTCATCTGTTCATGGTACTGAATCTTCTGGTCTGGTTTTCGTTCCAGGCTGGCTTCTAACGTCTTGAGTCTTCGTAGCGCAGCACCATGACTTGATGGCAGTTTGACATCTTCGGTCTTCCATGGGAGGCCAACTTCAAATCTTCCGTCCTTTCGTATTGCCGTTTCATTGAAGATCTTCTCTGCTCGTAGATCCTCTTCTCTTGCATATCGCTTATCGAGTGATATGCCCAGTGAGTCAATACGAAAGTGTTGTTCGATGATGTCTTCCAATCGTTCATCTTCCGTGATGTGAAGAATCTCTTCGTTAGTTCGATGGCTTCGTGGGATTCGTCCGTGGATTACCCAGCCTAGTGAAGTTCTGGAGGCAGCTGGTTGGTTCGGTTTGCCAGCACGTAGCTCCCGTGTTACGATGAGAGGCCAGTTGTCAGTTCCGATCAAGATTCGTGGTTTGGCGTTGTGATAAGCTAGTCCGTCTAGCTTTAGGCCTTGCAGGTGTTTCAGGCGTAGGGCCTCTTTCGGCACTGATTGCGTCGAGAGGTTCAGGCCTGCCATTGTTCGTAGCGTGATGTGTTCTTGACCAGTGTTCTCATCGGCGCTGATCTTGACGTGGACTATCTTGCTCTTCATGTTCTTCACTCCGTTTTCAATTCCCTTTATTCTCAACTGTGAAGTCGGTCCGCTGGCTCCAATCTCGTTCGCCAGGTCTTCATCAATTAATGATACGGTTGCTCCTTCGTCGAAAAGTGCGAATGTTCGTCGCGTTCCCTTTCTACCGCTGATGACGACGGGGCAAATCTTCAATTTGATCTCGCTTCCTGGGGTTGCTGCTGTCGTGACGGTAGCTTCTTCGACGTCGGTAGTGTCTTCTCGTTTAGCATTAGGCACTTCGGCATGAAGGGATGCGTGATGAGGATATTTGCATCCTTTGACTCCGCAGGGTTTCTGTCTGCAGTTGAATCTTCGGTGCCGGCTGCTGATGCATCGAAAACAGAGTCCGGCTTTCTTCACTGTGTCCCAGCGGTCCTTGGTTGAGAGCTTCAGGTAATTTTCACAGGTGGGCAAACGGTGTTCCTTGTTGCACATTATACAAGCATCGGGCTTGCTAGGTACTGCTGTTGCTGTTTCTGTGACGTTGAAGACTCTCTTCTTTTGGTTTTCTGTTCTTGCTGGCACAGGTTTTGACGGAGGATCTCTTCTAGCCGTGCTGTAGCTATGTCTCAATGCGCGGTCCGCCAGCTGCATCAGGAATTGAGACAGCTGGATGATCTCCGCTGTTGCACCCGGGTTTTCTTCCGCGTAGTCGCACCATTTGCTCTTCATATGAGGACTGAGTTTGTCGAGAGTTTCGCGTGCCAGTAGAGGGTTGTATAGGTACGCGGGGTTGACATTCTTCAAAGCTGCTACTATGTTCTGGACCCTAACTGCAAACGTGTTGAGTTCATTTGCAGTTAAGCCCATCTTCGGCAGTCTTCGTAGATCTTCATACGCCATGTCAACGATTATTTCTGGACGTCCATAGCATTGCTTCAGGGTCTTCATAATGTCATCGGGGTGCGTGGCAGTACTTAATAGTGACGCCACAGTGTCGCGTGCTTCGCCTCGGAGTGCGTTGCGTAGTCGCGCCAGATTCTCAATTGGTGAGAACTTGTACATCTTCGTAGTTTGTTGCATGGCCAGTTCAAACTGGACCCATTCCATCGGTGATCCGGAGAAAATCGGTAAATCAGTTGCTTGTCGCGGCGGTGGCCGGCTTGCCATCATTTCAGATAGTACGTTTGCCAGCTGTTCGATGCCTCGGCTTCTCGGTGTAACTGATCTTCTTCGTTCGCTAGCACCTGCTGCTTGCTCGTTTGGTGCTGGCGTCCAGTCGAACCTCGCCTTTCTTATTACAGGCGGGGTTGTGGGTTCATTCATGACCGGATCCGTTGTAGGTGCGGCGTCTTCTCGCCGCTCCCCCCGTACGTTGTTGACGTTTGGAGTAGCTTTATCGAGCCATTCGTTCACTCGATCCATGTTCTGAGTTGGCTCCATATCTTCTTCATGCATGCTGTCATCGAGCTCCGCTAAGTCGGCGGCGAGCTTTGTCTTGACTAGGTGAGCGTCGATCTGTAGTTCTGTCCGACGGATAGCGGCTAACCGTTGTTCTGCCTCATAGCGTAGCCTAGCCGCCGCGCTAGCCGTCGACCTCGTAGATCGCGGCGTGTGGCGGGCTTCTCTGGCTACCGGAAAAGCGGTACCCGAAGTCGTTGTTTCCCTCGGCGCAACCATGGTACTGTCACGTTCGGTATGGACAGTATCCATAGTACGGGATTGCGCCAGACGACGTCGTTGTGCCTCGATGTCGGTGTTGTGTACCGACGGCGACGGTGACCGTGGCGGATCGGGCAGTATCCGTGGGAGATCTTGATCAATTCCTCCTTGACTGCGAGTGACGACCATAGTGATGATGGTTCTTCTTTATATCCGGCTCCGACAGGACCAGCTGAAGACGGTGGGGCAGTGGACTGTAGTAGGAGTAGGTCGCTGGTAGTAGGGGCGGTGGGCCGTTTCCCATCTAAAGGCACTATTTTGAAGTCACTTGTTTATTCTTCTTGTTGTTCCTTATTCGGAGGACTGGAGCGAACTGATTTTGCCTAGCCGGGTCGCCGTCTTTTATTCAAATTTTTATCGTGGCTCTAGTCGCTAAACCCTGCCGTAGTTTTAGCCAATCACGAGGTCGGGAGTTTTCATACGGTTTCAATATTGCCCTCTCCCTCCCTCGTGACGCGCTGTCCCTCTCTACGGCCCGTTCAAATTTTATTGTAGGCAAATTCAGTTCTTACAATTTTCCTTAATGCTAACTTATTTTCTAATAACAATACATAACTTTTTATCACACAAAAATAGAAATCAACGAAGATATTTACAAAAAACAGTATGCGGCTCTCTATACGGTATTGCCGTTTTAACAATTTATTACGTCGGCTTGATACGCGGCTTTCGCTACGGTATTGCCGAGGTTCTCGTCGTAGCTGCTGTCGTTAACACAAGGTAAGGGTGTTTTCATGTTTTCAATAACAGTCGTGACTTTATAGAATTATTTTGAATGAAAAAATTTAACAAAAAAAAATAATTGAAAAATAATTCATATGCAATTTGATTCTTTACTACCCTAGAGTTATAGGATATCAAAAGGAACACGTTGTATTTCTGTAGATACGACTCTTAAACGGTAATCTATGCAGTTTGACCAGGGGTGGAGATTATTTTTATTTATTTATTTTAAAAAAGGGTTACAATGGTTTTCACGACATATAGACCTACATCGACTTGTCGTCTTGACGTGGGATCATGAGAATCTGAGAAATCTGAGTAAATCAAAGAATAAAAATAAAAGGATAATGAATTATAATAAAAAACTGATTATTAATCTTCATGGTAACAAAATATGCTATTATGGTCTAGGATCTCCAGTGTGTTGGGTATCGGCTGAGTAAAACTTACCCAGACCTTACATTCTAATACTTTTACTTACTTGCTCGCTGTACTTAATGGAGTGACTTATATTATAAAATTCGAATAATTCGATTCATTTTGATTTATTCTACGTTTACTTACATATTTTTATATACATCAGATAACAAGATTCATAACTTACCTATATAAAAATAGGTTATATGCCGATATTATCTTACCTCTTATCTCTCTATAATAATATCATAAATGTGAAAATTTGCCTTTATTAAGTTTTCAGTAAACTACCATCATTAAAAAAGGGAAACCTTACTTCAAAACTTACCCAGACTCTTTGTACATTAAATATACAGAGACCATATTTATTCGGAACAGGGAGTAAACCAGGCTCTGAACATCGTATCAATTTCTATGGCAAATCTATTTTGATCTGCTGATTCGTTGTTAAGTATGTGGTAATAAACAACCTTCTTAAATGTTATAAATCAATATAACTAAATAGCAATACTTACCAATCACCTACCGATATTACTGTCAAATTAATATTACTTTTCGCAACCAATTGGTAGTGTTTCGTATTTCGTACGTAACATTTGTTGAAAGTAAAGAATATTCTATAGTTTGGAATTCTATCATATAAAAACCAACGTGATCATGTGGCATAGTACAAGCATTGCACTTATACAAAACACCGTGTGAGATGCAGTGCAGGCACTAAAGCGAAACAAATTCTTACTCACCTGTTACAAAAAAAATATAATAATAAGACCTGATTGCTCCCGGGAGTATCCCTGTTCCTCACCTCTGGCTTGTCTTCATTGGTTGGCCGGAGTGAACAATAACGAGGAACATATCTCCCACCTCTTGCTTGCCTTTATTGGCCGGCTTGAGTGGAGAGTCGCTAGAGCAGAAATGCTCGGAGGAAGGAAGTATTGCAGTAAGATGCTTGTAGGGATCTTGAACGGATTACCGGGATTGTCCTGAGAGCCGTGTAATACCTCTCCACTCCTCAAGCATCTCAGGCTATGTTGCCTCCTTGTCGCTACGTCACTATGTGCTAGCGACCGTTTTAAGGTGCACATTAAACGAGTGTGCGAGTCACCCCCTGCCATTTTATCCATGTGACTAACATAGGTCAGGCAGGGGCCATAGTCCTTCCATAGTCCACCCGAACCCATAGCCCAGTATCCTTTGTATCCACATACCACAATAGTCCTGCACTGACCGGGGTTTGTCCTTGGACGCATTTATATAATGCACACAGGGATAATCATCGGTTGGTGTCACATTACATCATTTAGATAAATGTTAGTATATAAACTTGAAAAATTTTGTCTCAGGCGGGACTCGAACCCGCATCTCCTCGCATGCCGGGCGGGCGCCATACCATTAGGCCACCGAGACACTGCGACACGGCGCGAATTTTTCAAGCATATTCTTACGCTGTCTTACGCTGACTGTCAAACATCTGCAAAGATGTTTCTTTCGGGTGTTGGGGGTGCAAGCTCCTAACATTTGATGAAGCAACGCTGGCTCACAGCGTAAGAATATGCTTGAAAAATTCGCGCCGTGTCGCAGTGTCTCGGTGGCCTAATGGTATGGCGCCCGCCCGGCATGCGAGGAGATGCGGGTTCGAGTCCCGCCTGAGACAAAATTTTTCAAGTTTATATACTGATATTATAAGTGCAATTAAGTTGCTAAAATATCAAATAAAGTAGATAAATGTTGTCTAGCGGGCCTCTGCGAGTTGGCTTCGACCCCTCGTACGCCTTCCAAATGTCCGGGACTCCATAGTCCCGTGATCGGAAAAAGAACAAAAATAATACATTTTAGGATACTACAGGTGCGTCACTATTACATTACTTATGGTACAGTTCCCACGATGGCTAATGCTTATAAGCTTAAAATGTAGGTGAATTAGTATATCGTGTAAGTATAGTGATTATATTTGATTATCAAGATGTGTAGCTTCCCGACACTGGCGCGCAGAAAAACAAACATTGTTTTTCATTAAACTTTGACATTTTCGTATAAATTGGCCCAATGAATAAATTATACATTCATGTTTTTGAATGGAAAATTAATCTAAGTCTATAAATTCTTTCTAGTTCTGAAAAAATTGGTGCTGGATTGGACGTTTTTGAGCCAAAATATAGATAGTATGTAACTGACAAAATACATAACTTAGATGCATTGTGCTGAAAATACTTAACAAGAGAGGGAGTGAGAGTCAGTCCATCGTAGCTAAAAGCATGTTCAAAACACAAGCTAACGATTATTCGTAAATTCTAGCAACTTATTAAAAATCAATAGACTCAGGCGTTACTTTGCGGAAATCTATAACTAATTAAATTATGGATTGAGAAAATTATTTTGGTAATGATTTCCGCTTCTTAAAATAATAAGAAGCGGAAATCATTAGCAAAATAATTTTCTTAATCCATAATTACTTATTAAAAAGGCTCAGAGTTCAGGTATCAGTTCAGATATTTATTAAGTTGCACAAATTCTGGGGTATGCTAAGAAGTGCTATTGACAAGTTAATTTATTAGACCTCTTATCAGGTCACGGTTTTTTTTTTTACTTCGTCCATTAGTTACTCCACTACACGTTGTAACCGACTGTACGTAAAAATGCTAATGTGGGTATTTTGCTTTTTATTAAATGCATACCTTATTATAATTGTTCTAGAAAGAACCTTGATCAAGCCTTACTTGTGTATGTGGGAACCCATCAATTTATCGCAATCAGATACAACGATTTAAATTTATGATAACTATTCGCGGAAAATCTTTTCAGTATTAAAGAACACTTAGAATCACGTTACATCGAATTTTCGTTTTATCACACAATAGCTTTTCAACAAATTCATTCTAGTGTTAATTCTGTATTTCCATTTCATGTAGGTAAATCATCGGAATAGTGTTTTAATTATGTTTTAGTTCCCGAAACAGACGTCACATCAATTATTGACGTGAGAATTTTGCAACTGTAAGTTTGATAGGATGGAATTTGTGATGATCTTTCTTATATTTTAAAGGTATAATATTTGTAAAGTTGTAAGATAAGTATTTTACTTAGTTGCTTTTACTTTTTGTTGAAGCAAGGTAGGGGTAATAAAATAGTTCTTAAATAACTTCGTATTGAGTTTCTTGCAAATGTTTCAAATAACCCTGCGGATAGACTTGTAAATGGGGTCATTATCGCCCAAACTCGAGTGTTTACACTTGAGTTAACCCAGAATATGTCTAGATACTAAGTAGCATCATGTAAGATAACCTGTCATTCCAAGGGCTAGTAAAAGATACAGTATAACGGTAATGAATATTGCCAATAATTCACTCATCTACTAATATTATAAAGCTGAAGAGTTTGTTTGTTTGAACGCGCTAATCTCAGGAAGTACTGGTTCGAATTGAACAATTCTTTGTTTGGGATAGTCCATGTATCAATACATGGACTATCCCAAACAAAGAATTTCCTCAAGGAAGGCTTTAGGCTATATAACATCACGCTGCGACCAATAGGAGCGAAGCATCAGTGAAAAATGTTGCAAAAATAGTCGCGTACATAAAAACAGAAATTGACGCGGACGAAGTCGCGGGCAACAGCTATTAATAACAGCAGCTCTGCCTGCACAAACTGCACATGCTAAGCAGTGGGGTGCAAAGTAGCATTTGCCTATTCTTAAGGTACTTAAATTCTATCTTTAGACATAATTTCATAACAATCGGTTACGTAGTTTACGCGTGAAACCGTAAAAGACAAACAGAATGACAGACAAACAGATAGAGTTACTTTCACATATTAAAGTTAGTAGGGATGAATAAGGAAGTAACAAAGGAAGGGCTTAAGCGACTCCGTGAAATGTTATTGAACGCCGATTTTGTTTCAAATATTACTCGTATATACATAATACAATTCTGATTGAAACAACTTTTATAAGTAAGAATACGTATTTATTTTTTACAAGTTTGAGCGATTTCGACCTATGTTGGACAGACTCATAGAAATAGTTAGATCAAAGATGGTGTTATTAAGTTACGAAAAATTACCACGAAGGGTAAAAGAAAAGACAGTCACATATTTTTTTAAGACTGTTCTTTCATAAATATAAATAAATAAGTGAAAGCACCCAGACACCAATTTAAGTAGGTGCCATACAATAACTTACTGACAATTAACAAGCTCCATTACAAAATTGGTGACTTACTAAACTCTTTACTTGATACAATTTTTGTGGCGTTTTTATGTACTTAGGTTTTAAAAGTAACTATTTTTCTTAGTGGTGAATATTGTAATACCTCGTAAGAACGTAATGTCATTGGTTTTAGCAATTAGTTTTGCAATACACGGTAATTAATCAAGACTTCCCGCTTCCCACCTTGATTCGAAATGGAAATGCGATGTAAGCGAAGGCGATCGTCCTAGATCATAAAAGTCCTTTGACTTCTGCTAATTATTCACTACAAGTTAAGTGAATAGCGTCGATTGAATTATGGCATTTTGTTTCCTGTTAACTACTCGTAACTTCTCGTCTGCGATTCTGTCCGCGTGGACTAGACATTATAGGTACCTATCACGCGAGCGGATACCTAGGCTGTGCTTATCTGTCGAATACCTACTAATTAAAAGCTAAATCTTTGGCTTTAAATTACCGAAAAGTACACTGAAAATTATTTATTTATCACTAGTAGATTCAATTGTTTCTTATGCTCTTGATCGCTATGGATTAACGGTCGGTCCCAATAACCTATCTATCTTCAGTTTTGGCATATCGGAGATAGAAAACAACTTTTGTCTTTGTTTCTCTAGATCAGAGACAGAAGATGTTTTCTATCACCGATATGCTAAAACTGAAGATAGATAGATTATTGATACCGGCCGTTACATGTTAAACAAACTTGGAAAAAATTGATAAATTACAAATAAGATTTCTCAAGATACTAGTAGACAATAAAACAATAAAAAAATGCAAAACAAACTATACGAAATTATTTAAAATACGAGTACTACTTCTACCGGCCAGTTTAAAACACAAATATTTATTCGCAGTTAATTTACATAGCAATCAAGAGCATTGCCCATCTTTAATTAAACACAGAGGTGTAAAAGTAACGAAAAATTTCGTACCCGTATGAACTTGTTACTTTGACAAAAAGGACTCGTTACTTCCGTATCGTTACGTTACTCGTTACTTTTGATACCTCATTAATAACACAGTGCGGAACAACAAATCGAGTCGTACTCGTATTCCGTACATAGGTATCTACATAAAGTATGATATCACGGAGTCGTATCAATCGTAGGTAATTATGTAGATAAAATACTTCTAAATTTCAATATTTAGGTGCATTTTTTTTTCAATTAACCGAATAAGGCACGCATTCATATAATATACGATCAGCAAACTTTATAACACACGCATCAATGGTACTTTCGCGACCTAATACGGAACATGCGAGTAACGAAATGCATTCTTGAGTAACGATTCGTTACTCGGTACTACATGGAGTACCCGTTACTCAGTACCGAATACATACGGTTTGTTACAGCTCCAAGACCATCAGATGTAGTCAATATCCTCTGGTAAGTTTGAAGTGCTTAGGGTAAGTAATTATTATGGAGATAGAACAATAAAGAAACGTCTACCCTATGTACTTAATGGATTACCGGAGGAAATAAGACACGAGTCTAACAAAAAAAAAAAAGTTGTTGAAATGTCTTTTTATTAGAGACTGTTTAGATATTTATTTAGTTTATTTACTTAAAAAGTATAATAATAGTATAAGTAGAGTATCTTTTATTCTTTTTTTTTTAAATCCTTTTATTTTTAATTTATTTCCACGTTGTACAAAGAACCCACAGTCAAGCCGACTAGTCGGCTTTGTGGGTCTTTCTGTATGCCTGTAAAACCAATTGTAAACATTGTTCTTTAATAAATAATAAAATAAGAAATAAATAAATAACCAAATTGCTTCTCCGAGTTTCACGGCCCTTCTGAAGTGCAACATGATCGTAGTATTTTTTTTCTGTTTATCATTTTTTTTTATAAAGAAATATGGTCTCATCACATACCTACATGGTCCTGATCCCAATTTGAATTACTATTTAAAGCACTCGTATTTTGGAAATCAGAATCAACGAAGGTACCACAAACACTCACCCGAGAAAATGTAGAAAAACACTATTTTCTACATTGACCGTCCGGGATTCGAACTCGGGACCTCGGAGAAGGCGACACCTTGAAGACCGGTGTGTACGCCCCACGGAGGTCGTCAATTAGGCTAAGTTAATAAGAGAATTCTTTCTCATAAAATGTTTCAATTCTGTTAATGACCAGAATAAAATAAAATGAATATAAAATAAAATAACATGTGGTCATCTTTATCCACGCCATCGTCAGCCCACATCAGCCCACAGGATCAGCCTCTCCAGACGGAAGATTTCGCTATAATTTCTGTACTTGGCAAGTGATAAGTGTGGCCAATGGAGAAGATGTCTTCTGGCATTACGTTTTAAATCACCTTTTTACATTCAAGTGCGCCCAGCTGATCAATAGAATTAATTCTGTGAACCTAAACTTGTAAAATATGTTTAATTCTTGTTATCCGACGCGTAACGCGGATTAACAGGCTGAAGTGGCGGTTGGATGGCCATATTAGCCGCAGAACCGACCACCGATGGGGTAAACGAGTTCTTTAGTAGAGATCGCGTCTCGGCAAACGTAGTGTAGGACACCCTCTGGCCAAGTGGAGTGATGATTTGTGCAAGATGGCTGGCAGGAGCTGGATGCGAGAAGCCGAAGATTGACCTAAGTGGACTACGATAGGCTGATGTTTCAATAGTATTAATAGTTCTGGATCTGGTAGCGACCGAACTGGCCCAACTCCCCCAGGATGGAGTCCAGATCAATGCCTTTATCCTTGCTCATAGTGCGGAGCGGACTATCGATACTATCGATAGTATTGTGATATTTCAATATATTGGTCTTCAATAGTATCTATACTATCGATAGGCTATTGATACTATTTAAATAAGGTCAACTATCGATAGACTTTCTAGCACTCACCTGGAAGGGATAAGAATAGGATAAAATCGGATTCTGAAACCGTTCACCAACAGTCGATTGCTCCATGAACGTTTGGCCAACAGAATCTTTGAACCTTTAACTTTTCGCCCAAAAGACATTTGACCCATGAACTGTTCGCCAACAGAACGGTACGTCAGTGAACGTTTGACCAACAGAATCTTTTGACATCAGCTTTTTGCCAACGATCATTTCGCCCCCTAAACTGTTAAGACGCTGACTGCAGCAAATGACCTTGAGCAATAAATACGCCCACAAATTTATTCGTCTTTGAATTTCTTTGCAACGCTCCGCAGCTGTCACTGTCGATTCCCGTAGGAGTGACAGAGAAAAAGCGCATGGAATAGAAGGGCCTAAGTGCCAAACAACAAAATTCATTATGCAATTTAAAATTGCCATTTTATTAAAAATCCAAATCAGCCATTTGCTTAAGCAACATGTAATATACAATATAGCAAAATTGTATTATCATTGTTATACGGACTGCTGAGAAAAATGGTAATTAATGTATTTTCAGAGGCTACTTTGAGATTATTTTCTATCGAGAAAAGTTTTTAGAATCGTGTTTTGGAAACAACCACCAGGTCAAAAATATGATCAATTACAACCACATAGAATTCGGCAACAATACGAGCCATAGGCTTAAAGCAAAACAATCTTCTTTGAGCTGAATTTGGCTCATGTCAGCGTCTTAACGACTAAAGTAAAAAGTAACATTATTAAATTAGCAATATGTTAGAAAATGTAGGTAGGTACACGTAGAATCTATAGAAATAATATAGGGACGACCTACTTCAAAATCTTGAGGCTTAATTTTTCTCTCAGTTCAGTTTATAATTATTTTTTTTGTAGGTACTAAAGGAAGATTTTTCACTCATTGTAGGTACACTATTTTACAAAATTGCTTTAATGGATAATCAATAATTATTATTTTAAAAATATTATTGAAATGAAATCAAAAAAATCAATTTACTTTAGTTTTTATATTTTTATATAATAGTTAGTACTAAATTAGGGGAATTACGAACTAAACCAGTTTCAACACGACGTAATTCATGTTTATTTAACGAAAAAAAATATATATTTTACATATTCCCGTAATTCATTAATATTAACTTTTTTGATACAATCACCTACATTTTCTAACATATTGCTAATTTAATAATGTTACTTTAGTCGTTAACAGTTTAGTGAGCGAAATGATCGTTGGCAAAAACATACATACATACATACATACACTCACGCCTTTTTCCCGGAGGGGTAGGCAGAGACCACATCTTTCCACTTGCTACGATCCTTACAGACTACTTTCGCTTCATCCACATTCATTAATCTTTTCATACACGTTCGCCGGTTTAGGGTACTCTTGACCGGACCTTTCTTTAGAACTTCCCCGATTTGATCAAGATAAGTTCGTCGAGGCCTTCCCCTTCCAACATTTCCATTCAAACTCGCCATATATATCTTTTTAGTCAATCTGCTTTCATTCATCCTCTCAACATGTCCAAACCATTTAAGCATTCCTTTTTCAATACTGGTCACACATCCTCTTTTACACCACATCGATACCTTATCACACTATTTTTAATCCTGTCACTCAGATTGACTCCAATCATACTTCTTAACGCTCTCATTTCCACTGCATTTACTCTGCTTTCATGTTTTCTCTGCCACACCCAACTTTCACTCCCATACATCAGTGTTGGAACCAACACCCCTCCATGCACAGCCAGGCGGGCCTTTTCGGACACCTTCCGACTGCTCATAAAAGCGTGCAACGCTCCATTCACCATGTTGCCGGCATTTACTCTCCTTTCAATATCACTATTACACCTTCCATCCAAAAGCTGATGTCAAAAGATTCTGTTGGTGAAACATTCACTGACGTACCGTTCTGTTGGCGAACAGTTCATGGGTCAAATGTCTTTTGGGCGAAAAGTTAAAGGTTCAAAGATTCTGTTGGCCAAACGTTCATGGAGCAATCGATTGTTGGTGAACGGTTTCAGAATCCCGTTGTAATAAAAGTTAAAATTGTTTACATATCCTCGCAGCTACTGTATTTGAGCATATTTCAACCTTCAAGAGATTTATTTTATTCCTAGTCATGTTCCTAATCAGTGAGAGCTTTCTATGCTGTCCATTTACTGGCCCTATGTGGCTTTTACGGCTTCCATCTTGCGAAAAAAACTTGAGCCGACGCTTAGTTTGTTATTTGGAGCACGATTTTATGAAGGTTGAAACATGCTCAAATACAGTAGCTGCGAGGATATGTAAACAATTTTAACTTTTATTACAACGGCTCAAGGTTGGAGGCAAATATTTAAGTAAAAAGTATATAATAATATACTTTCCACATGACTGTACAGTGCCAAAATCTAAAACTGAAGAACAAAATAATGATAACCACTTACAAACCACAATTCGATTCGAATCTCTCGATTGTACCTATGTTATATGTTATTCGACACAATTGAAATCAATTGTTGTCGCGACCGCCGGCGGTCTTATGATCCTGTAGGAGTTAATAGCCACTCAATTCTTAGTCTGCCCGCCCACGATAATCGGTGACCGTTTTTTTGTAGGAGAAAAATAGAACGTACTGAGAGCAATGGAGCAACGCACACGTCCTACAAAAAATCGGTCATGATTGTGTATGCTGCTACCTACTATAGAAAAATCGGCCCGATTATCGGTCCTACAAAAAGTCGGACGTGGGCGGGCAGCCTTAAGTGTGAAAAAGACATTTAATAAGGAAACACTGATGTAAAATATAAAATAAAACTAGATAGGTACACATTAATCAGTGATATAAAAAGGTACTCACCAAATAAGCACCCACAGAATATTTGTGCGCTCTTTTACCTTTATAATAATAAATAATCTTTATTGCAGTAAGTGTGATACATTAGCTTGTGGAAATACTTACGGCATCTCACATTTAACCAAACATTTGGTGTGCAATATTTACAGAGAGGCATACAATAACATTAAAAAAAACGTAAATACAAAGTTACAATTCATTAATATAAAAAAATATAAAAAAATTAAAACCAGTCTATTATTCCCTCAACCCCCAGGAGGCACGCGCATGCCGCGATAACAATTGATTTCAATGGTGTCTGGAATAACTCACGATCGAGGGATTAAGTCCGTAAATAAATATTATCTGTACAATGTTACAAAAAAATAAAAAAAAACATAATATTTACGAAAACATTCCGTTCCTAAATTTAAAATTAATAAATTCGTTTACAGTATAAAAACACTGTTGACTTAAAAAATTATACAGCGCTTCTCTAAATTTGCTAATAGGCAAATCCTTTAAAAGCAGTTCGGCAGTTTGTTAAATAATTTGATGGACATTTAATAACAATTTTTCTGGCATCCCTTCGTTGAGCAAAGCGGTGCAACTAATTGATTTGGGTACCTGGTAAGAAAGTACATGTTTCGTGTTTCTTTCTGTGGAAATAAATGTAATTTTTTACGAAAACACAAATTTCAAATATATAAGGATGTCAATGAAAGTAATTTGAGTCGTCTGAACAGTGGTTTACAGGAATCCATGGGGCCAGCACCACAGCTTTGTTGCATTCATCTATAAGTCGTTCTCTTATATAAGGTTGAGTTTGCATTACATTTCATGTGTATTTTTTGTATGGAACTATGAATCTAGTTAATATTAATTTGCGATGCTTGTATCAATCCAAACTAATATCTGCCTACCTCCATAAAAAACTTTTTGAACCAACCTCAAACTGTTAGTTTTGACAGATAGAAAAAAGGTAGCCAACCAACTCTGCGAATGTCTCAGCACTGCAAGTGGACAAAGTTGATTATTTTAGTAATCTTTTGTGCGATGCTTGCGCGATCCTGATAAACAGATTGGCGTCACACTGCCAGACGGTATTTGCCAGTGAGACGAAGGCAACGCGGCGGCAAACGCTCCGCACTATGACCAAGGCAAAAGACATTGATCTGGACTCCATCCTGGGGGAGCTGGGCCAGTTCGGTCGCTACCAGATCCAGAACTATTGTTTTATATTGCTTCCTATAATGTTCAGTGCTGTGTATAATGGACAGTATATCTTCGCGGCTGCTACCATGGATTACAGGTACGTTTTTAAATTTATTTTTATTTTTAGTTAAGTACCTCTCTGATGAATTAGTACGTTCATGGGTAACATATACAAGATTATGATTTTTAGGTGAAAATGTTCTAGATTATATAATTTTAGTTTAAAAAATATACCCATCATTTCTATAATTAAATAATTAGTGAAAATAAAGTAGATGTAGGGTTGGGTAGGTGTTTGAGTTGACAATGAAAACTTAGATATATAATGGATAAAAAAACGCTTAAATACGCAACAACAACAGAATAAAAAAAAACACATAATATAAGGATAATTGAATATATTTTGTATCAGTAATCTTTGTTTTGTTTCGTAATTCAATTCTTTCCATGATAAGATCTACTCAATGTTTTATTTACATATTTATCATTACAATCATCGTAGAAAACTTCCATATGAATAATGTAGGGAAAAGTGGAAAATGTTTTTAATTCATCATCAAAATATAGTTTAACAAGCTATCTACCATACAAAATGAATATAAGACCTGAAAAATAATAGAACCACCTCTTCTAAACCTAAAGACGTTAGAGGCAACTAAGTAAAGGTGTAAGTACCGTTGGAAAATAAGCAGCCACCTCTTTCTTATCATCACCAATGCTCTCCTGCCAGACGCGGCGATTATTACATGAAGTAAGTAACAGCCTATAATCATCCCACTGCAAGGAAGAGGCCTCCATCATTGTATTCATGTTAACATAGCAATGATGGGTACTGGCATAATCATCACGCTTGCCAAACGCGGGTTGGTGATCACAAACCCGAGCAATGTTCGGAAATTCGAAACTTTTTTTTGGTTGCCAGACCCGGGGTTCGAACCGTGGTCCGGTATTTAAACCAATAGACCAACGCGACGGGGCGATTATAACATTATATTTTATTATCCCTACTAATAATGTGAATGTAAGTTTGTTTGTTACGCTTTCACGCGAAAACTACTTAACCGATCATCATGAAACTTTGTGCACACGTTCTTGGAGGTATCAGAAGTAACATAGACTATTTGATATCCCAATGTTGGGCACATGCTTTAGCAAGCACTTTATAAAATGTAGCTTACGCGGGCAGAGCTGCGGGCTCAATGCTAGTAAGTAGTATTCTATTTTCATAAGCATAATATAAAAAATAAGATAAAATAAAGGAACCTTGAAACTAATTCTTATTATCAGCTCTACCTACAATATTGAGGAATGTCACAATATTTTAATAAAAATACAGTAATATGTTGCTCTCGAAAACAAAACGAAAAATATATTCAGATTTGTAATACAACCAAAATTCACAGAATAATACCTACAATACCAAATTTGAAGAAAGTCTTTAAATTTTAAGCTATTGCATAGCTTCTATCGCGGGCCTTGAGCGTGGAGACCGAATCCAGAAATTCTGTAACGAAAATAACCTAACACCCACACCCACACACTCGGGGCGAGGCGCGATCGAACAATTTTGAATTTCCGAAATTTAAAAGAATTTAGAAGAAAATAAGGATTTTGACAGTATGGTTGCCTATGGTAACCATATCTGCCAAAATAACAGAAAAAGTTAATTATAAAAGTCAAAATTAGAAAATACATAAAATTAAGCTATTGCATAGCTTCTATCGCGGGCCTTGAGCGTGGAGACCGAATCCAGACATTCGGTAACGAAAATAACCTAACACCCCCCACTTCGACCGGCACAGCGGTGATACTTTTTAGTTTTATAATTGCATAAGCCATTTGCAATATATTTTTTGGCATATTTAATTGTATATAAAACACTTTTCATCCAATAAACAGCTCGGTGAAGGTCGTTGTATGGTGGGATCTTAGACTAATATACCTAGTGATACTTATTATAAATTGTGAATGTAACTTGGACATAGAAAGAAAGAAAAAACATTTATTTTATTTGACACACATTTGATAAACCATTATTACACAGAAACATTACAAATAAGAAGGTGTCAAAACAAATCCACAACGCGTCCAAATGTCCGCAATAAATATAAATATGACATATGTATTCAGAGAACAACTAATGTAATGTGCTACAATAGTGCCTTTAATACTAGCATAAGGGTATTCAATCATTTGCCCTCGGACATGAAGGCTTTAGTGTTACTAACTAGAAAGTGGTTACTTGGCAATGTATTTTACAGTCTAGGTGAATATTATGCATGTAAAACCTAAGCAAAATTGTAAGTGTTAGCTACTTATTATTATATGTAAAATTTCAAAACTAATGTTAAATATTGCATGCCCGTTATGGGTACACTGTTGTTACCTCTAACCTGTATTGCCAACTGCACATCGTTTTTTTATTTTATTTTTATTTAAATAAATAAATAAATGTGGACAACATCACATACATTGTTCTAATCCCAATTTGAATAACTATTTAAAGCATTCGTATTTTGGAAACCAGAAACAACGAAGGTACCACAAACACCCAGACCCGAGAAAATGTAGAAAAACACATTTTTTCTACATTGAACCGTCCGGGAAACGAACCCGGGACCTTGGAGCAGGCGACACCTTGAAAACCGGTGTGTACGCCACTCCGCCACGGAGGTCGTCGAAATTATTTTAGTTTTAGTCGTAGTCGTATTTATTTTTATTTATTAATCTACAAAACAGGTTACAACCGGAACATAACAAAATTGTAAAGAGCTACTTGTAGGGATAGGTTGGAACCCTTTACATGTACATACTATTATCCTTAACTTAAAGCAGCAAATAATTTAAAGTAAAAAATCATGCATAAAATAAAACAAATAATACAGACTTATAACAAAAATGACAGGAAACAGGTACTAAATACAATATAATATCCTATATTAGAACATCTTTGATACATTTTACTTTATTCCTAAATGCAGACTGACTGCTGTTGAATATGTCAATGTCTGCACCACCACCGACTAGCTCATTGTACACAGTTTGAGCAATAAATTATATTATATTCTATTCTATTCTAAAGAGGACACCCGCTCAGCATATATCGTGGTTAAGGAGTGCCACGACGATGATATTCTACGGGAGCCTAGAATTTAAATAATTTAAATAAAATAAAATAAAAAGACATAAAGATAAAAATAGTTTTAGAAAAAAAAAGTACATAATATAACAGACAATAATGTATCTTCACAAGAAACACATACAACAAACTAAACAAAAAAAAAACAAGAAAAAAAAAAACAGAAAAACAAAAAACAAGTTAAGGCCATAAAAACATAGGCTTTAGGAAAACTGTGCCCAGCAGTGGTATACTGGTGATATAAGTGTTATACCTGAACGATATTACGTGTAAATTACGCGGGCAGAACCGCGGTCGAAATGCTAGTGTTGCAATCAATTTTGTGTCCAACTCGGTATCATTTCACAATGTGTCATCTTAAATCAACAACAGATTTTGCTCAATGCTCCATGCTTAATAATTTATTGCAAACCCATAATGTATACCTACAGAAAGATGTTACAAAATTCTTATTTTCTTTATGAGTCTAGTGTTATAGACCCTGTCGGGCACGCAACTTAGGGCTATAAGAGAGGAAACGTATTCAACTAGGATAAAGTAGACTAATTTGTTTATGATTTGAATTGAGCTTCAATAAATGTAAATACATTACATTTATTATATTTTATTATTCATTCGTGCCTAATAAACTTTATTAATTAAATATTGTTTTAAATTTTGAGTGAATTTGATGTCATTATTCTGATTTTGTGATCCCCCTTGGCATAAGGATAATTTTTTTTTTTTTTTTTTTTTTTGGTATGGTTACTTATTAATATGAAACATTTGGAACTGTTATGCTTACTTTATTACCATTTCTTTGTTTACATTTATAAACATTTGATACAGCCTGTGTAAACAACTGGCAAAAACGTATTTTATTTACACAGATGCGTACATAAATATATCACGACGCACATTATTTTCTTTACATAGGTACTTATTTTAATTGTTATATTCTATTGATAATACATTTAATGAGCCACGAATTTAACCTACTTTAGACAAATACACTACATGTACAATCGACAGCAAATCAACAATACACTGGGGCATCTTAACGCTGTATATATAGGTGCGAGTTTGCAACAAAATTTTGCAGCTTGTACATACATCACTCATACACGAACGAAAACCCTCAGTAAATCGGTAGTAATATAAATTATAATAATAATATTTTTAAGACATGCCTCACTTGGCCACACAGAGTCATCTAGTCCCAAATTAAGCTACTATTAAGTACCCTGTCGTATGGGGTACTAGACAACCGATAAACTTACCTATATACTTTATTTTTGTAAATAGATACTTAAAATACATAGAAAACACCCAGACCAGTACAAACAGACATGTTCATGCACACAAATATTTGTACTGTGCGGGGATCGAACCCGCGACCCATGGCTCAGAAGCAGCGTTTACTACCGCTGATCCAAATTATAAACACTAACATTATAAAGCTGAAGAGTTTGTACGTAAACGTGCTAATTACAGAAACCAAGGGTGTTAATTGTTTTTTTTTAGCTTTAATAACAGACTCTGTAACGCATTTTTGCTTACATGATAAAGATACTTATATCATTGCTCCCGTAGACTATTTTATACTATACTACCTATGACAAATAGGAGCAGAGCATCAATGAATTATTATTTAAAAAAAAATTGAACCGACTTAAAAAAAACTCACTGAAAAGTACAAAATAACACAAGAAAAACGTTTTATTTAAAAACCTATTTAGCTACTCACAATATTATTTTAAGTACTAACAACTAAACAGTTCTAAGTCGTTGCCGGTTCGTCGACAGTTCTAAGAAGGCAACTATCTGACTATACGCGCCTATGATATATTTTAAAGATTAATCCTCCTACTCCTAACCGTTAAGGAGTTGTACCTTCCATCATCAGCTCATCAACATGAAATGATGAGTACCAGACGCAAATACTGAAAAACCTTAAGAAAGATTATGCAAAAACGTTATACGTGCCTATAAAATTTGAGGGTTTCCCTCGATTTCCCCGGATTCCACCATCAGATCATGATTTCGTTAAAATGGGATTATACAGGAAGCACCAGCTTTCAAAAGAAAAAAGAATTATCAAAATCTGTTAAACCAGTCGAATTTTCTGAGGTTACATCAAAAAAAAATACAGTCCAATTGAGAACCTCCTCCTTTTTTGGAAGTCGGTTGATAATGAAACCAAAATTGGGCAAAATCTTCAAGATTTTTTAACTGAGGGCTGATTGATAATTTAATCACGTGCACAGTAGAATTAATGCAATTAACGGGTAAAAATATAATAATAATTATAATATTGGTAATTTGGATACTATAAGAAATGCCACACTGGGCCACACAGAGCCATCTAGTCCCAAATAAAGCTGCCATTTATTAATGTATATAAATAAATAAATAAATAAATAAATAAATAAATGTGGACAACATCACATACATTGTTCTGATCCCAATTTGAATAACTATTTAAAGCATTCGTATTTTGGAAACCAGAAACAACGAAGGTACCACAAACACCTAGACCCGAGAAAATGTAGAAAAACACATTTTTTCTACATTGACCCGTCCGGGAATCGAACCCGGGACCTCGGAGCAGGCGACACCTAGAAAACCGGTGTGTACGCCACTCCGCCACGGAGGTCGTCGAATGGCATTGAACTTGTTTCGCTATGTTGGCATTAGCGCTGCATCAGTGTCATACAACTTTCTGTTTCCTATAAGTTAGTAAAGTTTATGATTTAAATCAAGTAAAACTCCAAGCACTCAGGATGGAACAAGAAAGATCCCTAAACCACGTTCAAACAACGGCAGGTCAACCTACCCAAAAAGTTAAAGGTCATTAGATTTTCCACTTTAAGTCCAACAAGTAGAGATTAATATCAATTGAGGAAATTTGACTTTTTGTGGTAGGTTGTCTTTCACATCAATGTACAGTGTTCACGTATATTCAAGCAAGTTTATGAAATTCCATCTAAGGGTGGAAATACACGTACTAATTGTCCCCATAACTAGGACCATTTTTTACACAAGACCATACTTGGGAAATTTCTGTTTTCGAAGATATTGAGTTAAAGGTTAATTAAAAACATTTCTCCATAAAAACATTGTAAAAAGTTCATTATTTCGTTCATACTAATGAAACTTTTTTAATTACAATGTACAAATGCAATAAACGGCTTATTTGAACTTAGCATAAGACATAATATTCTGTATTCATTAATAATTATTCCCATAACGTGAGTCTTCTCTAGGACCTGTTTGTAGGTACAAAAGAAAATAACAGCCTATAATCATCTCAGTGCAAAAAATATATAGTACCTACATAAAAACATGATATCGTCGTTGCGCCTGACAGATTCCTTATGTGATTTTGACGAGGTTTTGGGAAACAATAAAAAACATGTTATTAAATAAAGGGACAGGTATATTTGAAAACTATGAATGCAGTATTATTAACATTTATTAAAAACATATTAGGATTACAAAATGTATAGCAAACATCAGTTATTTAACGTGCTAGAATTTTTTTTAACCAATAATTGCACATAACTGGTTTAGAACCTTTATAAATAATGACGTATGTGCATTATATATACACATGAGGGATTTGGCATAGTTACATTTTTGAAATCTTAAGGCTACTTTATGTGATCTTAGGTTTTCTTAAATTACAAAATAGAATAAAATAATGTGTCGTATATAATCAGTCGCCCTTAACAATTAGTTAATTGAAGATAATGAGATCTATGGTTCTTAAGTGTTAATCTTATAATTACCATTGCAACATTAATGCTTTATCACAGATTTTAACTTTGAAATGCATATTGCTAATAGAAATAAAAATAAAATCCTCAAAAAAATAAAAACATTAAACCTCTTAACAACTTTTTAACAAAAATACAACTTCAGAACCAATGAAAATAGAATAATAAGCTTCTTATTAAATTTAAGCAATTATCTGTCAGTGCCAACCAATGAGACAATGAAGTAAAAGTTAGTTAACTAAAGTAAAAAATATTAAAAAATCTTATCTCTAAACAAATCAGACTTGTTGAGTTACAAATTACTCCTTGTAAGAAAGATTGTCATAAAATGCATGATAGTCACGATGCATAAAATGTTTTAGAGATTGCAGACTATCATACTTGGTTTTATCAAGTTTTCGGGGTTCGTTGTATAGTTGCGGAATAACGGATGTAGGGTTACACGAACGAAGACGCTGGGGTAGAATTTTCCATTCATCGGGGTGGCGTAACTTGTAGAAGATATTACCATTTTTGTATCGAAGACCTCGTATGTCATTAACCGTCGGATCTCCGGTTTTTTTACCTGGACGAATAGAGTCAAGACAAACGCCATGTTCATAATTTTTGAAAAATGTGTAATCAATATGGTTTACGTGGTATGGTTGCTTAGGTCTTGCTTCTCTCATGCGACTGATATAATCACTTGGCGTGTAAATTGGAGGTCGAAACTTTTTCTCCAACGTAGAGTGGACACTGTCAACTGGCATCATAGTATGTCCTTTTTCTAGGATAAGCTGTTCGATCTCCAAGTCAGTTTCCTTTGTCAATTTTAGCAAAGCTGATGACAAAACTTTATTCCTATTCTGGTAAGAACATCCATCTGAGACAATTATAATTTTTTTGTAACCTAGTTGAGACTCAATGAAGTGTAATAAGCAGCTTGTAAATTCATTAGCTGTGACACCTCCATCTCCCTCGTGCCAAACGTATAGGTGTACATCTTTATTGTTATTGACATAAATGGATTGATTATGAACCTGTAGTTTCTGCTTATAATACTGAGCCGAAACCAACATTTTTGGACAAAGGAGAACAGATTGGACATCTATGGTCAGGACGAGCACCTCGGATGAGCAGATAGTACGAGCTTCAATATGGGCGTTGTAGGCTTCAGTTTTTTTTGCTATGTGTATTGTATACTCTTCTTCTGAGAGGTTGCCCTCTTTTTTAGCAGTGCATGTATCGCACTGGTCTTTCCGTGGTTTAAAAATAGAAATCTTCTCCTTTTCTAAAATCGCATTAAACAATTTTCGGGCAATATTTGGTTTTCGGTTATCCTTGCACCACTCAGTATAAACTCGAAAAATGTGAGATTTTGATTCAAAAGTATCTTCAATATAAACTCTGTTACTGCTAGAGCGGCAATAGTGACTTGGTACTTTATTCAATAAATCCAACCATTCTTTAACAGTGTCAGATCTAATAACTTTTGAAACAGGGGCTTTTACAAGTTTGGATTGTCGTTTTTCATGTTTAGACCTTAAGTCCGTTCCTTCCTTTACATTATCCTGCAACTGTTTAATCCATTCTGATAGTGTATCGCTATTTACATTAAAAGTACTAATGAAAAAGCTTTTGCACACCTTTACGGTAACGTTCTGATCATCTGGTAAATAATAGTCATAGGCCAGTTGTCTTTGTGCCATTTCTTCCGAGTAAGTCGTAGTTTTTCGTCTTCTCAATACCGGACGCAACCGAACAAGGTTCTTTAAATAGTTTTTTTTAGCATTCCATGTATTTATGTTCCAAAAATAATTAAATACTGCTTTTCTTTTTTGGTCAGATATCACACCGCATAAATAACTTCGTTCAGACTTAGTAATACAAGAATGTGTACATGGTTTTTCTTTAAGACATTTTTTAGGTTTTGGCACAAATTCATATCTCGCTTTTTCGCCAGTTTCATCACATTTCCTCTTTCTGCCTGTATATTTTTTGCCACATATCCTCTTTAACCGATTGATTTCCCTTTGCTTTCTATTTATTTCTTCATCACTATCAGAAAACTCAGTTTCATCAAACACACTATTATTGTCATTATTTGTGGTCAATGTATGAATTGGCTTTAGTAAACCTGTTTCTTCATCGAGGTAGTAATTGTCATTATTTAAGTTGACCTCAGATAATTCTGTATCTTCTCTTAGATGGCCTGTGACATCATCGAGAATATATCGTTTTCCAATATCACCCGTGTTTTTAGGAATGCTACAATCGATTTCTGACTGATCTATAAAAGGATCAAGATGTTCTTCATACGTTACATCCTTTAATTCTTTAAAAAGAGGAAGTTCTATATTTTCAGACGAAATATTGTTTAATACTATGCTTGAGATGTTTTGGTTGAAGTTTGAAGTTCGTAAACATTACGTTGGATCGTAACTATTAGATATAAATATATCAGAAGTATTTAAATCTTCATTCTGATCATAACTTTCGTTTCCTACAGCTAAATTTACTAGCATCTGCCCTCGTGATGAAGATGTGCGTAGATTTCGGTTGAAAGCCATATCGCCTAAAAATAATAACAATATACATATAAGTTTACTTATAAAATTACTAGTTGCGCCCCGCAGTTTTACCCACGTAGTTCCCGTTCCAGAGGAAATTCCGGGACATAAAGTAGCCTATCCGGGATATAAGGTATCTTTATACCAAATTTCATTCAAATCTATTCAGCCGTCTTATCATGAAGGAGTAACAAACACACATTTACACACCAACTTTAGCTTTTATAATATTAGTGTGATTTTCAATTTGTGAATAAAAACCTGTGAATAAAAGCATGGGTCTAACTAGCTGTCAACTTTTAGTTCCACCAACTTTAGTCAAGTTGATCTGTAGGTAGGTACTTATATAGATACCTAGTATAGTTGGTGTTTGTCATACAAAGGAACATTAATTAAACCTTTAACCTTAATCTTTTAACTATTATACTGAAGCATACTAATTATTGATGCATATTTTAAACATAGTCAAGTTCTATACAAATTTTAGGTTAGAATATTATTTATATTTGAATCAATACAATTATCACGATAATTTATCAATAACTGTGCATGTAATATGAAAAATAACTAATACGAGTATGTAGAAAATTAAGTACTTACTCACCACTTTTAATGCGTTTTAACACTTAAAACTAATTTATAATAGGTTTAAACCACAACACTCACATCTCGCTTACACGTTTCGCGCGCGAATGACAACGGAACGCAAATCCTTTATGTGTATTTCTGCACATACGATTTTGTGCTAACGGACAAAACACATATGGAATTTGTTAGAATTGTTTCTAATTCAAATATCACAAAATGGATTTTACCAACACATGAAGAATAAAATGGAGATTTGTTAGGTGCAAAAATACGAAAAATAAAAAAATGCACATATGGAATTTGGCAGGCGCAACGACGATATAGGAACATAGTGTAATAGCCAAGACAATGCCTAAAGAAGTAGACGACAAACGATGATTAGTATCTTTACACCTTACAATCATTTAATAACATAATTGGCCATTAATGCCATACAACAAGAGCCAGGAAACAAGAAAGATGTCCCATTAATTGCCATAGTTATCATCGGAAACCATAATTGTCACAGAGGCGCCTTGAAAATATAGTTAAGGCTTGATAGTCCTTAGAGGCAGCGTTTTTGAGTTTTTAAAACCTATCTGAGACTTAAAAAACAGCTTTTTTAAGTCTAAAAAAAAATAAATTATGTACCTATTACTTAAGAATCTAGTCTAGTCACATTCGTTATCGGTTACATGATTTAATTAACTTCGCTCGATAGAAAAAAAACCTACACCTGTTTGTAAAGTTTTTTCAATATTACGACTGAACTACAGACATTTGATGTGACATTTTCATGCAAATTCAAAGCTACTATATATTTATATGTAGACAAAGTCACTGAGTTTGATTTAATTAAATGATATATACTTAATTACTACGTTTCAATAACTACAAAATACGTGAGCGCGGCAGTTCATCAGGCCCGTACTGTCGCGCGCTGGCGCTTACGTATAGTCCGAGATATCGATCATAAATGTCGAACTACCAGGCCTTAAATAAAGTACAGACGCCCCGTTGGTCTAGTGGTTCATGAACCGGACCAAGATCTCGGGGTCCTGCGTTCGATCCCCGGGTCTGGCAACAAAGGCTTCAAATTTTCAAACATTGCTCGGGCTGTGATCACCAACCAGCATTCTGCAAGCGTGGTTATTATGCCAGTTCCCATCATTGCTGTGGTAACTTGAATTCCATGATGTAGGCCCTTGCCCTGCAGTAGGAGGATTATACGCTTTACTTTACTATTTAACTGGTCATAAAAACATATTTAAAGATTTGGTACCCTACCAGATGGACCGGTGATCGGCCGAAGGTCGGGAAGACGCTGGATGCAGGTGGTAGACCTATATCCAGCAATCGGTGTTGTTTGGCTGGGATTATGATGATCATGGTGACCTAATTTGCCGTTAATTTAAATCTATGACATTTGGAATGAAAGATAAGTTTACGGATTCAGAACGCGTTTATTTTTGATTTAACCCGACGACGTTTCGAACCCTTTACAGCGCTCATGGTCACGGGTAGACTAAGGTGTTATTCGTCTTTAAGATGGTAGTTTGAAAAAAAATTTAACTAACCGCCTCTAATTTTTATCATCAGTTATGTTCCTTTTCACACAAAATGAGCTAACTGTGTCCGGAGTCTTCGCGTTCTAAACCCGTAAACTTATCGTGTTCGCGTAAACTCAAGAAAACAGTATATTTTAAAGCTGTTCACAATTTACCTTTGTTGACGGTTACGCGTGGCTGCCCTCAGGGCAATTACCTTATTCTATCTGATAAACCAATTATTCCGCCATTGCTTTTGTTAGTTCTTTTTGTCCAATCTGATGCCAATATAATGTCTGTGGTAAGTAATTATGACTGCTTTAGAAAAATATATAAAATTTTAAGCGGTTTTTAAACGGTATGACTAACGGCCGGTCCCAATAATCTATCTATCTTCAGTTTTAGCTTATCGGAGATAGGAAACAGTTTCTATCTCTGTTTTTGCCGTCCAGAGAAACAAAGACAAAAGTTGTTTTCTATCTCTGATATGCCAAAACTGAAGATAGATAGGTTATTAGGACCGGCCGTAAGTTGATAGTAAGTACAGACAACAGCTGCACGTCAACCCACCACAGAACGTCTTTTTAGGGTTCCGTACCCAAAGGGTAAAAACGGGACCCTATTACTAAGACTTCGCTGTCTGTCCGTCTGTCCGTCTGTCCGTCGCTCTGTCACCAGGCTGTATCTCAAGAGCCGCAATAGCTAGACAGTTGAAATTTTCTCAAAATATGTATTTATGTTACCGCAATAACAACAAATACTAAAAACAAAATAAAATAAATATTAATTTATAATTCCCATACAACAAACTCGTTTTTTTTTTGCCTTTTGGTACGGAACCCTTCGTGCGCGAGTCCGACTCGCACTTGGCCGGTTTTTTCAATTGATATATCTACTCGTTGGAATTAAAGTTGAAAATCAATTACTAGACCTTTGCCTTTTTGGGTATGTTGACCTGTCGTTGTCGTATAATACCAGTTTGATAATATTGTTATTAATATGACGTAATTAATTGAAAAAAGAGTAAATCTTACTAATTATGAATGTGAATTGTAACACGTCGTTACATTTTTGCATTAATCTTGTTTCAACAGCTCGTGCGCAGCTAAGGATTTTACTGGTAACGCCATCTATCCGGCTGATGGAACACCATATGGTGCAACTTTGTGTCTGTCATCCCACAATTCCTTTCTTTATCTAATAATTTGAATGTTATTTTTTTATATTATTACATTAATAGGCAAATGGCTATTTGTGTTGATTTTTTAGGTAGTTTTCTACTTTTTCAGGGCTGAGCAGTTTTCTGCGTTGTTTGGCTTTATGTGTCAGTCAAGTCAAGTGGTTCCAAGTCGTGAATGCAAAGAATTAAAAAATAAAACTGTCTTGTCATAGAGGGGAGAGGTTGGATTGGATATATAAGCGGATGCCATTTGGTGGCGAGTCTTTTTACTACGCTTCCTGAGTTTTCTTGTTCGCGAAAAAGTAATTTTTTTAATGGCGGTCAAGCGTGCCAAAATGCCTGTAGGCATGTAAAGCCAAAGGGCTAATATCTTTTCTTTTTTGTTCTCTCTTCAATTTGTCTCCTCATGGTAAGTAAATATCTTTTCCAAGACTTTGTTCTCTTTTCTAAGAGGTTGTGAACCTTTAATTGTGTGTTGTTTCATCTTTCAGGACTAACATTTTTTTTACTTTCCCTTGATGGATAAATTTACATGATGCATCGCCTCATCTTGGTGATTGTTGCTGCATTTTTATGGGTAAGCATGTTTGATTCTTTTCACCACGTGTATCTGCCTATGCCCACGTGTGGACAACGTGCTAGCGAATGTCTTCATCTCACCCTGCTGTAAATGCACCTGCGGTCATGTCTAAAGTGCTGTGCTAGTGCACGTTTTCCTTTCACATACCATCTGCTCATGCCCACGTGCGCTCCCTAAGAGCATGTGGCTTTATCACCGCTGTACTCATGCTTGTGTGTACCTTCCAGGCTTGAAATATCGCCCTCCTCGCTCCTAGCTACTAGGACATATACCTGCGTCCTGCGCGCATGTGAGAATCTCTGCTCCAGGGACGGCGGGATATGTGTGTTTCTCCACGGTGATGTTATAATTTATTATCGGTGACATGATCTAATATCATGCTACTAGGTATTTATGAACATTTATTCTTTTGATAGTTTTTCATCCATTGATGATACTCCTCAGCTCATGGGTTAGGCCAACCTTAATTCTAGTTACTTGTGAGTGATGGAACGCCTGCTTCTAAGCTTTCCTTCACTGTATCTAAGACTAAGTTTAAGTACAGAACTTTTGTTTAGATGCATAGTCATAATTTATTCTTAAACTAATATACCTACTTAAGTCTATATTATATAGCTTAACTTTTATGTTGCTGATATCTATGTTGAGTGTAATGCACATTTAAATAATATATTGGGAGACAAATTGAAAATAACTTGTTTTCTTTTCTATCTTTAATTAACTCTTTCTTGCTTCTGAGTTAAAGCAAGTGGCGCCCTCCACAGTTTCTTAGTACAGTTCTCCGAGCGCTGAAGAAGAACCCACGAGCTCATATCTCTAAAAACACACCCAACATCTTAGCTTGTTTCATTGGCGCCCAACGTGGGGCCTCTTTTAGAGATTTGTACTTTGAAGCTGTGTTTTTTTAATTTGTCTCAACTTAGGTTACTAATTTAATTTTGTAATCATGTCTCTTTCTTTAGATATTAATTATCTTAGTAAAAACGAACTTTTATATGAAATTCGTGTTAAGGGCCTTGAAGTATCAGATGATACTACTGTCGATGAGCTGAGGAAGTTATTGCATTCTGTTAAGGGTATCACCAACCAGGAATTAAGCAATAAGTTTTTATTTTCTTTAGACTCTGCTAATGAGCTAAATATTTGTGAATTAAAATATAATGAAGTGTTGAATACCAACCATGCTGGTTGTATTAAAAAGTGTTGTTCTATATTAACTCATGTTATACTAAGACTTGAGCGAGTGAGTGTCACCAGTGAGGAACACAGGGCACTTAAAATTAGCTTGCTTGCTAATGCCTTTCAACTTCTTAACAATATTAAGTGCGGAACCACATCATCTAGTGTTGTGTCTGAACCTATACCTTCGGTATCTGTAGGTACTCAACCTCTAATTATTCAATCCCTTGGTGATGAGGTTAATCATCAAAATTCATGTTCAAATGTTAATTCTAAGCCTGTGCTCAATCAAATTTTAAAATGGAATTTGAATTTTAGCGGAGATACACCAGTCCATGATTTCATCATTAAACTTACAGATTACATTAAGTCTTCTAGAATTTCTGATAATGATTTCTTAAATAATGCCATTTATGTCTTGTCAGGTGAGGCTTTAATTTGGTTCAAATCTGTTCAACATTCTATTTTAACATGTAATCAATTTTTGCAATTATTAAAACTTGAGTTTCAATCTGTTGAGTGTGAGCGCTCCTTATTGAACCAAATTAGGTCACGGCTACAACAGCCTAAAGAAAGAATTAGAACTTTTATTAATACTATGAGACATTTATTTACTCAACTTTCTGTGCCTTTGTCTGAGAAGGAGCAACTTGATATTATTATGACTAATATGAATCCTTTCTATATATCTCGTTTATCTTTAACCAATGTTTACTCTATTGATCATTTAAAGGAGCTTTGTGCTAATTTGGAAATTGCCAAGCACAGGTGTGAGTACAGGGGCTATCTCAATCCGGGTCCTGATGTCATCATTTCTGAACTCATAAAACCTAAAACTTCTCCCATTGGTAACTCACGGGTAAACTCTGTAGTGGTGAAGTGCTTAAAGTGTGATGGTGCACATCACTACAAAGATTGCGACGTGTATGTCGGTCTACATTGTTTCAATTGCAAGAAGCCGGGTGTTGTAACAAAAGATTGCCCTTGTATGAAGAGGATACGTCCAAATCGTTCAGGGGTAAACAACATTTTGAATCTTCGCATTTCTTTTAAGAAGGGTTTTACTTCTGCCTTTGAATGGCAAAACCATTTAAAATTTATTAATTCTTTTCTTCCTGGGAAAACCTCTGTTGTTACCCCATTGTTTAATAATCATGACTTAAATGATGTTAGGCCTTATCTTAGTATTGACGTTTCAGGGGTCAAATGCAGTGCTCTGGCAGACAGTGGTGCTTCTGTATCCTTAGTCAGCACTGACGCCTTATCTACTCTTTCTCAATTAGGGGTTAATCCTAATGTGGTTCACTGCCACGAAAATTTATTAGTGGGTAACAATGCTCAACTGAGTGTTGTAGGTAAAGTTATACTGCCCATTTCTTATTCTAATAGATTTAACTTTATTCACTTTGTTGTTTGTCGTGATACAAACGTGCCTATTATATTAGGGGCTGACTTTCTTCGTTCCTTTGGTTTATGTAGGGACATCTTTGACACAGGAAAGTTATGTCAGACGCCTACTAGACCTGCATCAAACTTGATGTTATCTTGTAAGACTGTGGTTGCTACCAATAATAAAGTTCAACCATCAGTACGGGGATCCCATCCTATACCTCAACGACTGAGGGATGTTTTCAGCAGGGATCGATCTCCTAAGAAGAAATACCACAGTCGCAGCAGGACATTCTACAATAGGTCTCGTAGGCAGGTGGATAATCCAGTTGGACGGCCTGTGTTAAGTGATATTTCACTGTCTGATGCTGTCGAGTGTTCTCCTCACAGATCACCTTTAATACTTAGTAAATTTTTACATTGGTAGTTTAACTTTCTGTCCTTTTTTTTCTTTAGTGGGGATGTATTGTAACACGTCGTTACATTTTTGCATTAATCTTGTTTCAACAGCTCGTGCGCAGCTAAGGATTTTACTGGTAACGCCATCTATCCGGCTGATGGAACACCATATGGTGCAACTTTGTGTCTGTCATCCCACAATTCCTTTCTTTATCTAATAATTTGAATGTTATTTTTTTATATTATTACATTAATAGGCAAATGGCTATTTGTGTTGATTTTTTAGGTAGTTTTCTACTTTTTCAGGGCTGAGCAGTTTTCTGCGTTGTTTGGCTTTATGTGTCAGTCAAGTCAAGTGGTTCCAAGTCGTGAATGCAAAGAATTAAAAAATAAAACTGTCTTGTCATAGAGGGGAGAGGTTGGATTGGATATATAAGCGGATGCCATTTGGTGGCGAGTCTTTTTACTACGCTTCCTGAGTTTTCTTGTTCGCGAAAAAGTAATTTTTTTAATGGTGGTCAAGCGTGCCAAAATGCCTGTAGGCATGTAAAGTCAAAGGGCTAATATCTTTTCTTTTTTGTTCTCTCTTCAATTTGTCTCCTCATGGTAAGTAAATATCTTTTCCAAGACTTTGTTCTCTTTTCTAAGAGGTTGTGAACCTTTAATTGTGTGTTGTTTCATCTTTCAGGACTAACATTTTTTTTACTTTCCCTTGATGGATAAATTTACATGATGCATCGCCTCATCTTGGTGATTGTTGCTGCATTTTTATGGGTAAGCATGTTTGATTCTTTTCACCACGTGTATCTGCCTATGCCCACGTGTGGACAACGTGCTAGCGAATGTCTTCATCTCACCCTGCTGTAAATGCACCTGCGGTCATGTCTAAAGTGCTGTGCTAGTGCACGTTTTCCTTTCACATACCATCTGCTCATGCCCACGTGCGCTCCCTAAGAGCATGTGGCTTTATCACCGCTGTACTCATGCTTGTGTGTACCTTCCAGGCTTGAAATATCGCCCTCCTCGCTCCTAGCTACTAGGACATATACCTGCGTCCTGCGCGCATGTGAGAATCTCTGCTCCAGGGACGGCGGGATATGTGTGTTTCTCCACGGTGATGTTATAATTTATTATCGGTGACATGATCTAATATCATGCTACTAGGTATTTATGAACATTTATTCTTTTGATAGTTTTTCATCCATTGATGATACTCCTCAGCTCATGGGTTAGGCCAACCTTAATTCTAGTTACTTGTGAGTGATGGAACGCCTGCTTCTAAGCTTTCCTTCACTGTATCTAAGACTAAGTTTAAGTACAGAACTTTTGTTTAGATGCATAGTCATAATTTATTCTTAAACTAATATACCTACTTAAGTCTATATTATATAGCTTAACTTTTATGTTGCTGATATCTATGTTGAGTGTAATGCACATTTAAATAATATATTGGGAGACAAATTGAAAATAACTTGTTTTCTTTTCTATCTTTAATTAACTCTTTCTTGCTTCTGAGTTAAAGCAAGTGGCGCCCTCCACAGTTTCTTAGTACAGTTCTCCGAGCACTGAAGAAGAACCCACGAGCTCATATCTCTAAAAACACACCCAACATCTTAGCTTGTTTCAGAATGTCTGGGTGGATGTTTGTAACTCAATAACGGCAAAACGGCTAAACAGATCGGAATAAAATTTGACAGAGGCATAGTTTTTGGTCAGGAATAAATAAATAAATAAATAATAAATATTTAAGACATGCCTCACTGGGCCACACTGAGCCATCTAGTCCCAAATTAAGCTACTATTAAGTACCCTGTCGTATGGGGTACTAGACAACCGATAAACTTACTTATATACTTTTTTTTTTGTAAATACATACATATAATACATAGAAAACACCCAGACCAGTACAAACAGACATGTTCATGCACATAAATATTTGTACTGTGCGGGGATCGAACCCGCGACCCATGGCTCAGAAGCAGCGTTAACTACCGCTGATCCAAATGGTCGTCTAAAGGAAGGAATAGCATAAAGGCTACTTGAAATACCGAAAAAATTTACAGTTCTCGAGGAATCGCTGTTTGTTTTTCACATTGAAAGGAATCGTCATGGTTCTTTGCATTGTAGTAGTTTTCAGATCAGGGTAAATGTTGTCTGCAAAAGAAGGCTACAGCTAGCTTTTTGTATCAGTCAGTTAGAATAGGACCTAGGCGCAACATTCGAACTTTTCAGTAGAACGAGCAAATTCGTGCACGAATTATCATACCGAAAAAAATTATTGCATAAGAATCGCTTCCCTGGTTCCGAGAAAAAAAAATCGTAGCTTTGCAACATTGTGGCATGAGTTCCACGTTTACCTACTAAAATTCAAATTCAAATTCAAAATATTTATTGCTAATTAAGTGTAGGTATGCATAGGTCTTAAAACTAGACAATGGAAATTAACTACCTATTACTTCCACTCTTATTTGCTGTTCCTTGGTAACCATTAAAGACACAATATGAATGTCTAATGAGTTAGGCCCTAACCCATTAGACATTCATGCAAACCCTAACCGTTAGGGTTTTTAACACGGCAGGCTAGAATCGATAATTTGATAAGATTATACCACTACTTGTTATTCTATTAATGGGGTCAAATGTACTTTTCTGATAAAGACGATTTCATCATTTGGAGATGTTACAGATATGTAAGTACTTAGGTATCTATACTAAAATTATAAAGCTGAAGAGTTTGTTTGTTTGTTTGTTTGAACGCACTAATAATCTCAAGAAGTACTGGTTTGAATTAAAAAAATCTTTTTGTATTTATCGTCTTAATCTTAGTCCATTTATCGAGGAAGGCTTTAGGCTATATAACATCACGCTGCGACCAATAGGAGCGAAGCATTATTGAAAAATATTTCGCGATTATAATAACACAAATTGACTCGCATGAAGTCGCGGGCAAGTACTAGTCTATGATTCCTATAGTATACCAAATATTGCCTTTATTTTACAATCAATGTCAAAAGTAATGGTTTTGATCCTAAAGTAATAATTTGAAGCATTTGTTTTTGGGGAAATCAGCAATATAGGAACAAGGAACACCCAAGCCCAAAAATAAATTTTGCAATCTTTTTTTTTCTCCATTTCTCGTGGGAATCGAACCAGCTCTGAGTTCCTACCACAAAGCAGGCGACACGTTGAAAATCGGTGTGTATACCACTCCACTACAAAACTGAGGTCTTCGTTAGTTATGTTAAAGTTTGTGACAGAAAGTAAGAAGAACTGATTTCCGTTGGGGCGGAAAGGTTCTGGTTAGGTTCCCCACCAGACAGACCGGTGATCGGGTGAAGGTCGGGAAGACGCTGGATGCAGGTGGTAGACCTATATCCAGCAATCGGTGTAGTTTGGCTGGGAATATAATAATCATGGTGACCTAATTTGCCATTAATTAAATCTATGACATTAATTTACTAAACTTTAAATATCGATGTTGTCATAAATGCTTGGCAGACGGGTTGGCGATCGTATTACGACTTTATAAATTGCCTATCGTTTCGACCGATTTGCTTCGGCCGTGTTCACAGGCTGACTCTGACTGAAACGTACCCAGGCAAATAAAATAAGATATTTTTGCGTTTAAATTTCGTTACACCTTAAATAATAATGCAACGCGATAGTTTAAAAGTAGTTAAGGGGACTATCGGGCTGTGTGCTGCCTCAATTAATTTAATATTATTACTTCTAAACAAAATCAATTCTCAAATACCTAGAACAGTGTCATTATAGCAATTTTTTGACAACTAAATGAAAAGCAGCTCAGAGCCCAATGCTTCTTCGTGATCAGTTACTGTCACGAATGTTAAGCAACTATGGCAGCGGTCACTAATTGGATGGGTGACCGTTTGTGGCATCACACCTTGAGCGCTTCCGTGCTTCGGAGGGCACGTTAAGTCGTCGGTCCCGGCTGTTGTCATGAGATAACAGTCGTTAAGCCCTGTTGGAGGGCTTCGGGCGGCTTGAGAAACGGCCACAGCGTCGTCCCCGCCGTCCACCAACCCGCACTAGGCCAGCGTGGTGGTACTAAGGCCTTAAGCCCTCTCCTTAAAAAGGAGAGAGACCCGTGCTCAGCAGTGAGCGAAAATGGGTTGTTACTACTAAATGAAAAGTCTACTGTGATTCAATAAATACTAGAGGTTATTTGCTAAGATGATACTGTTCTAGTTTTTTGAGAATAATTGGTTTTGTTTAGAAGTAATGAAGTTAAATCAAGGCACTTAGCTGTACTTAGTAGTCGCCTCAAAGAGAAAATGTCGTTGTCGCGTTGTAACACAACCCCTTTTTGCCGTAAAAGGCGATGAAAGAAATGCGGCGGAGGAAGCCGCGACGTCTCCATTTCATCTTTCAAGCTCGGCTTCTACCGCTCAGTGCCTTTAAATTAGATTAACCTTACGAATAAATTGTATGCATAATAAGTTTTTTTTCGTAGACGTCTCACTTGAGACACAGTTTGTTATTTCCTGCCTAGTCTTCTCTAGTAGACAGACAGTCTCCTTCCTCGTTCTGAGGTTCGTTGTAGGAAATGAGGCGGCCTTGCCACTTAGACATTATATTGAGGAACTAGATTAGGTCATGCTGTCGGGGCCACCGCGATGATTTCAGGTAGACTCCATGTTTTTGTCTTCGTCTTTTTGTTTGAGAGTATGACAAAAGGGTATCATTTAAATGGTTAACGATATAATGGCTATTACATTTGCGTGGTAGTTTTTAGGGTTCCGTACCCAAAGGATAAAAACGGGACCCTATTACTAATACTTTGCTGTCTGTCCGTCTGTCCGTCGCTCTGTCTCCAGGCTGTATCTCAAGAGCTGCGGTAGCTAGACAGTTAAAATTTTCACAAATTAAGTATTTCTGTAACAAAATAAAATAAATATTTAAGGGGGGCTCCTATACAAAAGACGCCATTTTTTGCCCATTTTTGCTCGATATCAATAAATGGTAACAGGTAGGCACTACATTAAGTAAAATAATATAGGTACCTACTGTTGTTTACCTAGACAATAGTACGGAACCCTTCGTGCGCGAGTCCGATTCGCACTTGGCCGATTTTATTATTAATTTAAACCAGCATTTGAATCGTTGTTTTAGACCTACAAAATATGCTTTAGGATTCATTGGAGTTTTTTAAATACTTGCTACATCTTTACAAGGTCTTATTACAATTGTGATGTTAACATTCTGCAATAAATAAATAAAAAAGCCGAATTAAAAGCAATCTACCCGAGGTTTCTATTCTGCCTACCTAGCATTGCTCCTGCCTACCTGTTACTTAAATTTCATTTTGAGGCCTTCGCTCTGCAGTGGGATGATTCTAGGCCGTTATTAGGTAGGTACTCGAGGTTGGGCCCAGCGTGCTGCATTCAATGTAAGTAGTCGGTGACAAGGCGAGTTCTCGCTATAATAATGTTGCCGACTCGCACAATATCAGTGGCGAGATCGTACGCAATGCTAACGATGCATTTCCTGCTTTATTCTAACAAACAAGGTATTACGAAACCATCTTGAAACTTGGAGACAGACTCGGGTATTCACTGTAATAAATTGACTAAATAAAACGACAGGAATGCGGCTTAGAAACCCGTATAACGCCACCATAGTCAGTGGTTAGTATCTAAAATTAAAAAAAAAACGTGTTTTAAGGCGACGTAGTCCTAAGAGGCAGCAATATTGTGTTTTTTAAAACCCATCCGAAAACGAATTATACAACGTTTTAAAGTCTGAATAAAATCTGTGTAGGTACTACTTAAGAATCTAGTCATATTTGTTATCGGTTACACGATTTAATTAACTTGGATCGATAAAAAAAAACACAAACCTACATCCTTTCCAAATGCTTTTTCAATATGACGACTAAACTGCAGACATTTTAAATTAAATGTTTATGCTTGTTTAGAGCTACTAAATATTTTATAGACAACTTCACTGGATTTGATTTTATTTAATGATAAACATAATTACTATGTTTAAATAACTACATAATAATCACAACTCTCTTTTTGTAGCTCGTTCTGGATTTTATTATTAGTGAATATTCGTTGTTAGTTTAGTTAATTTTTTGCTAACTCAAATTCATACTGTTCAAGTTATTAAAACAGTATGTCATCATCAGTCGCTTAGTTATTTTCTAGTCGATCGTTTTATAATTCCCAATAAATAATACAGTGCCAAAAAGGACGCTCAGCTCACGCTCAGCATTTATCGTGGCAACTTAAGATGTGCCACGAGCACGACGCTCGTATCCTGCGGAGAAGCCTTATATTTAAATAGTGAATAAAACAATGAAATATTAATAAAATTTACAATTTTACATGCATATAATTGCAATTAAATTGCTAGAATACCATAAAAAGTATTGTTGTATTAGTACTCGTATTATAGTTATGTAAATAATATACATAGAATGTCAAAAATCATGTCGAAATCTGGCAAAGTCACGTTGATGCTATTGTTCTCCGGTTTAGGCACAGACCTACGTTTTTAGGTGTGGACTAGGGTTGAAAATCACAAGTGAAATACATGTATTTCTTAATCGGACTTTGTATTTTTCAATGAAATACAGAAACTTTCAATGAGTTCTTACGATGTATCTTTCGCAAGTTTCCGTTTTTTACATGTATTTCAATTGTATTTTTCGTTGTTTTTTTAGGGCTAATAATAATAAAATAACTTTATGGTTAAATGAGCTGGTGAGTGAAATTGGTCTTTGTTTAATCCCTCAACCCCCAGGAGGCACGCGCGTGCCGCGATAACAATTGATTTCAATTGTGTCTGGAATAACTCACGATCGAGGGAGCGGACACACACCAAAGATCGCAACCGTTTGACAGCTGATCGCAATCGATTGAATAAGTTAATTTTTGTTAACTGGAATCTGAAATTTGTCAATGCTAATAGTCGGTATCAAAGATGTTACAATTAACGAACCAGACGACGTTCAGGTTGAAGATTTGATAGAAACATTTTTTTGTAAATAAAAACACTTTTCTCCTAGTAAGTATACCTAATAATAAATAACGTAAATAATTATAATACACAGTGCCATTATCTTTTTTTTTTCATTCATTGTAATTTATGAAAGATACATTGATTAATACACGTCGTATTATACATGTTAATTTGTATTTTTTAAATAGCCCTAAATTTGTATTATTCAAAAGTTACATGTATTTCACTGGAAAGATTCAAAGTTGAGAAAAAAACAAATGAGTATCTTTCGCCATTTTCATCCCTAGTGTGGACAATGAAACAAAGTTTATTCATCGCAAAAATGTATTCAAATTTAAATTCACTTTGTTATTATAAACTTATTTGGTACAGTTACGCTAAAATGGTTTCAGAAATTAATATTGTTTTTAGAAAAAGTTATGATCAGATAATATAATAATATGTAGGTATATTATTATGATAATGAAGATGAATAGAAAATGATAATGATGAAAATAATAAAATAATAGTGATAAATTGAAATCAAAAAGATCGTTCGTGATCGTTATGGAATAGTTCACGCCGAGAATCGTACCCAGGACCACAGAACACGGAAAGGTTAGAAAGGCGATTTAGGCGGGAAAGGCAATTTTTTTTAAATAATTTATTATTCTCTTTTTAATGTTAAATAAATTACATCAGTTGGCCGGTAACGGTAACATAAAAAAAGTGATGACGAACTTCTAAATAAAAATGCATGAATTATTTAAGAAACTTTCCCCTCCACGCTATAAAATCTTAAGAATCATCCTCCAACTCCTAACTGCTTAGGAGTTTGACCTTCCATCATCAGCTCATCAACATGAAATGATGAGTAGCAGACGCAAAAAACGTAATACGTGCCTATCAAATTTGAGGGCTTGCCTCTATTTTCCCCGGATTCCACCATCATCTTTATAATATTAAAGTATAGTTTATTATTATTATTTCATTACATGTACCATGTAGACAACATCACATACATCTTTCTGATCCCAATGTAAGAAAACATTAACCCGCTTCGAACCCCGCGCGACAGCCGGCTGTCGCGATCACAATTTATTGATTTTAATTGTGTCTGGAATAACCCACGCTCGAAAGGTCAAAATTACTTGTTTTGTAGAAATCGGAAGCAACGAAGATACCACAAAGCTGCCCAAGGCAACAGAGAAGGAAACTAGAACATGTTTTTCCTATATCACCTCCTCTGGGAATCGAACCCTGAACGTTGGAGCTAGCAACAGCGTGAACTAGCACACAGAAGTCGTCAAGTTATACGGTCCATTGTTACAGATGCATGGTCCCCCAATGCGAGTCTTCTCCACCCCAGCTGCCTACAAACGGGTGGGGGGTGTGGGCGCTGCCCGAGGGCGGCGGGCGGTGCACCAGGCTGGAGCCCGTCGGGGAGGCCTGCAGCCCTGACTCCTTCCATGTGAACAACACCATCGCTTGCGACGCCTGGGTATATGAGAGCAAGAACACAATTGTCGGAGAGGTGGGTTTTATCTGCAGTTATTGTTTTTTGTTTCGGATCGTACCTATTGCTGCTTTAAAATTGACAACACCATCACATCCGACATGTATTGTAAGAGAAGTTAAAACAATAGGAGATGATCAGCAGCGTATTCTCTCCTCTAGCGTGACAACAATGACAAAACGCTGCATTTGAATGCCTATGTCGAACAGTAGACAGAGGTGTGCTTAGGATGATACATTATTTTTAAACTTATTCGTTTCAAAAGAAATTTAACATTACAAATTAAAATCTTTGACAGGGTAAAAAAGATTAAAATATAATAGGTATACAAACTCATGATTTTGCTTTTCCAAGTAATAGTCTAAGATCCCACCATACAACGACCTTCACCGAGCTGTTTATTGGATGAAAAGTATTTTATATACAATTAAATATGCCAATAAATATATTTCAAATGGGTTGACTAAAAAAATTCAGTCCCGAGTATGATTAATTAACAATTTTTTTTATATTAATTTAAATATTTTTACTAGTTTGGTTAAAAGACAAATTTCATACCAATCGAAAATATGAAGCCCAAAGAATATGCAAACGTCTACTATTTTTTTCCCGTCACAACTCTTGAGTAGGCAGATATGAACAGGTAAATCGAACTAGTAACTTGCACCGGTCTGGTTAATTAAATAAAGTTAAATACAAATAAATATTATTTATTTATGAACACGGTGGTATACGGTTGAATGCAAAAAAAAGTCATGAAATTCGGTTGTCAAATTTTAAAAATTCTACTCTGGACTGAAATTTTTTAGGCAACCCATTTGCAATATATTTTTTGGCATATTTAATTGTATATAAAATACTTTTCATCCAATAAACAGCTCGGTGAAGGTCGTTGTATGGTGGGATCTAAGACTAATCTTCCATACAGTATTTGCAACTGATTCGAATTAGGAATTGACGTAGTATATTATACATATAATATTAAATGTATTTTCAAGTTGAGATAAATAAAGTTCACGTGTACCAAACACGCCTGCTGTGTTTAGCTTTCCCTATAAATTCACCTAAGTCACACGCATTCGTTGTCTAATTTTTATGTGGTACGAGGAAAAAACATTAACAAAACAAAAAGTAAAACCCGAGAGTGAATTCAAAGTACTACAATGATCAAATGCCGACGACCTCCTTGGCGGAGCGGCGTACATCCCGTTTTTATGGTGTCGCCTGCTCCGAGGTCCCGGGCTAGATTCCCGGATGGGTCAATGTAGATAATAGTGTTTTTCTACATTTTGCGGGTCTGGGTGTTTGTGGTACCTTCGTTGTTTCTGATTTCCAAAATACGAGTGCTTTAAATAGTTACTCATTTTAGGATCAAAACAATGTGTGATGTTGTCCAAACTAAAGAGAATAAAATATTAGGTGTTAAAGTATGAAATTGCCGTTTTGTATGGACGAAATCGAGAAAAGTCATTTTTCCATACTAACAATTTTTTAGTTTTTTTAAAAACGCCTGAACCGTTTTCGATGCAATTAAAGGTGAAAGTTAGATAGTTATAAAGCTACGCATTATAGTATTTAAATTTCTGAAAATCAAAGTATATAATACAAATATACTTAATTGAAGCAAGAAGGTCAGCTGACACATTGTATTGCATTTTTTTTTAGTCAAAAGTTACTTTATTTAGTTTTTGATACAATACAAAAATAATTACGCAATAATATAACTATACTTAAGAGCTATAAACAAAATAAAAAGTGGGAAAATAATCGGCAATTTCATACTTTAACCCCTATTAGAAACGTAGGTGTTGAATGTAAACTACTAGCTGTTGCCTGTGACTTCGTATTCGTGGGATTTAGATTTTGTAACTATACATACATACATACATATGATCACGCCTCCTTCCCAACGGGGTAGGCAGAGACCAAGGCCTTCCACTTACTACGATCTTGGTATACATCTTTCGCTTCTTCCACATTCATCAATCTTTTCATGCATGCTCGTCGAATTAGTTAGAGTACTCTTTACCTGACCTTTCTTCAGAACATCCCCGATTTGATCGTGGTAAGTTCGTCTAGGCCTTCCTCTTCCAACGTTCCCTTTCACACTCGTCTTATAGATCTGTCTAGTCATTCTTCTATTCCAGCCTATAGTTTTCCTTCTTGTCACATTGGTATGATTGAGTAACAACATTTATCTACACTTTAAATTATAAATAACACTTATTGGTTAGATACAAAATAATTAATAGACGAAAATAATTACATTTACCTGCCCGTGACCATGAACGGTGTAAAGTGTTTGAAACGTCGGGCTAGACCAAAATAAATGCGATTTACAATCCGTAAACATATCTTTCATCTTTATAACTTATTTCAAATAGGTGTTATGTAATAAGTAGACATTGATTGTAGACGACCATTTGGATCAGAGGTAGTTAACGCTGCTTCTGAGCCATGGGTCGCGGGTTCGATCCCCGCACAGTACAAATATTTGTGTGCATGAACATGTCTGTTTGTACCGGTCTGGGTGTTTTCTATGTATTATAAGTATATATTTACAAAAAAAAGTATATAAGTAAGTTTATCGGTTGTCTAGTACCCCATACGACAGGGTACTTAATAGTACCTTAATTTGGGACTAGATGGCTCAGTGTGGCCCAGTAAGGCATGTCTTAAATATTATTTATTCATCATTGGTCTATAGCTGTTCAGTGCTGGACATGCCTTTCCCAATACGCAACCTACTTCTTTTTTGTCGCATTCCATTAATGATAATTGGTTTTATTTAGCACCGGATTAAAATTAATGGGTTTTTGTTAGAGAATATTTTAATGAACAAGTCCCCAATAAAGACGTACTTAAATGTAATTACTTATTATTATCATAATCTTTAATCCGCATTAGGTATTAAAATAGTAAGTGCTTTAGATAAACTCTCTTTGATCGACGCTTTGAGATAAGTTTAATCGCTTAGCGACTATTACGAAAATAGTACGTGAATTCTTTACAAATTTTGTTTGATGAACTTTTTTAATGTTTTAAACGATATTTAAAATACATTAGCGTTTACGTAACATATTTTATATAATAAATCATACTTATCTAGAAAATAACATCCGAGAGTCTTCAAGTACGTAATGTATGAAATTTCCAATAAAGTGAATCAATATGATCAGTATATAAACTTGAAAAATTATGTCGCAGGCGGGACTCGAACCCGCATCTCCTCGCGTTCTCTCACGGGTTCGAGTCCCCTATGAGACATAATTTTACAAGTTTATATATTGATATTATAATTGCAATTAAGTTGCTAAAATATCAATTAAAGTCAATATGATCATTTGACACACTCATGGTGTGTTGTGTGATTGTGTTTTACACCAAAATGAAATAAAAATGTAAAAAATGCATTTGGTTCTTTTGCTTAAAATAATTGTTAGCTGTAACCATCTATTTAATGTACCAGATTATCTGCAAGCCATAAAAATACTAAAATTCTTTAAAATTGATATAAAGTCAATTGTTAAGGAATAAAAATAATAGAGGTCCCATTATAGAACCTTGAGACACACTGAGAGCCCATAGAGAGGAGAACTTAAACTACCTTTTAATCAATGATGGAGGCCTTTTCCCAACAGTGGGATGATTGTAGGCCGTCCCTTTACTTTTACTACGAGTATCTAACGTCTTTTCGATTTCAACTCGAAAAGGTGATTCGATTCAAAAGTCAGTAATTGAATTCCAAGCATTCGTGATAATCGCTGAGTCCTGTGCTCACATTAACACCTTTTATATACAAAAAATATAATTATTTTGCATAAAAACGTTTACAACATCTTGTTAGTTGAATCTATAACCTTAAAGTGAAAATGAACTATCAGTAATTTCGTACTTTATCTGAAGCACCTAGACCTTATTAATGTTTTTAGTATCAACACAGATAATATAATATCAATAATAATCCAAGTGAATATCAGAATTACCAAATATCGAGATAGTGGTTTAATGAACTTCACAAGTAGCCTTTATATGAACGGATAACACGATGTACGAATACGCCTTATTTTACCAATTTTCTGTTTCATTTTATTATTTTTCTTTATATTTTGTTTTTGTGCAATATAAGTGTTATTAGTGTATATTTCTACGACCATTTGGATCAGCGGTAGTTAACGCTGCTTCTGAGCCATGGGTCGCGGGTTCGATCCCCGCACAGTACAAATATTTGTGTGCATGAACATGTCTGTTTGTACTGGTCTGGGTGTTTTCTATGTATTATAAGTATGTATTTACAAAAAAAAAGTATATAAGTAAGATTATCGGTTGTCTAATACCCCATACGACAGGGTACTTAATACTACCTTAATTTGGGACTAGATGGCTCTGTGTGGCCCAGTGAGGCATGTCTTAAAATATTTATTTATTATTTATTTATTTATTTAAGTGTTGCTTTGTATATTGATATACCTTAGATATACCTAGTAATGCAATAATTTTTGTGATGGCCATTACAGAATATAGTTGAGTTAATTACGACGTTATCAACGTTGTTAAAATTGCGCAAAAAGGTTTGATACCAATGGCCTAGGTTTGCTCGTTGTAAATTTCTACAGCCAAGCTCTTTACCTATCTGGTGTTGAGTTAAATGGCTGGATCTGATAATTATGATAAAGAAAATGATGTTGTAATTAATGATTTCAATTAAGGGATTAATCGCACTTACTATTAAATAGGTGTCTTATTAAGGTCAGTTCCTAGGGTAAGCCTGAGTCTGCACCTTTGATTATATGTTGTAATGCTCTAAGGTCTGTACATATACGCCAAGCTGCACTGTGACAAGAAAAAAAATACTACAAAGATTTTTAAAGATTAGTAAAGATAAAATAGAATTAAGTAAAGCTTTAAAAAATACTATAGAAAAAGAGGCTCTAAGCTTTGGACGGGTTCGTATCACATGATAGGTTTGACTCCAATTTACATAAAACTTTTGTTTTAGTCAGACTTAGTTTAAGATTTAGATTTCGTTTTGTAGAGTGTTTGAAATAATAAAAGTGTTTTTTGAAACCGTTGAGTTGAGATAACAAACAAATAGACTAAGACCCGAGTTCACCAATTCTTAAACAGCTGGTAAACATAGATTGACGATTCATTGAATTACCCTAAAAGCTTATGTAACGCAAGTCGAAAGTAAAACAGGGTTGGCGAAAAACAACTAGTCTTTGTTATCTCCCAAGCGTGTGAAAACAAGTATGTAGTTCATGTCGTTGGTTTTTTTATTTTGCTTATCATTGCAATATTATATTTTGAATTGACGTTGTCATGATTAATATGCTTGCGCCTCATTATCAAATGTATTAAATCCATGAAATCCGACTCACACATGACGGATTATGCGTAATACCATTTTTTATGAGCCTCGTAGTGATGCGTATTCAAAAAAAAATTCTGTCTATTGAAGTTTATGCAAATGCTTTTGCTATTAATAGTGAGAATCCGGAAATTAAAACTCGTATTTATAAATTACAACATGCTAATTCAGTGTAATGAAATTAAGGAGTTAACGATGAATACGCTTTATTCGGACGACGTTCCGTGGGCAGGCCCCCTACAAGGTGGACCGACGATCTGGTCAAGGTCGCGGGAAGCCGCTGGATGCGGACGGCACAGGACCGATCGTTGTGGAGATCCTTGGGAGAGGCCTATGCCCAGCAGTGGGCGTCGGTCGGCTGATATAATGATGATGATGATGATGACGCTTTATTGAGATACGAGTAGACTGCGCTTTGATATCCTCCTTGGCGGAGTGGCGTACACACCTGTTTTTAAGGTGTCATCTGGTCTGAGGTCCCGGGTTCGATTCCCGCATGGGTCTATGTAGAAAAAAAAAGTGTTTTCCACATTTTCTCGGGTCTGGGAGTTTGTAGTACCTTCGTTGTTTTTGATTTCCAAAATACGAGTGCTTTAAAGTTACTCAAATTGGGATCCGAACAATGTTTGTGATGTTGTCCAATTTATTTATTAGTATTTATTTGCTTTCAGTTCCGCTTGGCCTGTCAAGAATGGCGGCGAACATTAGTTGGCACTATTCACAGCGTGGGTCTTTTTGCGGCACTGCCTATCACGGCGTACATTTCAGACACGTAAGTATAGCGATCGTGCCTTATAATGCTTCGTAGTGGTAGCTTGATATAGGATTGGTCTACCCAGTCCCTTAAGTGTTGTAAGAGACGATTAAAAGAGTACCTACTGCCTGAGGAAGAAACATGCATCTTCTCTAAGCCAATGGCCAACCTACAGAAATATCGTCTTTGTGGAAAGATCTATGTCAGATAGTGGACTTGTGAGTATAAACGTACTGCTGCTGATGATGATGATGATCGTTGATATCAATAAATAGGTCAATGTCATGCGTGACAACGTCTTTATGTACACAATCTAAATATATTTGGATTTGGACTCTAAATACTTACAAAAAAAAAACAAATGTATTCCAGGTTCGGACGTCGCACAGCGTTCGTGATGACGGCGGTGAGCGCGGGCGTCATGGGGCTCATCCGCTCCTTCTCTCCCAACTACATCACATATCTGGTGTTCGAGTTCCTTGACGCCACGCTTGGTTCTGGAGTCTACAGCAGTGGCTTCATTCTAGGTAATTTAAAACTGGACTTATATTATTTATTTAGAATATTGGCGCATTATATTATTAAAATAATAAAGTGCAGAGTTTCCTAGTTAAACTTTCATGAGGTTCGCTAAGATGTTGTGCGTACCAGTTTGTAAAGTGACGCCAGCTCTAATATCCAATCGTCAGTATTCGCTCGGGTCAATGTAGAAAATTACTTTTCTTCATTGCCACGGGTTTAAGTGCTTGCGATTTCCTCGTCTTTTCTGATCTCCTCACAGAAAATGCAAAAGCATTTACTTATAATGTAATAATATGCTACTTATAAATATATTGGAGACAAACCAATGTATGTATGATGTTGCCATGTTTATTTATTTATGAACACTACAATTAGCGCGGTCTCAAGCGCCATTGTTACAATATTCCAACGGACGTCATTGTAGCGTACCAGTATCACCGAAAAACAATACAGTTTTTCTGTGATCTTGACACAATATGCACAACAACGTTGAAATTAAGAAACTTGATAGACATCTTAATTTTAGAGTCTACTATACCACAGATAATATAATACTAGTAGTACCTACTATACCTTTCTTTGACGTTACATTATTTAGTATTTAGAATAGAATAGAATAACATTTATTTGCAAGAATACATTTGAGATTGATGGTGTTGGGTGTATTTAACTAGACATCGTATTCAGTCTGTGAACAGACGTGCAAATTACCTTAAAAGCTAGCTACTTATTTATAAACTAAAGCTAATAGTTAACAGAGGTCATCAAGGTACTCATTAACATTGTAAAAACATTTTTCAGCTAACCTTTTCGACAAAGTAACCTCAAATTTACGCCCCTCTAATAGTTTAATAGAGTCAGGCAGTTTATTATATATTAAGATGCACATATTATACACATTTTGTTTATAAATAAAAGCATGGGATGGTGGTTTATGCAGCATTAATCTATACTGACCTCTAAGTGGTCTAGTAGAAACGTCTGCATACTTTAAAAAATATTGCGGGTGCTGTTTCACAAAACAGCATATATCCTTTATATACATACATACATTTACTGAAATCACGTGATCTAATTATTTAATATTATAACTTGGACATTTGTAAACATTTAATTTCTTTCTTTTCCAGCACTTGAAATGGTCGGGCTCAACAGACGAGTCCTTGGAGGAAACATTATCTCCAGTTCATTCGCACTGGGTCAAGTGTTCTTAGCGCTGGTTGCATGGGGCATACCCTACTGGAGAACCCTCACGCAGGTTTTATACGCTCCCTCACTTCTATTCATCCTCTACTTCTTCGTTATAGAGGAGAGTGTACGATGGCTCCTTAGCAAAGGCAACAAAATAGAAGCTGCCAGAATAATTTTCAAAGCGGCCAAAATAAATAACAAAAAAATATCACCAGAATCAGTGAAACAGCTAACAGAAGAACCACAGCATGAAGATTCGAAACCTGCTCACACAGAAATAAACCAGATACTGCCACCTGAAGAAAAAACGCAGTCATTGACACTTCAAGTTCTGAGGTCTAAAATACTGGTGTCTCGGCTATTTGTTTGCTCGTTCTGGTGGATAACCGTGACATTTATTTACTACGGCTTATCCATAAACTCTGTATCGCTAGCTGGAAACATGTACGTGAACTATATCCTGACTTGTTTGGTGGAGATCCCAGGTTACTGCGTCAGTGTCATCACACTCGACCGCTTTGGTAGAAAAGGCTCGATCATGACAGCGTTCTTCATTTGCGGGATTTCACTCATTACATTGCCGTTTGTACCACCTGGTATGTATTTTCAATTACATTTTCAATAGTTGGTAAATGTAGTCTCTTTTAGTTAGTTTAGATGAAAATAATTTTATTGTTGTAACCGTATAATGCTTTATGTTTTGCAGTTAATGCATTGATACATTATACTTAGTAGTTGTCTAAAAGTAACTTTCAATTTTGCTTTTGATCTTAAGTTTAGTTTAATTTAATCGTAACAACTGCACCCATTAGTATAGACCAGTTTAGTTATCAACGCTTATAAGTACAAATAGTAGCACCATGTAGAAGGCACCTTGGGATTTCAGATATAATATGGCTGCTGACATCCCTAAACATGCTAGGCAAGCTTTGCATTAGCATGGCGTTCAGCAGCATCTACATCTACACTTCGGAACTGTTCCCGACGAATGCGAGGCATCGGTTACTTGGATTCTGTTCTATGGTGGGCAGGATAGGATCAATCGTTGCGCCCCAAACACCGTTACTGGTCAGTATTTATTTTCACTAACCAAACAAAGAAAAGCAACTGAGCAAATCTACTGATTATGGCAAGAAATTCCCCAAGGAGGATTTTGATTAAAAACTTACAGGGTAGAAGTACCTGTCCGAAGTAAGGTTTTGTAAATTATAAAGCTAGTAACCAGGTTTGGTCCTCTTTAGCATGTTTATAGACCTAAGTATTCTGCAGGATGGCTGGAGTGGACTTTACCGCTGGTGGGCAAGACTATGATAAGCATGGTGTTTGCCTCGATGTACATCTACACCATCGAGTTATTCCCAACCAGAGGTCGGCACTCACTGATGGGTATGACCTCGATGGTGGGCCGCGTGGGCACGATGTTGGCGCCGTTGTCGCCGTTGTTGGTCGGTCAGTTGAGATAGCTGTTCTAGAGTTTGTAGATGGTCATAAAGTTTTTAGTTTATTGGTGTATGTTGTATTTCTGTAGTTGTTTGTACCACTTATTCATCTAGATTAAATACAATATTATCAATATTACTGCTTTATTATATTCCTTGGAAATAAACCCGTTTTTCGAAACTGTTTGCTCAGTCTTAACAAATCAACGAAGTTAGGTGATTTTTACTTCTACTTAATCAAAATTAAAATCTACAAGTTTTGTGTGAGCTATAATATGTATTAAAAATGATTGGATTTTATTATGCACTTTTTATAATTAAATCTCACTTTATAAATACAGTGCGATGACTCGCAATATCAAACCAAATATTATGTCTGCTAAAACCATTCTGTATTTAGCGTGTTTAGTCACTTGCGTACTTAGACCGATAGTTTCAGTTATTTAAAATTTGTTTTGGAATCGCTTCTAATATAATATGTTATATAATAATATATTACTAGACTAGGCTGTTATTTTGAACATATTGATTGCTTAGAATTTAACAGATCTGTATTTTGTTTTGTTAAACGTGACCAAGAGTGTTTTTTTTAAATGCTATTCTTAAAAAACGTTTCATTTTGATCCATTAAGAATTATACTCCATACCATTGTACAAACAAGAGCACGTAAACCGGTAGGTTTGACGTTTTGTGGTAACAAAACCTCATATTTTCTCAATTGATATTGACCTCTACTTGTTGTACTTAAAGTTGAAAATCAATTAAATGACCTTTAAATTTTTGGATAGGTTAGCCGTTGTTTGTACAAAAATAATCCATTAAAAGCTTAACGAAAGACCTGGTTTTCTTTTCTTGCTATCCATGAAACACGGTACCGTACCAACCACACTAAAATTTCTCTAAATTCCAGATGGTATACATGGAGGCGCTCCCGTACCTGATCTTCGGCATCATGGCCGGCCTGTCCGGGCTCCTGATGATATTCACGCCGGAGACGCTGCGCATGCGCCTGCCGGACACCGTCGAGCAGGCGGAGAACATCGCCACCGCCCCTCGTACCAGGAAACCGACAGACATTATCGTAGATTAGAACAGTGCAGAGATGGAAACGAATTGTATTCAAGTGAAATCAGTGCCAAAATAGACTCACAAAATTATACACTCAAGTGCAATATAACATCACTTAATACTTCAGAAATGATGGCTCCTAAAAATGTATTCTTGTACAAGTGCTCCCATCATATCTGATCGGAAGCACTCCCGAGCTCGAAGAGTGACCCGCTACACTCTCGTTTATGCAATAATTTTTGTGTATGCCGAGAATACGTAAGCATTTCAATTTTTACTCCGTAAAGAGTGGCAGATTATTTGTGGGGATCCAAACCTTCACGAGAGATTAGTATACCCAGTAAAAATATTGGTATCTCTCCGGTTATGAACTGGGTGTGGCGTTAGGCCTTAGGCGGCAGCATGCAGTCCCGGTTCGGCTGTGGCTTGTTTAATTTGCGAGCTAGGGGTAGCGTAGCCGATAAGCTAATTCGTCATTTCTAAACATACGTGAAAATAATAGACAAAGTAAAGGGTGAATTTGAAAACATCCAACTAACTTTAAGGGTACTTACCCAAAGGTACACTCTTAAGAACATATTATTATCACGTGACTGAGACAGATTTATTAATAACGGCTCAGATAGAAATCGGCTCTTGGTAAATTAGTATAATCTAATCATATTATACAGTTTCATATTGAATCAGGAATTACCACACAGCACATCAAGATTGTTACCGAATCCGATATAAGTACCTATTACGCAACTGCATTTTTATTTTTTCAGAGATATCTGAACTTTTGTTTTCTCATGAATCTGATGCGAACTATTAGATTAGCGTATAATGTTATCTTATTTATTTAACGTGCACGATTTATTTAAAATATAAATAGTTAAGGTTGTATATTGTGATTTAATTTTACAAATGAATAAGTATACAATACCTATGTAAAAAAATTCAGACATGTTTATAGTTAACCAACAAAATTGTTGTTTTACTAAAGTTATAAGTACCTAAAATAATTTAATTTTTAATGTATAATTATTATTTATTAGGTCATGATAGTAGTTTTTTTATGAGTTTTTTTCTGGCGAGAGATGATGGCCCAGACTATACATTGAACAGTAGTTTTATAAAGTGAGGCCAATGTCCTTCTCACGGTAAGAAAAGCTTCAAAAAGAACTAATAAAACACACACGTACACCAAAGACTGAATGCTGAATGAGTTTGTAATGATAAATAATGTTATTAGTAATTAATTAATGTTAAATAATTTTGTTATATTATGTACCTATGCTATTAAGGATTTTAATTGTTGAAAAATATAAGAAGTTTAATTTTATGTTGTTTTATTTTTAATAAACAACTCTGTAGTATGTTTTTGCACCCTCATTATTTTTGCGAGACCCATCCCAAAGACATCCACATCGTGGAAAAGGAGAGAAAAAAACATCATTCAGGTAGCAAATAAAATAATTATCTAGCTACTTCATCGGCGTGATTATAGGTACCTATATGACAAATTACACCTTTGTAGTACTTAATCATAGACAAGATAGACAGACGGACATAACGAATCACTAAAGGTTCCTTGTAGACTCATCATCACCCATTAATTAGGTTATATAAAGGTGCTCTCTCACCGGGAGCATTCGCGTGTAATGTAACATTATAGATTTGACTTTGAGCATTACATTCCAGTACTACCTCCCTGACTGACGAGCATTCACGTATAATGTAACATTTAATATAGATTTGAATTTGCAAGCATTCACTTTTGATTTAGTTATTTCCATAATGTTGTATCAAGATATTACACATTGTAACATTACAAGGTGCGCATTGTAATGCTAGCATTCTGATCTAGTTGTTTCCATAATGTCAAACGAAGCGGTCATTCTGCTGAGTGTGGCAACATCAATAGTTAATCGATACCAGTATCACCACCTGTTGAGATAATTTGGAAATATTTTTTCTTAGTATGTGACGGTTACCCAGTGATATTACACATTGTATCATATCATTACACAAGGTAAGCATTGTAATGCTGGGTTCTCCTCCTTCACTGTTGTAATGCTCGAGTCTGCAACGTTACATTACACGCGAATGCTCCCGGTGAGGGAGCACCTTTAGTCCACAGCCAGGACACAGGTCTCTCGGTCATGGAGAGTTTTGCCATAATCGCCACGCCATTTTAGCAGGTATTTTTATTTTTATATAATCAATGGGCTTGCTCTTGACTACATACTTAACTCGAGCGAGCGAGCTTACCCAGGAAGTGGCACTGGTTCTCCCACACACCAGCGGAACACAGAAAAACTGTTTGGCGCTGGACTCCGGTAGGAGGGTGGTAGCATCCAGGCAGTCTCTTACGAAGCCTACCACCACAGAGGGATCTGTTAGCCGCCATCATTGGTTAGAAAACCAAAGATGCCGTTGCCCAGGGTGGACCACTAGGAGGTAGATTCCACCACCCCAAAGGCGAAATGGTGAGGAGAAGACGTCTTCTCCTGGCAGTCCTATAGTGCCCTGCGTGTCCAATATATCTCGATATTGTAGTGTCTCGGGCATGTTTGCCGATGCGCAAGCTGATGACTTCTATTGTGTTATGCGCAAAACAACAGCGTCTAAACAAAGATTGAGAGCAAGCGAGAATTGAATCCTGAAAATGATATCGGAGTCGCTTAATGATGATTTGCATATTCAATGTTTGAAACATCGAATTGTCTCTCTGTAAACTCATATTTTATAAGGTCAAAATGAAAGTTTTACTAACATACTAAGGACTGAGCTATCTGAATATATATTTTCTTATTTTATTAATTTTTTGTCGCTTCTTTCGACCCCCGTAGGAAGAAAAATTATAGTTTAAAAAACTAAAAAACCACGCTTTTAAAACAGATTGAACTAAAAAATTAAAAATAAAACTATAGTAACCAATTGAAAAATTCATATTATTGTACAAAAAGCGTGGGGTGCTTGTTATGATATCCACAGATATAGTAAATTATTGATAAAATATTTACAACAATCTAAATCAAGCCCCCCACGCTTTTTGTACAATAATATGAATTTTTCAATTGATAACTACAGTTTTATTTTTAATTTTTTAGTTCAATCTGTTTTAAAAGCGTGGTTTTTTAGTTTTTTAAACTATAATTTATTTTTTACTTTTTAGTTTAGTTTATAAGATTTGATTCCTTCTTTACCGACTGTAAGTCCAAACCTATGCAGGAAACATAATTGATACAGATCGCGCGCTAGCTCTATCTCTTTTACTCCCTCTTACAGAGGAAAACTGGGAAAACTGTTATTAAATTATTGCATTGTCATCGGTCCTTGATACGTGTGCAAAGTTTCAAATTAATCAAACTTCTGGAAATCGGTCAAATTTATGCTCAAAGATTCCATTACATACATAGATACATAGATAGATACAACCCAAGCTAATAAAAGCGTGGTAAAAAGGGTGGTGCTTTTTATGTGTCACGACCTTGTTGGCTACGGAACACTTAAAATGATATCATGAAACAGAACCTGTGATGGAGCAGTGCGGTGTCTTCATCATTGAATTCAAGTTACCACAGCACTGATGGGTATACATAATCACCACGCTTGCCTAATGCGGGTTGGTGATCATCGCAAACCCGACCAATGTTCGAAAATTCAAACTCTTTTTCTCTGACCCGAGGAACAAATCGTGACCCCGCGATCTTGTCCTGATACTATACCAATGGAGCATTACCGCATTAGTGCATAATCGATAAAAGTTAACAAAAAACATTTTTTTAATCTATATTTTATTTAGGGGTTTTTACCTAACGGATATGTCAACCCATCGTATCCATTGTAAAATATTCAAAATCTGAGTTACTTAATTATTATTACGGGATTTACTTCTGATAGTCTTTTGCTAATTTGGACAGCTTTATGGCCAATTTTGATTTAGGGTTACGAGTATATAAAATAGTTTGCACTAAACGAAGTGCTTCTCGTTCTCCTCTAGTTCGGGAACAATCCATCAACAAGTGTTGTGAACAATTTGGAGTATCACTCTTTTTCGTGAAAGTAAATTTTGCTGATGGATAGTGCCCAGACCGCAATCTTAATGCTAAAAAATCAGATATGTGAAGAGATGGCCAAAAACTTGCTAAGATATGAAAATGAGATGTGACGTCAATACACGTGACTAAAATACCGATAATGTTTTTATGGACATGTGTTTTAAAACAATAATTGAAATCTTATCTCGCTTATCATTAAAGAGTATCTATAGGAACGTAATAAATTTTATTAGTAAAATGCTACAAATTCGTACACGTGATGTTAGCTCACACGGTGCCTTATCAACCACCTGTAAAATGAAACCCACACCCGTTATGTATACCGTCTTGGCAGTGTTATTATATTTTTTTTATATTTTCTTTTTATAAAAATATTAAATATTAGTACAGCTATTTATTTTGAAATACGCCGTGACGCGCATGGACGTAGGCAGCTGTGTAAGGTTCATTCAACCGAGACCCCGCCGCAGCAAAATAATATGTCTGTGCGCGTCACAGCGTGTTACAAAATTATAAGTCTCAATTAAATATATTTCATTTATAAAAGACGTACGATAGACGACCTCCGTAGCGGAGTGGCGTACACACCGGTTTTCAAGGTGTCGCCTGCTCCGAGGTCCCGGGTTCGATTCCCGGACGGGTCGATGTAGAAAAAAAGTGTTTTTCTACATTTTCTCGGGTCTGGGTGTTTGTGGTACCTTCATTGTTTCTGGTTTCCAAAATACGAATGCTTTAGTTATTCAAATTGGGAAAAAAAAAACAAAAAAATTGTATAGCTTGATTATATCGCACTCACGGAAGACGCTCTGATCTGAACAACTCTTCAGATTTCAAACATTTCTTATATAATCTTTCAAACTCTTATAAATCCCTTTTACAGAATGTTTGAATTATTTATGTATCCGACGTTCTTTCCAGGGTTTAAAAGTATGTCGATATCGAAATTCATCCAAATTTGTTTAGCAGTTTAAACGCAAAAAGATAACAGACACACACACAAGTTCATTTCGCATTTAAAATCACCAAAATCTCTTTTTTCATTTTTGATATGAAAATTTCATTTACAGTGTAAATATTTCCCGAGATTCAGCTTGTAGCCATTTTGTCTAATGTCTGAATTACGTGATCCACATATTAGGCAATATCTTTGATCTCTATGTTGGCTTTCGGTTATTGACAATTTTTGACTAAATGTACATACTGTTTTTTTGAGTTTACGCGAACACTATACTTGAAATGAAAGATAGTTTACGGATTTAGAATTTTTTTGATTTTACCCGATGTTTCGAACCCTTTACAGCGTTCATGGTCACGGGTAGACTGTGACTGTGTCTACCCAAGACCATGAACGCTGTAAAGGGTGCGAAACGTCGGGTTAAATCAAAAATAAACGCGTTCTAAATCCGTAAACTATCTTTCATTTAAATGTACGTTTTGGTTTTGTTGAAAACTATAAAAATATCACTCAATCTAGATACAAAACGCACACACAGAAACACACGCACATAAACAAAGAAAGATCCTTTCGCATACAACAACATCATACAGCTGGACCGGATGCAGGTCTCTATAAAAGAAACGCCACGCTTAGGTGAGGTTGTTGATCGTCGTTTGCCTGATACTAGAAAAGTCGGTACGCTTCTTAAGGTAGATACTCCTTTACTCGCGTCTTGCAACACCCATATGAAGAGAATGGTGCTATTAAATTTTTGTTCCAGAACCACACAACTCACGGCACACAATATGTGTTGGCAAGTGTCTGTAAGTCGGGGATTTTATCCCAATACTTACCTAATATCAAGGACTGATTCTGAATCAGAGACCAAGACGTATTATTAGAAAGATTCCATCCATTCTTTGTGAGCCATGTTAGCAAGACTGTACGCAAACAATACTTTTCATTATGTTTACTACGTGTAATCTTGTATGTTGATAAAATGAATAGATATAAATGTAATTAATTTTAATAAAATTGATTGTTTGCGGTGCCACTGATCGTATCAATTAATACTTATTCGTTAGATAGATAAAGCTCCATTGTTGGCATAGTGGTAATCGGCTTAAGCTGCGTTTCCACAGAAACTGAGCTAGGCGGAGTGTCACGGAGCGGACCGTTTCATAATATAGCTCAAAATCTGTGATCTTTGTTTTTTAGAGCTCTGTTATTGGTGAATTCACGGGTCGCTCGCCAAAATACCACCAAGCTCCGCTTCTGCCGAGACGCTGTTTAGAGGCCACTGATCACGCTCTCTGATATGGGGACGTACGTGCTTAAGGCTGCGCTCTGTAAGATTCTTTGCAAAGTTCTGGTACAAACGTGAACCACATTCTGTACGCAATATTGCAGTAGCTGTATTCAAGTCTCTTAAAATTTGCAAGATCATAAATTGATGCGACATTAAATATCATCATTTGCGTTTCATCGGTTAATATTTAAAAGACGGTTAACAGATGTCTTATAATACGGAAAAAAATACGTAAAATTAGTAAAACTAAAACTTGGACTGTAAGTACTGTGTGATTGTGTGTTTTTGACTTTGACCATACAAATTACTTTAAATGTAATTCAGACGCAATAGTTATAAAGGTTTAATCTGAAGGTCACAAGAATTTGTAACATTGGCTTATTTTAATATTTATTGCACTTGATTAAAGAAATAAACCCTTTCGATGTATAAATTAAAAGTCGACGTACCTACTAATAAGCTGCTGTGATAATAATTTTCCAATACTTTTTAATAGGTCGGTAAGGAAAAGTTAACAATTCTATATGTTTTACCATTTTTTTTATAAATGAAAGGTTTTTGTGTTAATTATTTAGTGGACTTAAAGTTTTCCGCAATTAGCCTCTTAAATTGGGCCTTTGTGCGTGATTAAGATATTGTTTATTCAAACCATTTCAGGTCTATATCTCTGAGTGCCTCTCGCTTGTATGGATTGAGGTTCTCTAAGGAATTCTGTCTAGTATACAGGGTGAAATTTTAACCACCTTCCAAATTTTAATATATCAATCTACGAGACAAAAAACAAATGACGTATTTTTTCTTTTGGTATAGCCCAGTACAAAAAAGTCAAGATAATGCACTTAGAAAATGTCCGCCAAAATTTTTTTACGCGATTCGCATCTCAATCATTTATTACGATACTATTCATAAGTTTTTGACTGTCCCTTTATACCTTAACAGGTCTAGGACCGTAAAAATTGAAAACTATATCGCAAAAAATATTTTTGGGTGACAACTTGATTTAATTTTTTACTTCATAAATATGCTCTTAATACGATACTGAACGCCTATAAAAATTTTGGAAAGTGGTTAAAATTTCATCCTGTATACTTACGCTGTTGCTGTGCTATCACACGTTATTGTCATATCAATTAGTAAATGCTGCGCAATATGACTTGCCGTATACTTAGAGCGGTGTTATTATATACCTACTGTCATATCATCGACTTACTTACCTACAAATAACGTCGATACTCCTTTAATGATTATAGCGTCTGATGCTCATGTCAGAATGTATTTATAATATTTAACGTGTTGTTGTTTAAGTACACCATCTTTTAATAATAATATCAAGAAGAAAAAATCATTGGCTGTCATCATCTACTAATAGTCAGTCGATTTATTTTTAAGTTTCCTGCGTCAGGTTTAAAACCATCTCTAAAAATGTAATCTTTACCGAATTTGTAGTGTTCCCGGGAGGTGTTGTTCAAAAATAAATTAACGGAATGGCTTATGGAGAAATGTTTCTATATAAGGATTTTTTGAATTGGCGACATTCCTAATTCTATGTACCTAGATAATAAATTGACATACTATAATAATATTAATTTAATCGTGTATTTAATTCCCGATGACATATTGAATCTCTTTTTTTTGTCTTTTTTTAGTTGTTAGATTTATATTATATATATAAAAATCAATTGCTGTTCGTTAGTCTCGCTAAAACTCGAGAACGGCTGGGCCGATTAAGCTGATTTTGGTTTTGAAATGTTTGTCGTAGTCCAGGGAAGGTTTAAAAGGTGAGAAAACATGGAAAAATTGCAAGGAAGATAGTAAAAACGTTAATTTCATATTCCCATATAAAATGCTCTACATCAAATTTTTGAGCCATTAAGTCAGTTTTAATGATGTTAGGATCAGGTGATATGAAGTACACCGGAATATATATCGTCAGTGGAAAGGAAAAACTGCTAAAGCGCCAAAACCGTACTTGTGGAAAAAGAGGATCAAAGTTTCAATTTTCGGAAAAAAAATCATATCTCTTTTGATATTAATGTTAAACCGGACTTTTAAAATGGAAACATGATCTAGATTTTTTACCTAAATTTAGATATAATACATAGGTTCCTTGCTTATTTAGATCGCAAAATAGTTGTCGCTTTAGAAAAAATACCATGAAAATTAATCAAATGTCAGTCAGGATAAAACTTCTAACATCCATTATATTTAAATATCCAGCAACCACAAAGTGCTAAAGAGTTTTAACAACATTTTTCTTATTATAACATAATTGCTTAGTGAGTTACAATTGAATAAGTATGTCAAAGATAAATTACTAAACTACAACTATTGTAGTCACATACGCCAGCGAAGTAATGCGTAAGAAGCAACATTATTCACGGAACCAACAGGAATATATGCTTACATACGCAGACCCCATGGAACGAATAAAGGCAAATGTTGCTAAACTATAACTACATTACACGTTTTAAGCAAAAATTATACTTAAAGATTAAATAGGTATAAATGTTTTGTGAAAAAAATGCCTAATTATCCTAATGCCTTAATTAAAAATATTGACATTACTACTAACCGGGTACAGGTTTGTGGTAATGACTATATTTTGAATTACCTAAATATAAAACACTGACTGACATATCAACGCACAGCCTAAACTACTGGGATTTAAAACCGGAAATGTTTCACCGTGCTTCTTTTTATAGAGTAGGTAAGCACTTTTGATTTTTGGAAATTCCGCCTATAATGGGGTAAAAAGGGCCCCATAAGTTTGTAATAAAATCCGTTAGTTTTGAAGCTAAGTCGATGATAATGAAAATTGGTGTCCAGCTACCTGATTAAAAATTATTAATTACGTCTTTCAGTATTCTTAAAAATTTAATCTTTAAGAGGGTAAAAAATGGTGGCGAAGTTTGTTAAGTTTCACGTCACATCCATCATCTTTACATATTTGTACTCTCTGACTACACTTTCGTTGTTATGGCATTTAATGTGTCAATCAGAAAATAAATATCATAGCTTTCAAATATAATGGTATTATTTTAGAATGAAATAATTGGCGACTAAATGGATAAATTAACTAAGTAAAACGTACACGAACTTCGATTAAAGGCTGCATTACAAAACTCGGCAGCCAGATACAAACCCTACGAGAAATTTCTAATTATGAATTTAAATTACGAGTGTTATGAATGTACAAAATTTGATATTTACGAAGAAAAAATATATACTACAAATAATTAATATTACTGATGACACAGTGGGAAAATGAGAATGAATAAAAACATAACTTTCAGGAAATTACACAGCTTATACTAAAACTGCAGAGTGAATTCGACAGCACAAAACAATTTCATGTATGCAGGAGGTACTGAGGAGCAAAGGACCTTATGACACCTAAATTAAACATTGTACCATTAGACAAGGACGAAATATTTAAAAACTTTATTAAACAGTTGTATATTTATTTAAAACTGAACAGATGTGATGATATCAATACAAAGAAACATACAACATATTACTAACATCTTTGAGCTCAGAATTACATCAGAAAACGTATTGGTTATGTGATCCACGAGATCCATGTGAGTTAGAGTTTGAGGAGTTACTTTAAATTCTAGATCAATGCATCGACCCCAGCCCGAGCACTTGGGCTCGACAGCATAAATTTACATAATTTCTAGAGCAGATTGTGAGAGCACATGAGCCATAGTATGCTGAGAAGACATGTCATCAGATGCGTTGGTCAACTCGGTTAGTCGGTCGGATAGCTTGTTTCCAATCCAATGAACTTTTTAAATAAACATTGCGTTTGCTGCCCATGAAGACCTTAAACAAAAGAAAATAATTTTGTATTTCTTCTTGTACTATTGATACTTATACTTGATCCTATAAGGGTTCCGGTTTGGCTGACTGAGGCACGGCACTTTAAAAATGTTTTGTCTATCATCATTATTATAACACAATCATAATATTACGGAAAAGAAAAACATACCTTTAAACTTTACTTAAAATCCAGTTGACACGGTAAAATGATGATCCGGACGGCGACTAAACAACAAAAACCGACAAGTTCCAACAGGAATGTACTTTATAGTCACGTGCTGTATAAAATCAGTTTTATTTCTGCAAATAGGCCCCAGGAGGCTCTTTTACATGTCCTAATATTTAAACCTACCACTGCTTGGGGACAAGTCTGGGCTAGTGTCGAGAAGAAGCAGCGCAAGAAACTCGGTCACTATTGTCAGCCCCTTTTTAAATAAATTTTTACAAAATGTTTAAGAAAGTACGAGCTGGGACAATTTAATGCCCTACATTTCTATCATACAAATAATCATTTACAGTGTTATAGCCCTTTTTCATTAAAATTACTTTGACATACGATTTAAGTTGATGTACAAGGAGTTCAGCAATACCCTGTGGTAATTTGTTGAAAAATACGAATACTATTTCCCATGAACGACTTTCCTACTTTTCGCAGTCTGAAGCCTGGAACGGCAAGTTCATCTTTATTTTTGGTATTAAAATTATGTACGTATTTTTTGTAAGAAATAAATAGCCCATACAGCACGTTTTTGTAATATAAAATTGACTCAATATCTGCCGCTGAGCCCCACAACATACTTCCGTATGTCATTATGCTATGAAAATAGCTAAAATATACGAATCATGCCGTTCCAACATCAGTCAGTTGCCTTATATTTCTCACACCAACAGAACTAAGTCTTCCAGAGCCCCCTAATAACGAGCACCCTATTGCAAATGAGAGTCTACAGTTATACCTAAAAACGTAGTAGAATCTAAAGAGTTTAATGGTTCATCTTTAACAATTATCGCGATTTGTGATGAGTGACAGCAAACCGTACGTACGGCATGGTCAATTTAACATGTCATTTTGTTTTATTTGCATTTAGTAAAACATTATTTGCTGTGAACCAATGCAATAATTTTGAAAGGGTATTGATAACATCGTCAAATAAAGATTTGTCCCTCTTAGTTTGTAAAATCATAGATGTGTCATCTGCAAACAATACCATCTCACAAAGATTATGAAAATAACAGGGAAGGTCTTTAATATAAATTAAAAATAGCAGGGGTCCTAATACTGATCCCTGAGGGACACCCATAATAAGGGCCGACCTTGACGACTCAGCTCCATTTATGCAAACCTTTTGTGTTCTGCCCTTAAGGTAAGAACTTATTAGATCCAAAGAATCATTCAATGCATCATAATGTTTAAGTTTTTCGAGTAATGTTAATATTACTTCACTACTATAATGTTTGCTTTGTTTAATGATAATTATCGCTAAAGTACTTTAAAACTTGTAAGAAAAGGCTACTTTTTGCTAACAAATGTGTAATAATACATTTCAAGTATAATATTTTTGCTAACATACTAAACCTACTTACACAAACAGCGAGTGAAAAAATCCTAAAGCGCAAAAACTAATCGAATCTTGATCACTTACTTTTGCTTACATGCCAAATCATTATGAACAACAGTTATGAATAATTGCTAATGTACCAATAAACTTTAAAATTCAAAAAGCTTAAAATGCTAAAGTAACAGCCTCATTCAAGTTCTTAAGTAACAAAAAATACTTATGTTGTGAAAGCAAAAATATTGTGCCAGCAAAAAAATTCTTACGCGACATTTGTTGTAAAAACACTACCAACACGTCGTTTTAGTAGCGCAAGGGCGGTGATTTTAGAAATACTTGCAAATTTCGGAATGCTAAAGCGCCAAAAAAATTGTCTGATTGAGTTGAAACCTACATAGATCGACGCAGAAAAAAAAAGCCTATCCAACAATATATGTAACTCATTTTGGCCCAAATGGCGCTTTAGCATTTTTTCCTTTCCACTGACGATATAATTCTTCTGTGAGTGTGTATGTCACTGAACTTCTCTCAAACGACTGGACCGATTTTGATGAAATTTTTTGTGTGTGTTCAAGGGGATCTGGGAATGGTTTAGATTCACAATTTTTGGGGGTAGGGTAGGGGTAGGGTAGGGGTAGGGTAGGGGTAGGGTAGGGGTAGGGTAGGGGTAGGGTAGGGGTAGGGTAGGGGTAGGGTAGGGGTAGGGTAGGGGTAGGGTAGGGGTAGGGTAGGTGTAGGGTAGGGTAGGGGTAGGGTAGGGGTAGGGTAGGGGTAGGGTAGGGGTAGGGTAGGGTAGGGGTAGGGTAGGGGTAGGGTAGGGGTAGGGTAGGGGTAGGGTAGGGGTAGGGTAGGGGTAGGGTAGGGGTAGGGTAGGGTAGGGGTAGGGTAGGGTAGGGGTAGGGTAGGGTAGGGGTAGGGTAGGGTAGGGGTAGGGTAGGGTAGGGTAGGGGTAGGGTAGGGGTAGGGTAGGGGTAAGGTAGGGGTAGGGTAGGGGTAGGGTAGGGTAGGGGTAGGGTAGGGTAGTAAAATATTAAAATTTTATAAAATATATACAAACCTAAATTTTTACCCTTTTACCACCAACCCCTATTTTTTGTTAGCCATTTTAGTAATTTAATCATTTTTATGGCAAAACAACGTTTGCCGGGTCAGCTAGTAACAGTATATTTTTTGCACGCCTGCGAACAGGCTAAACACATGAACTATTAATATTTAAACTGCCAAGATCTTAATACTGTGTTTTTGCAAATAAACTTTTTTGATTTGATTTGATTTGAGGTAACAGGTTATGGGGAAATTCTGCTCTAGGATTGAGGTATGTACTAAAAATCAGAGGTGTTCCTCCAGAGTTTCTTCAACGCGGTAAAAAGTTATAATTAAGCTTATATTAGTACGAATACATTTAAACAATTAGTGTGATGTTAATCAGCTTTCCGCCTTTTAGTTCAGTAGTGGCAATGTGGCGTTTATTATCAGACACGTGCTGTAATTTCTCACATACAATGGTTGGCCTGCGGATTTGTTAGAAGTACCTAACTTTAGTTTTGTTTTTAACTTACGTACTTGATTATATTTACAAAGTTTAAGGTTATTATGTATGGTCTTGAAGAGGTATAATTATTAATTGATTTGCAATTGCACATACCCATATGGATTATGTTATGAATTAAAGATGAGTTAATAAAATAAGTAATTTCATTTTCCCAATTATAAAACTAAATCTGGATTAATAAAGTAATCAATAATTAGTTTATAATTTTGTAAAATATAATAATGTCGCAGCAAGCATGTTTTAGACGATTACCAACTCAGATGCATAAAAATAAGTTTTTACTATTATTGCAATATAATATCACTTTAAATAGTCACGACAATAATTAATCTTTATTCTCTTGAAATGTCATCCAATAAAACCAACAGTACTGCACAATCCACAATCAATGCAACAATCCTAACAACAAACACTCAAGATTTAAACAAATAACCGGATTCTTATAATTCAAATAAATATAAACTTATCATTACCCATAATATTAATGTACTTTAATCCACAATATTAACGCTATCAGTGTTTGATCCCATCTATAGATTACAGACTCTAAATGAATTGTGAACCTAAAAATTATGGCACTTGTTAAGGGAACGCGCGTGCGGCCGCAGCGTGCTTCCGAAACTTTGGAAGAGGAAAATTAGAAGTGATTTAAAAATGTCAGAGAGTCGCAAAGGGAGTACTGCTGGGTCCAAAAGACCCAGTAAAGCGCCCAACAATGGTGTCCAGGAAAAGGCGCTGGAATTAGACGATGTTCTAATTAACGAACTGGGGCAGTTTGGACGCTTTCAGAAGCAAAATATTCTCCTCGTGGCTGTTCCGATTATAATGTCAGCATTTATGAGTGAATACATCTTCTCGGCCGCAGCTATTCCACACAGGTATTTTTTTTCTCATTGTATGATTCTCAAGGATATTTTGGCTTCTTTCCAAACCACCTATTAGAGCCTTCATCTAACAGCTTCACGCTCCTTACGAAGCACAACTGTAACCAATCACCCCTTGCAGACTCAAGGTAATTGGTTATTTCCTAAATTTACCCCATCGGGAATCAAATCCGGAACCGTTGCATAGGCTGGCTGTAAATTTTATCTTGAACTGAGCAGCCACCTGGTGTGCAGAAGGTTTTGGGTTCAAGTCACATCTAAGGCAATCTAAAATATGCGTAGTATGAGTCGTTGTGAAGAGATTCTGGACTCACGACTAAGCTTAAACTGAGCGAGTTTTTTATTTTATGTTCTGTTAGTGTAAACTAAAAAGTGTCATACTGTTTAATTTGTTGACATTAATTTAATGTACTTGTGATTAACGATTCTCGTCGAGGTACCATTGTAGCCATGTTACCATCTTTTTTACCTATATTTTTATTGCCTTTCTATATGATATGAGTAAGTAAAATATTGATATGAAACTAAATTAACAAAATAAACGTTTTTCAATATTATATGCAGTATTTTATATTTAATAAATAAATAAATAAATATTTAAGACATGCCCCATTGGGCCACCCAGAGCCATCTAGTCCCAAATTAAGCTACTATTAAGTACCCTGTCGTATGGGGTACTCGACAACCTATAAACTTACTTATAAGTATACTTTTTTTTTGTAAATACATATTTATAATACATAGAAAACACCCAGACCAGTACAAACAGACATGTTCATGCACACAAATATATGTACTGTGCGGGGATCGAACCCGCGACCCATGGCTCAGAAGCAGCGTTGACTACCGCTGATGCAAATGGTCGTCTACTCAAAATAACAGTTAAGTGAGCAAGTGTCATTTTCTATAAATAACATGCCTTTAAAACGAATTTCGCTTATAGTAATTAATTAACCATTTGTTTTGAAGAAATGAATTTCGTAATTAATGTTGACGCAAGTCATCAATTACAATCATTCCACCACAAATCTTTTGTTTCAGGTGTCAGATTCCAGAATGCGGCGAGTTTGATAAGGACGCGTATTTTAGCCCGAATTGGCTCTCAAACGCGATTCCCGCGGGTTCCACCACAGACAGTTTTTCGAGCTGCGAACGCTTCGCCCCCCGTGGCATCAACGGGTCCTTGTCTTCCTGCCCTGCTTCCCTCTTCTACCAGCAGGAACAGATCAATTGTGATGGCTTTGTCTACGCGAGAACCAATTCTGTTGTCTACGATGTAAGTGTAGTTTGCATTTTTGTAACATTTAAGGATCTTATCACATTGACATTGAAATTCGTATTACATAAGATAAGCAATTGAATTACAATATTTAATGATAAATTATCATGTATTTGGCGATCGCAGTTTGATCACTGGTTAAGAGAAGGTTGTGCTATTCGTCTTCTTTTAGCGGTACTCCTTTAGTCGCTTCGAATCCCATATATGGAATAGGGTTAGTCCTTGAACTAGCATCCTACAGCTCATTTCAGATGTAATGAAAGGTTCCTTAAAGGAAGATTTTGCCATAATGCCACGCCTGGCAACAGATTTGCGATCGCAATGGCCATTAACTTTGAAGGAAGATTGATTGAAGGAGAGATTGAAAGATCTTAATGATTACGTTACCAACATCAGGAGATAAGGTATGAACCCATTAAAATCCCATTAACATAAAAAAAAACGTTCTAATCATGAAGGCTGCACTTGGCATGTATGCAAACCAACACGACCATGATGCGAATCGAGGATCTGCGTCAAAAGAAGCGATAATAGTATTATTGTTTTGATAACCAGAACAATATGAAACATAAATTATCATTTAATCCTAAGAACAAAAGTATGTACAAACAGCTCAATAACCTACCACAATGTATAATTTCTAGAATATTTGTTAGTGTCCTTTATAAAAGTGTGTTAAAAAATTAATAAACGGAATTTAGATAGTCTCTATAGGCTCAAAAGTATCTTTATTGTCATTATCACCTTTACTAAACAAACGGTTCCACAGCACCAGCTTCCAGAGACTTACAGCAATCTCCACTAAATCATCAGCGCCCTTAGGGAGCCCAACCCACAGATGACCAGTTCACATTTAATTTTGGTGCACGGTCGTCATTTCAAAATCTTTCTTGAGTAGAAAATATCTTTCCGCATTAGTAGTTTTCTTTTTCGTTCTTTTGTATTAATTTAAGTCTATCTTGTATAGCACATTGCAACTTTCTAGGTGAGCAGACCTGACTATATCCTTTTTTATTGCAGTTTGACCTGGGATGCCAAGACTGGTTCCGTGCTTTGGCCGGCACCCTCAACAGCGTGGGGACGCTGCTGGTCCTGCCCATGGCTGGCTTCATTTCCGATCGCTACGGGAGACGAGTGGCGCTCATCATCAGCATCTTTAACCTCGCGCTCATCGGTCTCATAAGGGCCTTCTCCGTCAGCTATCCCATGTACCTCGTCTTTCAAATTCTCCAGACTACTCTCGGGGCTGGTACCTACAGTTCTGCATACATATTTGGTAAGATTCTTTCTCAAAGTATGAAAACAAATAAACCTATCTTCTTTTATACATACATATAAATTAAACCTGACCGATATCTGTATAATTGTATAACAAAGTGCTGAGAGCAATAAGAGAAAAATGGGAGGGCTGATTTTTATTTTCATGGCGGTGCTAGATTATTCCTCACCACGAATAGCATAATATCTATTAAAAACATCGGAAACCTAAAAACCAAATTTGAAGGAATATGTATTTATATTTTTATATTTTCCTATGCCATCAGGCCATAATTATTTGATAACAAATGACATTTAGGAGGTCAATATCCAATCAAAACAATTCGCTGGGTCAGCTAGTTATAGATATTGAAGAAAACTGATCCTTTGGCCTAGTCTTTACTAGAACAACAGAAAGAAAAACAACAGTTTTATTGTTTTTTGCCTTAACGTATGATTGTGCGCGTATTTTCCGATGTATCAGGCTAGAAGATGTCTTTAATTGCAAGCTAAATTATTACTTCTACAAACCACTCATATAAAGCCGCAGTCAAACATTGGATTTAAAAAAAAAACATAAGTATGGAATAAATACTTTGAATGTTTAATCTTATTTTCACTATGGTAATTCCAGCAACGGAGTTAGTTGGTCCCAAATATCGAGTCTTCACCAGTGCCACTTGCTCCTCCATGTTCGCCCTCGGCCAAGTAATTCTTGGAGGAGTAGCTTGGTTAATCGAGCCCTGGAGATATTTGATTATGGCTCTGCACATTCCTTGTTTCCTTGTCATATCCTATTACTGGATTCTGCCTGAAAGTGTCAGGTGGCTGCTGTCGAAGCAAAAGTACGCCGAAGCTAAGGTTGTCTTGGAGAGGGTGGCCAGAGTGAACAAAACGAATATCAGCGAGAAGTCTTTGAACGCTCTGATGAATCCGCCGCCTCCTCCAGTCGTTATTGAAAAGCAGGTAAACAACATACCTCACTAATTATTTTTTATATCATTGTTTCACATTCTGTTATGGTTTAGATAATATACTAGCTAGCTCCTATCATAGAATGCCACGATTAAAACTAAGCCAATATTTTTTTAAATATGTGTGTCTAATCCATTTCTATACAGGATGAAATTTTAACCACTTTCCAAAATTTTTTTAGACGTTCAGTATAGTATTTAGAGCCCATTTATAAAGTAAAAAATGTAAATCAAGTTCTCACCCGAAAATATTTTTCGCAATATAGTTTTAAATTTTTACAGTTTTAGGCCTATTTAGGTAAAAAGGGAAAATCAAAAACTTATGATTAGTGTCGTAATGAATGAATGTGATGTGCATTGAGTAAAAAAAGTGTTGCTAAGCGGCCGTATCAAAAATTTTAGATTTTTGGCGGACATTTTCTAAGTGCCTTATCTTGACATTTTTGTACTGGGCTATACCAAAAGAAAAAATACGTCATTTGTTTTTTGTCTCGAAGATTGATATATTAAAATTTGGAAGGTGGTTAAAATTTCACCCTGTAGATGCTTAATCCCTCAACCCCCAGGAGGCACTCGGGTGCCACGATAACAATTGATTTCAATTGTGTCTGGAATAACTCAAGATCTAGGGATTAATAAGTTAAGTCCTATTCTTATTAACACTATATTTTGATGGCACTATATTTTGATCAAAACTTGATAAAATAAGTAAATATTTTTTTAATAATGCTTTTCCATGTCTTAATCTGACCAATATTTTTGGCTTCAGGATGAACAAAGCATGGTGTACACAATCATTAAGTCTCCAGTTCTTTTGCGTCGTGTGCTCACGGTACCCATCTGGTGGATCACCACCACGTTCGTGTACTACGGCCTCTCCATCAACTCGACCAGCTTGTCGGACACCATGTACCTCAACTACATCTTGACCTGCGCAATCGAGATCCCTGGTTTCTACTTGGCCGTCTTCCTCTTGGACTGGATCGGCAGGAAGACTGCTCTCTCCGGGAGCTACTTACTTAGTGCAGCGTGTAACATCGCTTTCGCTTTTATTCCCACTGGTGAGTATGTTTAATCCTGTTCATGTTAAATCGTCACAGTTGTGTTCTATTACTCACCAACTTTTCAGAATAGTGCCAAATACAAAAAGTTCCTAAAATATGCTTTACAAGTATCTAATAATTTATGCGAAAGTAATTTTACTGCCCTATTTATCACAAACATTTAATCTGCAGCCTAAAGATAATATAAAAAATATCTAATCTTTTACGACTTATTTTTTGGCGTATCACTTTTATATACAATATGCAAAATTAAGACTTTAACAAGGGATAACAATTAATAGAATAGGTACTATCAATTCTAAATGACTATTATTATAAGTGTTCGATTTATTGTCGTCAGAAAAAGCAGACTTATGAAGAGTACATACTTAGGTTCGTTGCAGAAATTCGATAAAATAATATTTACCATTAGATTTCCTTTTCTTTTTGTAAAGTACGAGTATATTGAGTTTTAACAGCCAAAAGAATCTCTTCGTGTGCCTTCAATAAATAAACAATTTTTATCTTATTTTAGGATATTCCTAAATAAATAAGTATCCCGAACGCTGCGCCATACAACAAGATTTAATTGATTTTGTGTTACCTTTCTAGATACACAACGCCATATGCAAAGTTTCATTATGTTTGCTTTTCTTTCCAGATATGACCGTGTTACGGCTGATCATCTTCCTGCTGGGCAAGTTCGGTATCTCCCTGGTGTTCACGTCGCTGTATCTGTATACGTCGGAGCTGTACCCCACGCAGTACCGGCATAGCCTGCTCGCCTTCTCCTCCATGATCGGGAGGGTGGGCTCCATCACTGCCCCTCTCACGCCAGTCTTGGTAAGAGCTTTTATGTATTCCTGCCAATTTATTCTTTAGTTAAAAATGTGTAATGGGAATCAAATGCGACTACTTCTCTTATTTTCTGAAGTCTCAACCGGGCTATTTATACTTTGATTACGGGTTGACTGGAACAGCGAGCTCACTAAAATAGATGCCATGGAATCCAGCAGTGACTTCAAATAAAAGGGAATGTAACACGGTCAGTGTAGTATGTGGCGGTGCTAGGCGAAATAAACTTTTAGATGAATCCACTTCCCACAAAATAAGTTTTAGATAAATCTTGCTTCAATTCGCTGTTTTAGTCAGCTTACAACAGTCAGGTGGCGCCTTCTTGGGCCTATTTTCAGAAATAAAACAGTTATTTCTAATTTAGTGATTTCTTCATAATTATTTTTCTTAATTAACATTCCCTGAGTTTTATCGCAAGGCATAAATAAATGAACTTCTAATAAGATAACATAGCTATATATGATAATGATAAATGTTTAGATGGAAGGCAACTTTTTTAAATAATATAAGTGTCTAAAAAATTAAAACATATTAGAAGAAGAATGTTTTAATTTCTCTGTACAAATAGGATACTTTAACCCTAGAAAAATGTTTGTTTATTATCACAATTAAATCATTTACAGGCGAATTACTGGCAAGGTCTACCGTCAATATTGTTTGGCACCATGGGTCTGCTGTCCGGCGTGCTGGTGCTGACGCAGCCTGAGACCCTGGGCACCAAGATGCCGGACACCCTGGCGGAGGCCGAAGCACTTGGCAAGCCAGAGTCGAGGCGCAGCCAAAGCTGATCTCAATACTGATAGACTTCATAAGTGTATGTGTTATTAATAAGATGTATGTTTTTTCGAGCTTGTGTAGATAATGGACGACAGTGAGCGACCCTGCGAGTGCCTTCGACTAACGGATAAAGCCGTCGGTTGACCCACACTTCCTTTTTTAGGACGTGACATCAACATTTAAGACTTATCATGCCAATTTAACCTGTGTATTCATATGTTATAATTTATTGCTAATAAAGGTTAAAATTGCAAATGAAAATCATGGATTTCTTTAAAGGTTTATGTTTTCAATTGCATACCTGTCCGTACAGAGTACTAAGTAATATATTATGACCTACCTTGGATTTTTATGAAAGTAATAAAATGAATATCGATGCCTTACAGCCGAAAAGGGATAACCGACACTTAACGAACTTTACAGGAGAGAGGTTTAAAGTTGCAAAATTAAGAAAAAAAATCATAAAACGTTGAATTTTGCTTCCTGAGATTCCTAAATTTAGTTATATATATTTTAAACATTTCTCCTCAAAATGAATTATTTAAGCTATCATCAAACATTCATCTAATAGTATTTTTTGTCGCTTATGCTCAAATGGACTTTTTTTTAGAACAGGAAAAATGTCGTTACCTCTTTTACAAAAAACTCCTATGTAAGCCTAAATGAATTAACTGCATCTTTATTTCTATCAATATCTCTTAACCGACATTAAGTATGTCAAAAAGTTGAGACACTACGACATAAGTAGTGATTGACTATAAACTTAGTGTTAGCGAAATAATAAAAATATAAGAATTTAATGGATGAAGTAAACGCAAGTTTAAAAATATATATAAAAGTAGAAATTATTTATTTTTTAAGTGTAAGGTATAAAAAAATTCTCATTTTTACAGTAATCAGTCTTTATTTGTTTACAAAATGGCAGAATTTCACAGATCTAATAATAGTTTACTTATAATTAGTTTGTACGAGATCCAGAATTTAAAAAATTTAACACTTAATTATAAAGAATTTGTTTTCACAAAACAAAACAGTAGAAAAATTTAGATAAATCCTGTAATTTTTGGCTGGTTGTTATGTACGGATGCGAGGCATGGACTATAAAAGAGGATACCAGGAAACGCCTGGAGGCGTTTGATATGTGTTGTTACCGTCGCATGCTCCGCATTAGCTGGATGCATAAAGTCAGGAACGAAACCGTACTCCAGTTCGTCAGTTGATCCCAACTATTGATACGGACCGTCAAAAAGCGCAAAGTTGAGTGCCCGAGGTACTCAACTTGAAGCAGCCTGTATCTGAACACGTGTTCAGATACAGGCTGCTTCAACTCATTATGATGGGCAAGGTTGAAGGGAAGAGGCGCGTTGGACGCCGGAAAAATCCTGGCTTAGAAAAATCCGAGAGTGGACTGGGATCAAATCCGTCGAGGAACTGTTTCGTTCTACAATAGACAGAAAAAAGTTTGCAAAACTAGCGGCCAACCTTGCCAGTTGAAGAGGCACCCAAAGAATAAGAAAAATAACCATTTTGTTTTAGTTTATTTAAAGTGCGAGTTATATGTATCCAAAGTAACAGAAATGATTTTAATTTGGTAAAACCCTTCATGCTAAAAGTCAATAAATATCAGCACTGTTTTTATCAAGTACTAAGCATACATTCAGGCTTTTCATCCTCACCATCACTCAATTGATGGTTTGCAATTTCAGAAGATTGGTTTAGTGGCGTTAAATTTCTAAATAATTGCTGATTTTGCATAGAAACATTAACTTATCAAATCATTGTATACCTAATGGTTGTGGCACAGATAGCAATTGTTTAAATTACAAGCCATTTGCAACATGTAGTAATCGTTATTAAACCTGATGAGTAGTGCTTTTGTATTCTTCTCCAATACTAAACTTATAAAAAAGTTTATCGGGATAGTTATTATCAGTTTTGACTTCTCTTAATTTGGACCAATATATTTTATTACCAGCATCATCTTCACATAAATTTTTTTGCTGATGAAAAAAAGAAATGCTGTTTTGAGTGAATTTTTTCTCGTGTCACTTTTGCATAGTCGATAATGCAGTATCGTGGTGATCTGGTGTGTGAATAAATATAATGTCTTTTTTTTTTCCTTCTCAATGCAAAGTGCCTTATTTCTGTCTCTGATTGGCTAATGGTCTTTTATGCAAAATCCATGGTTATTACCAATAAATTTTTTTTTTAGTTGATTACTAAACATAATGATAACATAAGTACCAATTACGATAATGTCCAGTTCAAGAATCATAGTAAAAGAAAATCGTATGATTTCCAATTTAAGATTCTTGTTTTATGTAATAGTAAAGGCGTCAAGCTAGTACAATTAAAATCAGTTTTATTTCTCCCCCAATAGCTATTTAATAATGCCAAACCAAATAACAGCCTTATTTTTTCAAAACATTATTTATCGTGAAATTGTATAAGTACTTTCGTTTGTAGTAAAAACATCTCATATCGGATTGCGATTGGAAAATACTTCTGACCGACCAGAACAAACTAATCTGTGAAACAACGGCTTTTAAAAACTAGGAAGATATTTACGTAAAAGATATCTTATTCCAAAGTTAGTAATATGTGCTATAACCTAGGTTGTGATACTCATAAACAACGAACGTACTAACAAACATTCACGTAAATACAATCATTAAAACCATACACAAGACGAAGTAGGTAAATACTCATCATAATGAATATAAGAACCAGTTAGATACATATAACACAGACGCTCGCTACTAGGTCTAGCGGACCCCGAAAATATCACGTGTTTATTTCAATACTGCTTAATGAAAGTGGTTGGTATCTTTTAATATCGTTAATAATGTTCAAGAACTAAACAAATATTTAATAAAATACGAATATTTCTTGTTTTATCAAATGGTCAGTACAATAATATATGGAATTTTGGCATAGTTATATGACTAAACTTAGACTAATGGTTATAAATTCTGTAACGATATAATATTTCAAACTAAATCTACTAAAAAAAATGAATAAGATATCAATCATCAAAGGAACAAGCAAAATCAACTTTTAGAATCAACAAATTAAGGATTATAATTTTTGGAATAAAATTTTCTCTCAATTTTGTTCATCAAACTAAGCTTTAAAAATTTACACAAATCTTTTTCACATGTCCTAATGGGCCCATTAGCGAGTCCTTAAGTGTTAAGGTTAAGGTTCGAATATTTGATCAAGCGATCAACCAAGTTTTCAAGTAAGCTAATCTAACTAAAACTTTTATGATAAATGAGACAATTTGCTGTTTTATGATGACATGCTTTTATCAATTGCCTCCTAGTTGTAGTTGATCAAATTGCCATTTGCAAAGTTTTATTTAATTTAAAATCAACAAAATTTTAAAATGTTGTTTATCCCTCTCGTCTGTTTGGTTCCGCAAGAAACTGTAAAAATCATAACTCGTGGGCGGGAACAGTGATGTTGTCCTAGTACTCCATTCCCGTAAACGCCTTAATGTAGTGATTCGAGTATGGAACTCGTTGACCGAAGATTCTAGCACATGAGTAATACATATTTGGTTCTAGGTTTGATTTAAAATAGCGGTTCATAAAGTCTGACACCTGGGAGTATCATTGCATACAAGCTAAGAAGAATGGTGTTTTCTTACTTCATTCTGCCGGTTATTTTAACAATATTACCTTAGTGTATGGTAGAGCTCATGGTCAATATACAATGTATTTTACCCGATTTCCAAAAGTGACAACGTAGTTTTTTTTTTAGCTTCTGTCTTGTTTTTTCAACAAAGAAATTAACTAATTAAATAAATATTGGAAAAAAAGTTTTTATTTTATAGATAGGTAGATAGATAGATAAAATCTTTATTTGCATGACAATTAGGCACACATCAAGAAAATAAAAGCATACATGCAGTAAATTATAAATAATAACGACACTCGTAAAATAAAAATAACAATTACTTATTCTAAGTAATGTGTGCCGCAGCTATGCAAAAAGGCAGTAAGCTCGTCTTTGCACTGCTCAAAGAGCAGAACACTGGTTTTCAGCTTTTGCCATGTCTTCAGGTAGGCGTGGACACTCACGGTAATCCAGAACAACAGCAATATTGATATTACCAAATAAAAAATAAAAAAAACAAAATGATTCGAAAGATAAGTAAATAAATATATTTTCTTTAAATTGTATTATTAAGCGCATTTCGATGTCAAAGATTGTATTGGATAGGAAAATAGTAAATTATTAAATATAAAAAATACATGGATGCATGACAGATAAATTAGGATAATGAAATAAAAAATATTATATTGAATAAGCCATAAAGTTGACAAAAAAAGTTGTCAAAAAAATACTCGTATATAACTATTAATAATTTCAAATATTTGTGGCACGGTCACATGCTCAGAAAAGAGGAACACAATCTCCCAGGCGACTATTGCTTCGTATCGTATTCCTAACTTTTGGAGGTCAATTAAAGCAGGTTTAACATTACTTTAACATTTATACGGAACACAAAAATATTATAACTGGTCTTGTATGAGTGAGTACAGATCGCACCATGCTTTGCTAAGAGAAGCAACAAAATACAATTAAATTTAACTCTCACAATCATGTTTGTTGTATACAAGTGTTATTTACTTGCGAATGCGGTTGATATCGAACCCTTATTTGGTCGAATCCAGATGTTAGCTTTTTAATATACATTGACGCACCTGGTGGGGATCCTGGCTGTTGTGAACACATAGGAATTGTTACTCCATCCTAAGAAGACAATCGCTAACACCGCCAGGTTGAAACCACCCGAACAGTCCCACCTCGTCTCGAATGATTGAGTCTATTTATTTTATTTATTTATTTAAAAGGTACACCAACAGTTTACATATTATACGCACTTAACTATAAATAACATTATCAGTGTTGACATCTTATATGCATACCTATTATAGGCGTACACAGCATTGATGATAAAAGAAACCTTTGACTAGATAAATAGTCAAGGGAGTTAACAAAACACAGTAACTAAATCATTTTAACTCAACAATCCCACCCCAATATAAAACAATAAGTGTGCTTAATGAAAAAATCATAATAATAAAACAGTAAGTATATAAACAAAAATAAACTAAATCAGAACCCATCACTCGTTCAGAAGCTTGACAAGTCCCTTCTTAAACTTAGGCAAGGAATCGTGGAAAATGTCAAGCTTCGTATTACACAGATCATTGTATCGTGAGCAACATCTGACGAGAGGAGCGTGACGACCAAGGTTGGTCCGAGTATGTAGCAAAGCAAAGGTCTTTTTTATAGTGTAACGAGGCACTCGAGCTGGCACTGATAATTTGGTACGTTCAACGAGATCAGGACATTTTATTTTACCATTAATAAGACCGTGCAAAAACACAATATCCGTTCGTGCTCGACGACTACGCAGGGTACTCATGTTAAAAAACTTGAGTCGCTGGTCGTATGGTGATCTATGCGATATGCCTCTAGAAATGAACGCTAGATGTCTGGTGAACGCACGCTGAATACCTTCCAAACGCTGGGAATGAACAGCGTACATGGGACTCCATGCGACGCTCGCATATTCCAAGTTGCTACGGACCAGTGCATTGAATAGCGTTATACGAGTAGAATTAAGTCGAAAACCAGCACTGATTCTTCTTATAAAGCCCAGCATTTTGTAAGATTTCTTAACGACGTTATTAATGTGTGATGTGAAGTTAAGCTGCCTATCAACCGTTACACCCAGATCTCTTATTTCCTCCACTTCATGTATTTTGGCGTTATAAATTTTATAGGCAGAGGGAAAGGGCTTTTTCTTTTTTGTGTATTTTATATGGTAGCATTTATCGATGTTCAGGGTCATAGCGTTAGCTTCACACCACATTTGAACACTGGTTAAATCTTCTTGGATGAGCATCATATCATGGTTACTATTAACTGACTTATAGATTTTCAAGTCGTCGGCGAACAGACTATACCTACAGTGCCTTATGTATGTAGTTATATCATCGATAAATATTAGGAATAGAATTGGTCCCAAGTGAGAGCCCTGGGGGACTCCAGATGAAGCATAGTACACATCAGATTCATATCCATCAACAACAACTACCTGGGGTCTCATATTGAGGTATGACCCAAACCAGCGAAGCAACCCACCATGAACCCCTTTTAATTGTAACTTCGAAAGAAGCAAAGAATGGTGAACTTTGTCGAAAGCGCTGGTGAAGTCTGTATACACAGCATCAATTTGATTCCCACCATCTACTCCTTGAGCCAAGTCGGAGATAAATGAGACTAAGCTGGATTGAGTCGAACGACCCCCACGAAAACCATGCTGGTACTCAGACAGTGAACTGTTCACATGACAACTAATTATAGGATATATTAGACACTCGAATAACTTCGAAAATGTGGACAATATAGAAATTGATCTGTAATTTTTGATGTTAATACTATCACTCTGTTTATGAATGGGCATTATTTTGGCCTTTTTCCACTCATCAGGAAAAACACCATCTTTAAGGGACCGATTGAAAATAAAAGTTAAGGGTCGCGACAAAAAAGAACCACAGAGCCTGATGAACAGTGGAGGTATTTTGTCTGGGCCAGCTCCCTTTCGGACGTCCAGTTGTTTAATCGCTCTTTGAGTATCGGAGTCAGATATGAGTATATTGGACAGGATACCATGAGAACTAGACGCAGAGTCACAAGTCATAGGTCGCACGTCTGTTAAAAATGTAGATGAAAAGTGTTTCGCAAATAGAGTAGCTATCCCCGACCCAGAATCAGCTTCATCATCATTTAAATGCATTTTTGAGGGCAGGGTAGACTGGTTGCCGCGCTTATCCTTGACATATCTCCAGAAAGTTTTAATGTCGCGAGAGATTCCGATTTCTATTTCAGACTTATATTCGCCATAGCACTTGTCTATAAGCCTGTGACAACGGATTCGCAAGCAGTCGTGTTCTAATTTATCACGCGGATTGCCATATTTCCGATATTTATTACGTAGTTTATTTTTTTCGGTTAATAACTTGATAAGAGAGTGATTGAACCATTTGGGGTACTTGGATGGGGAAGAACGCCTCTTTGGTACGAACTTCTCAATTACTAAGTTAAGTTCATCGTACAGCTTAGTGACCATTTCGTTAACATTGCCACAGTTTTGAAAATGAGTATCCCAATCGATGTTCCGTAGATCAGTGGCTATTGCATCATAATCTGCCCTAAAGAAGTTTGGGTCAGATCGTTTACTGGGCTGTAAATAAGTCTAGATCCAACTCTTGGGTCATGTTCTTTCTTTGAATTAATTTTACATTTTACACAAATAAAAGCGAATGCCTGATTTTGGCGCCTTTTCTTTCTGCTGTTACATCAACAAATACTTTTTATTTTAGTTAAGAATAATGTAACAAACAAAATTTTGTGTAACAACAATTAAATACCTCTGAACACAGTCCAAATAATATTTTATGAACTGTTTCTTTCGGTTATTATTAAACTGCGGAAAGACTTGGAATAATTGGTTTTCCCTTTCTTGCCATGGGTGAATAATAAATAATAATGACGACCTCCATGGCGGAGTGGCTTACACGTCGGTTTTCAAGGTGTTAATCGCCTACTCTAAGGTCCCGGGTTCGAAAATGTTGACCCGACCGGGGACCAAACCTGGGAACTCGGAGCAAGTGACACCTTGAAAACCGGTGCGTCCGCCACTCCGTCACGGCACCAAATAAAATAGGTCCTGAGCGAGCATATAAAAAACGAAACCTATAGAATTGAAGTGTGAAGGGAAGAAATCTAAGAGAGAAGAATCTGAGAGAGTTCCTATAGAAACAATTAATATAATTCAACTTCTTGCACGTATAACTTGTCTCGGACTGGGTTTAGATGTAAAGTTAAAACTTCCTTATTACATAACTATGAACTCAAAAAAAATACTCGGTCGGTGTAACAGCAACAAAAAAAGGCGCCACTGGCCTATATAATACATATCCGGCATTCGTAATTAATAATTCATTTATTCACTTCAAATTTGTGATATAGAACAGGTGTATACCTTTGTAGAAGCAGTTGGTAGTACTTGTCACAAATTTACCTTTTCAAGGCATCAGTGACACATTGTAATTACCTACTTTCTTTATAATACATTAATACATTATCGATTATCATAAATTACACTGTTAGATTTATTAAATTTTAAATAGTATTCTAATCTATCTTCTATCTATATATATAAAAATGAAAACTGATTTAATGACTGACTGACTGACATATCAACGCACAGCCCAAACTACTGGGATTTAAAATCTGAAAATTTTAACCGTGCTTCCTTTTATAGTGTAGGTCCTGTGAGCACTAAGAAAGGAATTTTGGAAATTCCGCCTCTAAGGGGGTAAAAAGGGCCCCATAAGTTTGTATGAAACTCCGTCAGTTTTAAAGCTAAGTCGATGAAAATTGGTATCCAGCTACCTGATTAAAAATTATGAATTACGTCTTTCAGGATTTTTGAAAATTTAATCTTTGAGGGGATAAAAAATGGGGGCAAAGTTTGTTCGGTTCTGCGGTATATCCATACTCTTTACATATTTGTACTCTCTGACTTCACTTAGTTTGTTATGACATTCAATGTGTCAATCAGAAAATAAATATCATTCTTACAAATAGAATGGTATTATTTTAGAATTTAATAATTAGCGCCGAAATGGGTGAATTAACTAAATTAAAACGTACACAAAATTTAATTAAAGGCTGCATTACAAAATTCGGCTGCCAGATACAAACCCTACGAGAAATTCCTGATTATGAATTAAAATTAGTGAGTGACCAGTTTGTGACCAGTGACAAATGAACACAATTACCAAGAATAATTTGGAAGAGATACGACTACAAATAATATTACTGATGACCCACAGTTGGAAAATGAGATTGAAGATGACCTTCAGGATATTACAACACAGCTTAACCTAAAAGCAAGAGTTTGAATTCGATAGCACGAAACAATTCCATGTATGCAGAAGATACTGAAGAGCAAAGGTGGGTCACAAACAAATATTAGGACTTCTAAATTGAACTCAGTACCATTAGACAAGGAAGAAACATTCAAAAACATCATTAAACGGTTGGATACTTACTTAAAACTGAACAGATGTGATGATATCGATATCGAAATACACGTTTCTAACATCTTTGAGCCCAGAATTACATTAAAAAACGTATTATATTATATTTATGCGCTCCACGGGATCCTTATAAGTTAGAATTTGAGGAGTTAGAAAAAAATCAGTTAGTAAATCATCAACAACTCAAAATTGGACAGATTACTAGAAGATTTAACAATGGTGTTTGACGGAACTCTTGTTTGCATATCAAACTATAAAGCTCAATTAGTGATTCAAGAAAATGTGACACCAATTTTCAGCCGCGACGCATTCGATACACCCTGAAGGACAAAGTTGACGAAGAAATAAGGAGGCTATGTAACGAAAATTTGACAAAACTTGAAAATTCCTATTGACTGTCTTATCTATATTTACCTATTATATTGTACCTACATATTCAGAAAATAAATTATATATTAGTACTTACTATAAGAATGGTATTATTTAGAACTTAATCATTACGTTCAGTTCGTTCGACGTTCCGTTTTTACCCAAAGGGTAAAAACGGAACCCTATTACTAAGACTTCGCTGTCTGTCCGTCTGTCCGTCTTCCTGTCACCAAGCTGTATCTCAAGATCCGCGATAGCTAGACAGTTATATTTTTGCTACCGCAATAACAACAAATACTATAAACGAAATAAATATTAAAGGGACCATCCATACATCAAACGCGATTTTTTGTTCGATATTAAAAATGGCAACAGGTAGGCACTTGAAATATTCACAAAACACTCAGTCATATTTCTAACTTTAAAATAAAAAATAAAATTAATATTTAAGGGGCGTTCATATACAAGAAATGCCTATTTTTGCTTGAGATCAATAAATGGTAACAGGTAGCGTAGGGAAAAAAAATCTCTTTCCCTATGCAGGTAGGCACAACATTAACTAAATTAATGTAGGTACCTACTGTTGTTTACGTAGTCAATGGTACGGAACCCTTCGTGCGCGAGTCCGACTTGCACTTGGCCGATTTTTGTTTATACGGTAGAGACAAATGTTGGGAAATCTAAAAAAAGTGTATGGAATTACACTGATATGACATGATCAACTATATTAAGCAGTAGGTACAAAAGTACTAAACTGGGCATAGACCCGTATCTCAAGCAGAAATAGGTAACAGGTGTGTTGCAACAACACTACGCAGCTGACTGGTGGATTAAATCAATATAGACTGGTAGACCATTTGACAAGCTTCCATTTAGAAGATAATTTGATAAACTTCTATTTAGTAACGATTTATTTTTCTAGGACGCACCGCTTTTGAGGTACTGGCAAAGTTAAAAAAAAGAAACTTTTAAAACATGAAAATAAAACGTTGAGAAAAAAAAACACCTCACTTCATAATTCCGTGTTGTTCAACTTAGGAATAGCTACCACCACCATAATGATCAAGTAGTAGTAATTAATGATGTTTTGCTGATATCATTTGAAGCTGAAGAAATAAACAACAATTTATAGACACAGTGGTCAGTACAGACGAATCAGATCACTATCCTGTCAAGTTTCTGAACACTATAGTTTATCCTGCTTATCATCCTCTACCATTCATGCCTCGAACCCACATCCCACATGAAAGTTTTGTGAAACTACGTTATCTTTTTGGTATAAATTTTGTAATGTTGTTTATAAGGATTTTTTTATAATTTAATATATCAGGGGGTGAAAAACGGTGACATATGAGAATGATATAGGACTGCCTTTTCCAGAGCTCTATAATTACACCGATACTGGTACTACACCGTCTAGGTCGTCGTTCACCGTCCGATCTAGGTCTTTTATCCAAACGTAGTATGCAAGCAAATTGTCTTTGTAAATCGCCTTTTTAACGCTTATGGATCGAGGAAAATGGATTTACCTACTTGGTTAGAAATTAAGAATGTGGTGTTTTACACAGGGCCACTTCTTCCAGGGCTCTACGCCAGTGTTGATCTTATTCGAATAAAGCCTTGCAAGCTGCTTTGAATGATTTGTTGTACTACAGCATTGGCAGTTTTTAAAGCTTCAAATGATGTTTTACTTTAAATTTCATGTAAATGCAAACAGATGTGGTGCGAGTTCGCTTGGACCACGGTACGCTAGGAGAACCAACACCGGATCCCTAAAACGATAGTTTAAATCGGCTCCTTTATCCAACTATTGTATCAACGGGCCCCGGTAAGTCGGCAACGACGTATCGGCTCCCACTAAGTGACCACCATCACCTCGCCCGAGATGGGCACCCTCGGCACCGTAGGCAAAGGAAGTGGAGGAAAAGAGTGGAGGGGAGGGGGTTGAGTCGTGACGAAAACTTTGTAACAGATCAAATACAACGCGCGCGAAGCCGCGGGCATCAGCTAGTATTATATATGTTAGAGGTTCCATAGTTAGTGGAGCAAAACTCAGGTTCAACACTTTATCACTTTATTATTTAGTTTATTATTCAGTGTTCACTTCTCAAAGGTTAAACTAAGACTGCCCCGCCTTTTTTTTTTTTTTTTTGAAAGTACCTATGCTGTGGCAGAAGGCCGTTACAGCTTCACCGGGCGGGTTGTAGGCGAGTGCGGAAGGCACTTAGCCCAAAAGCGGCCTGCTAGCGGGTACCTCGAGCGCGAGGCGAGTCCTAGGCGGCGGGTTTTAGGCGAGTGTGGAAGGCACTTAGCCCAAAAGCGGCCTGCTAGCGGGTACCTCGAGCGCGAGCGCTACGCGAAGCCTAGGGCTCGCCCGCGCAGGGGCCCCGTACTAGCGGCGCGATCGGACCGTGTCGGGTGCTGAAGGCACCCGGCCAAGAGGTCAACCCGACTAGTGGTTGCATCGCGTAGCTCGGCGCTGCAACACAGACTGGTCTGTGCATACAGACCGATCTACGCGAGCCCCGTTCTAGTGGGCCCGATCGAGGGGGGCAGACTAGGCCTCAAGGGCGCCTCTGTAGGCTCGGACCTCGGCTTGGGCCGTCGTCCGAAGGGCGGACTGGTGAGAAGCGGCCAGGTACATGTCTGTACCTGCCAAAATGATGCAAGGGTCCTCGCACTCGCCGGCGAGTGCGCTGATTCGATCTAGTGCTTGTCAGGTGTGTACTGTTGTGAGTGGTGAATTGTTTTACGAACCATGTGATTTCGTCGTCGGGATCTTCGAGAACGTTCCTCGGTCGGCGGAAACGGGCTTCGACATCTTTTTGGCACGAGTAGGTGGCGGCTTTGACTATGAGAGGATTCGTATGATTGACGGCTTTATCAAAGAAGTGTTGAGACGCTTCTTTCATAAAGCTGGCAATCGACGGAATGTTAAGGTCGCGATGCAAATTGTCGTTACGCACATACCACGGGGCGTCCGAGGCAGAGCGTAAGAATTTGTTTTGGAGGATTTGAAGTTTTTCTAGTTCTGAGGGGCTGGCATGAGCGAACACTGGACTAGCGTAAGTCATCACGGGTCGAATACAGGCTTTGTAAATTGTCAACTTATTTCTAAGTGACATTTTACTCTTCCTGCCGATATAGTAGTAGAGCCTTGAAAAGTAAAAGGCTGCAGTCTGACGGACGCGTTTTATGTGAGGTTTAAAGCTCATTCTACGGTCTAAGGTGACACCTAGGTATTTGACTGTCTTCTCCCAAGGGATCGGACGGTCGTATAGGGTGATTGGTGTGAGACATCGTTTAGGATATTTTGAAGCGAAGAAACCTCGAGTAAAGTACACTGCTGCACTTTTCTCGGGGTTTACCTCTATTCGCCACATCCTAAACCAGTCACCTAGGGATTGGGCTGCACGTTGTAGTGCCTTAATGATGTAACCGGCATGGTAGCCAGAGTGATAGAGGGCTGTGTCGTCCGCAAATAGAGCTAGCTCTACTTGCGGTGACCTGGGGATGTCGTTAATGAAAATTGAAAAGAGAAGAGGAGATAGCACGGAGCCCTGAGGGACTCCAGCCCTGATGGGGCGGGGAGATGAATAGGACCCCTCTACGCAGTAGCGAAAGGTACGATTTGACAGAAAGTCTCGAAGGATGAGCACGAGACTGTCGGGCACTTTGAGTTGGTACAGCTTGTAGATCAAGCCGTTGTGCCAGACTTTGTCAAATGCTTTCGCTACATCGAAGAAGAGTGCACCGGTTACCATCGGTTTGGATCTGTTAAGGCCGTCGAGAATGTGCTCCGTTAGGCGGTGCACCTGTTCGACACAAGAGTGGGAGGCTCTGAAGCCAAACTGTTCGTTGATTAAGAGATTGTTCGAGAAAATGTAATCTCTTAGGCGGGAGACGAGAACACGCTCGTATAATTTGCCCATAGTCTTGAGGAGACTGATGGGCCTGTAGTTGGCGGGCTTGGAGCGGTCCTTGCCGGGCTTAGGGATACCTATGACGTCTGCTTCTTTCCACGCGGTTGGAAAGATGCAGTTTGCCATGGCACTATTGAAGATAGCAACCAATAGGCAAATCAGTTGGGCGGGGAGGACTCGTAAGACTCTGTTGGAGATCCGGTCCGGACCGGGAGCCTTGTTTGGACGGAAACCTTTGATGATGGTTTGCACCTCATCGGCGGTGGTGGGTGCAAGGGGGCAGGTTGGAGGGAGGGCCGAGAGACGTTCGACTTCGCTGTCCACCATACTAAGGTGGGCAGCGTCTATAGGAAGCGTGCTAGGAGAGCACTGGGCCTCTAGGCTGTTGGCCAGACATTCGGCTTTCTCTTCGTCGTCGAATACGACGGAGTTGTCGGGTCTAGAGAGAGGAGGCATAGATGTAACTATATCTGACTTGAAGGATCTCGCCAACTTCCAATAGGCTTGGTGAGATGGTGAGATCGTTTCAAGTAGGCTATCCCACTGACTTTCCCGAAGAGCCTTAATACGTTCCTTTACAGATGTCCGTAAAGTGCGTAGAAGGGTTCGGTTATATTCGGTGGGATAGGAGTCATAAGCTCTGGTCGCAGCTCTCTTTGCCCTCAACAGCTCTCTCACGTCATCCGGCAAGTTCAATCTATGCCTAGGCATATCTGGAACTTGTCTAGACGAATCGCTAATAGCGGTCGTGATGTGGCTAGTGAGGGCATCGATCGCTTGGTTAGTCTCGTGAGGCGATCCTAACCTGTCTGGGATACTGCCCCGCCACACAACTTGCGTCGCTTATAAACGAACAGCTCGGTACCACGAACAAGCGGCACGAGACAACCAAAGTCAAACCATCACTTTTAAACATTAATAAATTGCTATTACATTATTTAATTAGCTCATAGTATTTTTATAAATATTGAAGTAATTCAATCATGCTGCTTAAAATATTTTTATAATTATATAAATTGATTTATTATTACCTAATAGTGTACTTAATCATTTGTCAGACAAATAGTAATACATTCCAATTTAAATCAAATAGTATTTTTTAAATTAATAAAATAATTATAGTTTTAATACTGACTCATTTTTGATATTGAAATAATTCGTTTAATAAACAAAAACATACTGTAAAGGAAATTACTAAGATATTATCTTATTAACTTCCGTATCCGTTACAGTTAATTTTAAAGTCTCGAAGTACGAATTATTTGTTACAATTTGATTACAACTTCCGTTTCCTTTTCATTATAATTTTCAACACTTATTTTATTTAAATTGAATTCAAACTAACTTCAAACAATAATCATAATAAAAATAAAATAAAACAGATACAGTTTTACGCGACTAATTTCGTAATAATAAATAAGCCAATTATAAGCGCTGTAAAAGTAGCGCTATCATATATGTATTATGTTAATATGTCTATCACTCGCTACTGTCATACATTTTAATATTATTACATTTTCGATTGTTAGGTATTGTCCTTTATAATAATTACCAAAATTATTCACCCTCGTCCTTGAAGATATTTTCAAAAACCTTCGATGGGAAAACCTTGGTCTAGAGATAGAAGGCAAAAGGTTGAATAATCTACGGTTCGCGGATGACATTGTCCTGCTCACTGATAGTCCTACCGATCTTCAGACCATGATCAAGGATTTAAGTGATGCTTTACTACAAGTGGGTTTGGAAATGAATTTAGGCAAAACCAAGATCATGACTAATTGCACTGACATTGCTACAAACATCACATTAAACCAAACCAATATTGATAGAGTGGAGAAGTATATCTATCTTGGTCAGGAGATTAGGATGGGCAAAGAAAACCAGGTCAACGAAATTAGTAGACGCACACGTCTAGCATGGGCCGCGTACTCCAAGATAGATTTTGCTCTCAGGATGAACATCACCGCGAAACAAAAGGCTCACATATTTGACGCATGTGTCTTGCCAGTGCTCACGTATGGTGCTGAAACTTGGGTTTTTACTAAAGACTCCATTAATAAACTACGAGTGGCCTAAAGAGCAATAGAGAGAAAACTGGTAGGAGTAACACTGCGAGACCGCATGACAAATAAGTGGCTAAGAGAGCAAAGTAAAGTTACTAATGTTATCCAGCGAGTGGCGAAGCTTAAGTGGGAATGGGCAGGCCACGTCGCCCGCAAACATGACTCCTGGTGTAAGACGGTTGTTGAGTGGAGACCATGGGGAGAGAAACGCCCGGTGGGAAGACCCCAAATGCGATGGAGTGATGAGGTCAAGAGAGAAGCCGGATCGATGTGGATACAGGTGGCTCAGGATAGAGGAGACTGGCATGAAAGAAAGGAGGCCTACACCAAGAGAATGGTAGAAGAAGTCCTTTATTACTAGGTATTTATTTTAACTTTCATGAGATCCTATTTTTGACTTGGTTTATAATACACTTGTACGGTTTATTTTCACGCCTTGTGTGAAATGATATGATAAACTAAAGTTCTAGTAATCTTTATAGAGATAAATAAAAATAATCTTTTACATAACGTCAATTCTTTGATATCTTAGACTTTAAAGAGCAAGGAAGTAACATCTTATCAATCAAGTGCCTCACTTAGTATGGGATCAGACGTAACCATGACATGTAACATTAACTATCAGCCAATGCTCATTGTGTCGTCAGATTATATCTAAGATAATTTTTTTTCCTATCTTCCATTGCATTAGAAGATCTCGAGCCGCCATTAGAAATGAAATAGAAATAGAAATAACTTTATTTGCATAAAACATGGTATAATACAATGTAGTTTTGATATACAAATTAGGTTTTCATGTTTTGCTTAATACAATTATATTAGCATGAAAATTTACATTTCAATAATACATTTTAAATCTAACTAGTGGTTTTCTAAAAGCTGCCGCACGTCATAGTAGTTGTTTTCTGTAAGCCACTTATACAGCCTATTTTTAAATAAAAAAAGGGAAGCTGTTTGATTTCACTAGGGATTGCAACTATTCCTATATTATGGTGAAATCCTCCTTTTAAAGAGGCATATCTCTGGCTGTGGACTAATGTTGGCACTAAAACCCTATTTCACTGTCTGGGAATTGCACTCTTACTTAACCGTATTTGGTACTATTCTACTAATGGTACTCGTATGGTCATCCGTTTTAAAAAAGGAATCATCAAGACCTCCTTCCAGAGGAAATATATTAATACAGAGTTAGTATAGTCTTATACATAACTTATTTCGTCTAAATGACATCATTTTGTAGTTCAAAACTAATTTCACGTGTTTAATTTTTTTCTTACGTCTATCGAATATACAGAATGTAAATTTAACCACTTTCCAAATTTTTAGAGGCGTTTAGTATCGTATTTAGAGCCTATTTATGAAGTAAAAAATGCAAATCAAGTTGTCATCCGAAAATATTTTCGCGATATAGTTTTCAATTTTTACGGTCCTAAATAAAGGGAAAATCAAAAACTTATGAATAATATCGTAATGAATGAATGAGATGCGCAACGCGTAAAAAAAGGCGGCTGTATCAAAAATTTTACTTTTTTGGCGGACATTTTCTAAGTGCTTTATCTTGACATTTTTGTACTGAGCTATACCAAAAGAAAAAAATCGTAATTTGTTTTTTGTCCCGTGGATTAAAATATTAAAATTTGGAAGGTGGTTAAAATTTCATTCTGTATATGTCAATTCAAAATTTTTTTGTGAATGTTTTATAGATATGTAGGAACAGGCATGGTATTTACTAAATGTCCTAACTGTGAAACAACCTTACATCCTGTTGTGTCAGTATTTACACTTGAAAAATTTTATCCGAACCCGCATCTCCTCGCATGCCGCCGCAAATGTTCGAGTCCCGCCTGAGACATAATTTTTTAGGTTAAAATACTGATATTATAATTGCAATTAATTTGCTTAAATGTCATAGGTATAAAGTATCCTGTTATCTGTTCTAAATACCATTACTTATGTAACAGGATGCGATGCGATGTCACAATATGTACCAACAAATTTGTATGGGATCCTCGGTTAAAATCAAAATCATTAAAATTACTTTGATATACAATTTAAGTTTATTTACAGGGAGTTCAGCAATACCCTGTGGTAATTTGTTAAAAAAACGAATACAATTTCCCATAAATGATTTCCCTACTTTTTGCAGTCTGAAGCCTAGAAGGGCAAGTTTATCTTTATGACTGGTAAATAATGTTCTCGAGAATGTATTGAGAAGACACTGTAAGTATATCAATCTCTTTGAAGAGCTCTTTCAGCGAGTCACGGGGTTGAAGGCCGTAAATAGCCCGTACAGCACGTTTTTGTAATATAAAAATTGACTCAATATCTGCCGCTGAGCCCCACAACTGAACAGAATTCCGTATGACATTATGCTATTAAAGTTACTAAAATATACTAATCTTGCCGTTCCAATATCAGTCAATTGTCTTATCTTTCTGTGAGAAAGCAGCAGAACTAAGTCTTCCGGACAGCCCCCTAATATGATTGCCCTATTGCAAATGAGAGTCTACAGTTATACCTAAAAAGGTAGTAGAATCTAGAGAGTTTAGTGGTTCATCTTTAACAATTATATGAGTGGCAGCAAACCTCAAGTTGGTCATGGTAAATTTAATACACTTCATTTTATTTGCATTTAGTAAAAGATTATTTGTTGTAAACCAATGCAACAATTTAGAGAGGGCATTGTCAACAAAGTCAAATGAAGATTTGACCCTATTGGTTTTAAAAATCATTGATGTATCATCTGCAAACAATACCATCTCACAAAGATTATGTAAAGAACAGGGAAGGTCATTTATATAAATTAAAAATAGCAGGGGTCCTAATACTGATCCCTGAGGGACACCCATAAGAAGGGCCGACCCTGAAGACTCAGCTCCATTTATGCAAACCTTTTGTGTTCTGCCTTTAAGGTAAGAACTTATTAGATCCAAGGAATCATTCGGTGCACCATAATGTTTAAGTTTTTTTAGTAATGTTTCATGGTCTACACAATCGAAGGCCTTTGAAAGGTCACAAAATACACCTATGGCATCTAGCTTACTCTCTTAAGCATTAAACACATGTTTTAGGAGAGCAACTCCAGCATCGGTAGTATTTCTACCTTTTCTGAAGCCATATTGGTTGCTATTTAATAATTTATTTACACTAAAGTGTGAAAAAAGCTGATTGAACATTATTTTTTCAAAGATTTTACTAAGCCCTGGCAACATAGAAACATTCGAAAATTGGAGGGGTCACATTTTTCGCCAGACTGATAATTTTGCTAAACTACATTAAAGTTGGAAACTGCCTATGACAAAACATTTGTTAAAAATAATAGCGAATTGAGGGGCTAATAAAGTAAAAGAATTAGTATTGATAATGTTTGCAGAAGTTCCCTAAAGATACTCCGTTTTTTCATATTACATTCTCTAAAAGTTTTTGTAATTATGTCAGGGTTTATGCCTAAAATTAAATGAAGAATTGCACTCATTGACAACAGACTTAAGAAGGGATTCCGCTAGATCAGCAGTAGAAGCAAGCCCTTCAGTAGTAGAGAAAATAATATATTTGAAAAAAATGTCTCAAATGTATTTGCAACCTCTGTGTTCGTGTTTATTAGCTTATACCCTAACTTGAGAGAGTAATTTCGATTATTTGGTTTTACTCTACATGTCTCTTTATTAATACTATTCCAAGTGGTTTTGCCTTATTTTTGGAAGCCGAAATTAAATTATAAAGATAGATTGACTTTGCTTTGGCACATACTAATTTAAATAATTTATAGTATTTTTTAATATGTTCTATGATACGTGGGTTTTGAGAATCTGCCTTTAAACTATATAAATCATATAATGTTTTTCTGCTTTTATGAATACCAGGTGTAGCCCATTCATTAAACTTATACTTCTGTTTATTTATATTAAGTTTTTTTTAGGTACATGAGTCCATCTCGTACTTGACCGGTATTTACTTGACTAGTCGTTGTTTACTAAAAATCGGGTGGTTTTTACCTAACTACTCGTCAAGTCGTCCGTCGTACTCCTCCAGTCACCTTTTACGAAAACTATTGAAAGAAAAGCTACGGTACTATTCTATTACTAGCACCTCAAAGCATTTATTTTCTAAATTACATTTTATTGCATTTGAATGGCGAATATAACTCCGAAAGCATCATATTATGTAACATCTATTTTATTTTATTTATTCAGTACACAAAACAATGTTACAAGATAGTTTTAATCTAAGATAAGATTCAATACAATGATAAGCTGAAACTTCACAGACATGTGTACATTGCATGTTAAAAAGAACGAGTTCCTTAAAAATAACAGTATAAACACTTAGTACATATTACATGAGTGTATGCTAGTGTAAATATATAAATAAATATATGTGTATAAATATGTTACAAATCAGAAAAATATATTTAAGACTTGAAGTTTTGGTAATAAATACGGTTTTACTAAATATATGTAGTACAATATGAAGTGTGAAAAATGTACGATAATAAATAAATGTATAAATAAGTAAGTAAAAATTGCATGCGAAATTTCAGACAAAGCACTTAACAATCCTATGGAGGCTAGATTTCCATTTATTTAAAGATACAGCAAAAATCAGGCGCATTGTTAAAATTATCTACTAAGCTAATAAATTCACGACACATTCTAACTATCAGATTGTGTGATGACACGTTATAATTGCAAAGTGGGATTGAGAAGGGACGATCTCGTCTGAAAGACCTCACTGGGACCCGAAAGCAAATTTGAGACAGAAGAGTGGTGGACAGCAAATTATTCAAAATTTTATGTAAGGAGGTGAGATCTAGAATTCTCCGACGTGACTCAAGGCTCTTCATTCTAAAGTAGTGGAGACGATCTGTGCATGTCGTGAGTTCACGTTTTAAAAGACACCGGAATTTTTTAATCCTCAAGATGCGTCTCTAGATAGATTCCAGCCTGTCTATATGAACATTATATTGTGGCGACCAAACAACGGAGGCGTACTCAAGCTGACTGAGAACAAGTGACTTATAAAGCAAGAGTAGGCTTTTAGGGTTTTTAAAATCTCTAGTAGTCCGAATATGAACCCGAAAAGTTTTCTGCATTTCTTGGATGTAGCTTCGCAATATTGAGCAAAGCCAAGCTTACTGTCAAAAATTACACCCAAGTCCCGTACCCTTTGATTATATACTAAGCCCGTATCCCTGATTTTCTTTCAAGCAAGATACCGTTAATATTATAATTAAAATGAATAGGAGCCTTAATACAAGTAAAGGTAACGATGGAGCATTTTTTTAATGCTAAGGCTCATTCTGTTTGTATAACACCAGTCTACTATAGTATCAATATCCTTCTGTAACTTTAAATAGTCCTGTGTTGAGTCTTTACAGCTAAAGGCTTTTAGGTCGTCTGCGTACAACAGGGAGACGCTGTGAAGCTTAGGGATCAGGTCATTCATGTACTTAATAAACATCAAGGGCCCCAAATGCGATCCCTGAGGAACACCGGATACAACTGACACCGGTTGTGAGCGATAACCTTTCAGAGCTACAAGCTGAGTTCGGTTTGTTATGTAAGATTTCAGCCAGCGTTGCCTCCTGGGAAACCATGCACACCGAGAGTTTCCAACTTACTGATTAGAATTCGGTGATTGACTTAATTTGGTGAGTTTAATGAAGTATACCATCAGGCCCAGCGCCCTTATTAAAATTTAGCGCAACTATTTTACGGAAAATATCATTTCTGGAAAGTTGCATTAAGAAAAGTGGATAATTAAATTGTGATGCCCCGGAGCTCAAGGTAGTGCTACCAGCAGGCTTACTCTTGACAAGTTCGAGTTACGATCAAAATCGAATCGACATCGAGAATCAGTGATTTGGTACTCTGAAAAGTGAACCTAAACCTTTGAGTCGATGGTGATTACGTTATCAACCGAAAATGTTTAACGGATCGCCATTTTAGATCGATCTTGACTTGATTTTGATGTCGATTCAATTGAGTTTGTTCAGATTTTGGCTAGGTCGAATCGAGATCGAACTTAAATCAAATTCAAGAGTAAGGGGGCAGTATCATGTTCAAAAGCTGTAGAAAAGTATTCCGAGAAAAGCTCAGCTGCTGGTACACCACCCGAAGCTGTTCTAGTTCCAAATTTAATCGTTTCAGGAATTATAGAACCAGATCTCTTACTTTTGACAACTGAAAAAAATAGCTTTGTTGAGTCGGAAACGGAATTCTTCACATTAGCAACAAATGAGTCGTAGAATGCTTTTATAAGACTTTTTGACTTGGTACGTAACAATCGGAACTCGTCATAGTCTCTAGGGTTGCTGTACTTTTTGATTTTTTTATGTATGCGTTGCTTTTCTTTAATACATTCTTTGAATGGTTCCGAAAAACCAGACTGGGAACTTTGATGGACCAACTCACTTGTACGGAGTATTTTGATTTATTATATTATTCAGTGCCACATATAAACTGTCAATATCCAGGTCAACGTTATCATGATTAAGAATATTACGCTAGTTGACACTGTTTAAAAGTTCGGTACATTTATTAGTATCACATTTACGAAAGTTAAGAATTTTAGTATAGTTAAGATGGTGTTTGGAGTTACATATAGTTGTGCGTAAGTCAATTTCGATAGCTGGGTAGTGACGGACAGGTGTGGATAATGGAGTGCATTCCGACAGTGCGAAATCTGAAAGGTTAGTCATGAAAAAGGTTAAGAAGCCTGCCCTTTTAACTACATGATTGTATTCACTCAATTCACCCAGCTCTAAAATATCAACCAGTAACGTCGACTTGACATCGAGGACTCTTCCTGGAATCATACGAGGAGGATGATTAGCGTCAAGAAAACATGCCAAGCTTGGTTTATTGAAGTCACCCAGAAAAAATAATTTTGAATTTAGGCCATCAATATTGAGCAAGTTGTTATAACAGTGATCATAAAAAAACTTCACTTGATTCATGCCAAGATCAGGAGAGAGGTAGACTAAGCATATGTACAAGGTAGGTTCACGCGAGCCAGGAGACCCACGCACAGCCAACCAAAGATCCTCCAATGAGCTCGCCATATCTCGATGCCTAACTGCTAGAAGGTCTCTATTAACAGCTAGCAACATGCCCTCACCAGAAGTCTTTGCCGAGTGGTGGTTTCCCGACGAAATACAACATTATCTATCATTCACGAACTCCCTATCCGAAATACACGCATCCAGATTAGTCTCACTCAAACAAATGATGTCATAATTTTCGCTTAAAATGCTAGTCTGTAGTTGATTTAACTTGCTTCTGATTCGATTGACATTTTGATAGAAGATCTTTATACGAATATAGCAGAAAGCATGTAAATATAAATAATAATGTATATACATAATTATATTAAATAGTGTAAAGTAAAAAAAAAATTATTAAAAAAAAAACTTTTTAAATTAATAGATATAAGTGAGTTAAGTTATGATAGCTTTTCTAAACTGGTGTTATCATCACTACATACGAGTAGTATAAAACAAAGTCGGTTTTTCTTTCCCCATGTCCCTTTGTATGCTTAAATCTTTAAAACCACGCAACGGATTTTGATGCGGTTTTTTTTATAGATAGAGTGATTCAAGAGGAAGGTTTTTATATGTATAATAAGATCCATTAAATAGTCTGTTATTTTTGAGGTTTCTAATATGATGTCGTAAATATTCATATTTTTTTCCGCTTACATTGCAAACGCAGGCTAAACCCTACGAATTTTATCAAAATAATGTACACTCGACAGCACATCAAGGTAAACAGTTGAACTGCGATAACAGCTTTTATTACGTAGGGCATAAAGGCGGTCTCAAGGTCAACATGTATAGTCTGATGTGCCGCCGTGTGTACTAAGTATTGTGTACATATTGAAATGGTCTACAGAAAACTCCGCGATGGTGTATGTCTATCTGTTATGGATATCTCACAATAACATTTTTTTGTCATTTACTTTTTACGAAAAATAATGGCTAATTTTCGAAGCGATTTAACCAATACAGCAATAATCCTTATCCAATTAAATACTTTAAATACATTTTTGATTTTGGTCTATATGGCCCTTTACAGAATATGATTTATATAAATATTTTCGAAGATATTACAGATTTAAAAATTACGGGACGTAGCGTTTGCGGCATTACTATCAACAATTGATATATGTATTGTAAATAGCATATTCTCAATATTAACTTAATTAGTTTGGTCACATCCGTTTAGTTTCGAATGTTAGCAGCCGTCATACTTCCGGTTATTTATTTGTCATTGTAATATTTAATAGGCTTTCGGTCTGACACATCCCTTCTGGACCACTGTGAATATTTGTTTCATTTCCATTTGGCTATCATTTTATTTTAATTACTAACTTTTAAGCTTCCGGTACGTCACATCCGTTAAACTGACATTTTATTTAAATATTTAATATATGATGCACTTCCGTTTGGCGCCATTTCTGTCTTTGACGAAAATTGCGGGTTAACTTGAGATGCAGGAAGTTGTGTTTTTTGTGCTAGAATAATTTTAATCTGAGCTTGAATAATTGCAATTAAATATTGTAAATACATGAAGTTTTGTTTAAAGATAGATACGTAATTTATCAATATTTAGTTATGTAAATAAAATACATTTTAAATAAACAGGATGTTGCGCTACTGACGCTCGGGTTCCACCATCTTGCGGATCATTCCGCATATAAAAGGATGGTGGCTAGCCAGAGCGTCATTCGCAGTTTGAACGTAAAGAAGACAACATTGTACGAATAGTACAGTGACTAAGTTTTTAAGTGTGTTACGCTAGTTCCAGTCAATAATACTGTAAGTACATCTGCAGATATTTTTCGCAATAAATGCTGTGTAATTGCTGTAATGTAATGAAACTCTTTGTATTTCTTTAGTTTAACAATTTTAATATTATTTGAAATAAATACAAATTGTATACTTTTCATTTACACAATGAAGGGAAATGATTTTTTCTTGATGCCCCAGGAGGTACAGGAAAAACATTTTTAATCAATCTGCTTTTAAAAAAAGTGAGATCTACCGGAAAAATTGCGTTAGCTGTTGCGTCATCCGGCATTGCCGCTACGCTTTTGGAAGGAGGCCGAACCGCACACTCTACATTCAAGCTCCCGCTAAAAATCGCCACCGATGCTAATAACGTCTGTAGTGTTTCTAAACAGAGCATTACAGGAAAATTGATGCGTGACTGCTCATTAATAGTCTGAGACGAAGCTACTATGACAAACAAGATGTCAGTGGAAGCACTGGATAAGACAATGCGCGATTTGCGCAACAAAAATTCACCAATGGGCGGATGTACAATTCTGTTCTCAGGAGATTTCCGTCAAATCCTACCAGTTGTGACTCGAGGAACACGTGCTAACGAAATAAATGCTTCCCTAAAAAGATCCAACCTTTGGCCACTGTCAATAAATTAGAGCTTAAAACTAATATGAGGGTTTCGTCATCTTCTCATAAGAACAGGCTATTTCCAGAGATGCTGTTAAAAGTTGGCAACGGAGAGTTAACACAAATTGAGGGAAGGATTAACCTAGAAAACCTGTGTTTGGATAGACAACATCCAAGAAGTTATAAGACAATATCTTGGTTTAAAGAAAGAGCGATTCTGTCACCAACTAACGAACAAATATATAACGTAAATAACTTGATTCTTAAAGATTGATGCGCCGACAAAAATATACTACTCTGTCGATACTGTTCTCGATTTGGAAGAAGCTTTTCATTTTCCTACAGAATTTCTAAACTCTTTGAACCCGTCTGGACTCCCTTCTCACAAAATGGTGTTGAAAGTAGGTTGTCCTGTTATTTTACTAAACCTGAATCCACCTAAATTTTGCAATGGCACGCGTTTGCTGGTAAAGTCACTGAAAACTTTCTAATAGAGTGCACAATACTCACAGGATGTGGTACCGGAGAAGATGTATTGATTCCCCGAATCCCTCAGATACCATCGGACTTACCCTTCTAATTTAAACGTTTACAGTTTCCGGTAAAGACTTCTTTTGCAATGACCATTAACAAATCGCAAGGTCAAACCTTCAACGTTGCAGGCTTAGATTTGAGCGTTGACTGTTTTTCACATGGCCAACTGTATGTCGCTCTTTCAAGAGTAACCTCTAGAGAAAACATGTTTGTATTGTCCAATGACAAGAAAGCTGTGAACGTTGTATATAAAGACATCCTGTAATATATTAATTGTAGTATAAATAAAATAAATAGATGAAAATGTAAAAAGTAAAAATGTAGTGTACGAATTTAGATATTCCAAAGACAGCAGGAAATCTTCATAGTATTAGGGAAAGGGGCATTGTTTTACTCCAAATTTAACACGTGCGGGCCACGGGCAAATAAATCAAAACTACTGGATCAATTTTAATCATTTTTTCAGTGACATATTTCATACCCTTGCGAAGCCGGAGCGGGCCACTGTTTTTTTTTATATACAACGTTCACAGTTTTTTGTAGTGTATTTAGTATCAGCATTGCACCCGTGCGAAGCCGGGGTGGGTCGCTAGTCTTTTACATATAAAGCAGGCGAGGTACTTCACCCAGATATACTTAAAGCCCTTCGTTTTTGCGTGTCTACGCGCAGCAGCGTGCAAATCTTTGCATTCTCTGGATAGGTGTTCGCTAACAAAGACAGGACGGATATTTCCGGGGACACCAATCGCGGCAGAGATCTTCGGATTATCGTATTTAACGTTATAAGATTCTCGTTTTGCCGCTCCGGAATGCATTGCAACTTCCAGAAGTTTTTTCACTCATTGCTAAGTGAGTTTCAAGTACAAAAATATCCGACTGAAGTTTTGCACTTTGTGTTTCGAGGTCAGATACTCGTATCTTCTTGTTTGCCTTGGACAAATTATTCTTAAGGTCTGATTGCTCACTGCTCGAATAACCAGTTGCTGAAGTAATTTCCCTTTTTAAATTACCTTAGCCTTTACCTCAAATCACTTCTTTTTGTTTCTATTTCACTTTGTCTTGAATTTCTAAAGACAGTGTAGCCCTAATACAATTTAATTTCATATCAATTAACTGGCTAAATTGTTTCATAGTTATCGATGCTTAAAGATCCATAGTTTCCCGTTCGGAGGCTGTCTCGGCCGATGATATGTTTATAAGTGACTCAATACATTGCACCCGCAGTGTAAGTTGGGTATGGCGAGCGGACGGGGGTGTCGTCGTTGCGTGCCCGACCAGTAAAACTAGCGCACGCGTCACATTGCCAGTGTCGTCGCAAATCTTTAGAGTTTGATAGATAATACGATTTGGAGAAGTTTAAGCAATGGTAGTGATAACTTCCCTTGCAGGCTGAGCATGTTAACGCTTCAGATTTTCAATTTTTTCAATTTCATAAAGTCTTTATTTCATAGTAAAAAAAAGTAAAGTAAGTAAGTAACAGCCTATAACCATCCCACTGCAGGGAAAAGGCCTCCATCATTGAATTCAATTTCATAGTAATAAAATTATAAAGTTATACAGTTCCAGTGTACATTTAAATCCTAGAATGTTATACACTTAATCAAATAATCTGTTTATTAAGCTGGTTGCGCTTTTTAAAACTTTTTAACTAAACATGAAGTTTACAAATCGTTACATATCTAAATCTTAATTACTGTTTTTATTATATTTATGTACACTCGACAGCACATCAAGTTAAACAGTTGAACTGCGATAACAGCTTTTATTACGTAGGGCATAAAGGCGGTCTCAAGGTCAACATGTACCTATGCAAGCTACAGTAAAGCATTACATTTGTTAATACATCTAATTTATTCATTGTAACAATAGCCAACAGATAAAGTGATTGTGAAGGTAATTTAGCAAAAGAGACAGTGGATTCAAAATAAAATATATAAACGGCAACAAAAGAGCGGTCGTAGGCAAGTGAATACGTCAATAGGAGCAACCGCCCGCGCAAGTTCTTGCAATCACACCACGCGCAGCGCAATAATTCCACCGTTTTAAGACGATTGCAATAAGATCGAGAAATGCGCGCGCGCTATGCTCCCGATGTTACGTTACCCGCGCCGGTTACTGTAGCTATTCATACACTCAAGAAACAGGTGATGGGGTAATTTATACCGGTTGTATTTATCGATGAAAGGTAAGTTTTTTGTACGTGTTTTGCATAATTATATTGTTAATACATTCATTTTTACTATGTAAATTTTTATGAAGATAAAACTTCTTAGATAGTTTATAGATGTATACATATAGGGTAGGAAAATTACTTTTAATGTGTAATTTCTGGAGGTTTGTACGAAAACGAGTTCTGAAAGCATATTTAAAAGCTTTATTTTGGACCACTTGGAGCTTATTCATATAAGTTTTTTTGACGTGACAACGTCTTAAATTAGGTTGCGGCTGGGAGTCACTTATGAAAAAGTGTAACGCTCGGTAACGTTACGATGAGTCACCGAACGAGAGAGGCCCGCCGAATGCCTTGCGTCTCTCTCCCACTCAACTATGATCGGTCTGCCGCGCGCGCAGCACTAGAGAATTAGGCGCATTGAATCGGACACATTACAGCAGAAACACTTCCTTTCATTTCATATTTCTCCTATCATCGTCCTATCCTCAACAAAATCACTCAAATAGGAATTAGTTAAGTTTAAGTTTACATGTACAATGTTTTAGTAAACAAAATATATTTCTATAGTTAAAATTTGTGCAATTCTTATTTTCATTCAATTCCTTGTTCCTATTGTGCAATTTAATTATATTCATATCAATAAATATTCTACCGAGAAAAAGACGTTGTCACGTAAAATCTTCGCCCGTAAAACCGACTTTACAGGCAACCATTTTTTTTTTTTCCAAAATTCTTTATTAATAAAATCTTACGTATTAACCGCATCGTTATAGGTGTGTAATGTTTTTAACATAATATTCATATGAGTGAAACATGTACTGCTCCATACTGGACATAAGTGATACTAGGACGTACTAAGGTGTTAAGTTAGATCTGACTGCTGAGACAAGCCTTTCTGTTTAGGATAGTACATAACGCATTTAACGCTTTCATGCCTTTGAGTCTCAAGTTCAAAGTATTTTCGCTCCAGTTGAGCTTTTTATCTAGCGTAATACCAAAATATTTAACACAATGACCCCACTAAACATGATCTCATGTCCTTCAACTTTTAGGGTTCGGGAAGGGGGTAAACGTTTTTTCGTAAACATAATAGCTTCCGTTTTAGAAGCATTATTTTTTTATTTCCATTTAATAAATAGGACGTCAATAGGTCAAGCGATAATTGTAGCCGGTCAATTATTAAGTCCATGTCTGAGGAGGATGTAAACGAAGCTGTGTCATCAGCAAAACACGCAAGACTAGGAAGTTTACTTGAGTCGTTGAATATCAAAACCCAGTAAGTCACAGTCCTTACCAAAATTGACTTATGAATACCACTAAATTTTGCATTAAAAACTGATTCATTCTGTGCCTTTCAAATTAAGGTAACTCCGTCATATTTCGTTTAAAATAAGGTTTAAAGTCTATGATTTCTTTCAAATCCCTGTACGTCCAATGACAGTGATAAATCAAACTCGGGCAATTCCATATTGACCAATCAGAACGCAGCATCGGTCTAAGATGGCTGCCATTTCTCCTGTATTACACGACGCGAGCGCGTTGACCAGCGTATCTATAAGTCGGTTTTATTATAAATAATGGAAGAAAAAAGACAAAATATATGTGTGGTGAATCCTAATAAAGCTAGGAAAAAAACTATATCAAAAGCTAAAACTAAAAAGAACCAGGAGAGAGCTAAAAGTTAAATGAAACTTTACGCACAGTAGCCAGGTAGCCATTCCGCGGCCCGCATACCAGGGCCGTAGGTGAGCCGTTATGTTAAAAAAAATATTATATAAATCACATTGTTATATGTTTAATTTTATTTTATTTTATATGTAGCAAACGAGGACGGGGTAATAATGTAGACGAAGATGATAAGCAAATTAATAATTTGCCAGAGTATGCAATATACGAAGTTTTAGATTTTGTATAATCTTATTTTTTATATGATTTTAATAAATATTTTATTAATAATGTTATTTTTTCATATCTAGTATTCCGCAACTAGTATTAAATTTTTTTGTAACTACTACTCTCATAACTAACAACAGACAGATAGACTGAGTTAGTTTCGCATTCTTATTAATCTATATATATACCCACACCTATCCTGAGTACGTCCCGAAAATGTTGAGGTACATCATAGTCCATAGGCGACATTTCAAAGTCCTGTAAGTTCGAGATGGCACTTTTCAAACCCCGGTAAATTTCGCTAGTAAATATCAAAAGCTTGTATGTCCAAACTTAAATCTTATTTTGTGACTTTAATATCAACTAACACTTTTTTTTAATAATATATGTTTAATATATGTATCTAGTCTTCCTTTCTTCATACTTCAGTACTTCATAATTTTCATAATATTGATGATAACAAAACTGTCGCGATTCCCGTACTTCGGTTTTGATATTCAACAACTTAATTTATACCTAGGTAACAATGAAAATGTTTAGAAAATGAAAAACGGCTTAATGTAGAAAGTTGCCAATACTTTTATTGTTTTTCGAAGTAATCTTCGTTCCTCTCTACATATCGTCGCATTTGATGGAACCACTGAGAAAAGCAGTGGTCCCATTTTTCCTTAGACATTTTCGTACGCTTTTACCGCATCTTCAGGGCTCGTAAAGCGAATACCTAGAATTTTATCTTTAGTTCTTAGGAATAAATGAAAGTCGCAGGGCGCCAGGTCAGGACTGTATGGCGGATGACTCATTATTTCGATACCTGCCATAGTCAAATATTCAACAGTCCGTTTTACGGAGTGCGCTGAAGCATTGTCGTGGTGAAGGAGGATCCTGCTTCGAGGGCGCTGCTGTCGAATTTTTCATGCAAACAGCGATTAACATACCAGTCTGCAGTAACTGTCCTTCCATCTTCTAGCGCAACTGTCGTGAAATGACCTTTCCGACCAAAGAATGAGGCAATCATCTTTTTCCTTGACTTCTTCCTTTCTTTACCTTAGTTGGCCGATCCTCGTAAGGAAACACCCACTGATTGCCTCAAGGGATCCCAGCTGGCGTTCCATAAGGCTTGATTTTGGTACCCTACTTGTTCATAAACCCTTTTGTTCATAAATGACATCCCTATTCAACCCCGAACCAAGTTGGCCTGCTTTGCTGATGATACAGCATCCTATACTTCTTCAGATGATCCTGACTTAATCATAGGTCGCCTATAATATTCTCTGGATCTGCTTCTTGACTACTTTAAGAAATGGAAATTCAAAATTAACGAGAATAAGACGGAAGCAATATTTTTCTCCCGAGCCAGGCAATCCCCTCGAGAACTTTAAAAATAGCAGGCAATATAGTACCTTGGAAAAGTAGTGTGCGTTATCTGGGGATCAGAATATATAGACACTTGAATTGGTCCAAACATATTGCTGACTTACGTTCGAAGGGCGCCCAATACCTTGGTGCTTTAAACCCTATAATGAACCGTAAAAGCAAATTAAGTAGCAATACTAAACTGAGAGTTTATACTACACCTATCCGTCCGTGTATAACATACGCTTGTCCGGTTTGGAGTAGCACATGTCTTTCTAACCATCATCTACTTCAAGTCATACAGAATAAAGCGGTTAAAATGTCCTATAAAACTAAGTTCAAAACAAACCTTAAGAGAATACATAAATTCATTAACCTACCCTTGTTATTTAATTATATAATTAAAATATCGTTAAAATTTTATAATAAAAATAAAATTAATACTACTAACTCCTTAATTTCAAATCTATGTTCATCAATATAAGACAAGTTACCATATATCGATAGATACGGCGCATACCGCTTTCCGCATCACTACTTTTTGTTCCCACCATCCGAGGTGTGAGTGCCCAGCGACTTGACCCCCGAGCGGCTATCTTCAGTCCCTTCCGCGGTCGCTATTACGCCGAAGCGCGAGCGGCAGGGAGGCTCTGTCGTTAGCTGGTCGCTCGCTTGCCTATGTTCTCATACGTAGACGAGTGATCAGTTAAATAATCCAATTTGTTCGATAACTACCTACATGTAAGAAGTAAAATTATATATCTACCTAAATAGTTTATTTTTTTGCCACTATAGACCCATAAATATTGTGTACTACTTTTATGCATTAATAATTATTATAATAATTTCTTAATAGGCTTTAAAAAGCGAGTAATAGCCTAAAGTTTCCTTATTTTAAGTGTGTTAATGTATCTTAGGGTAAGTGCATTTTTGTTATTGTTTTTATAAACATAAAGTTATTTGAAAATGGATGAATTACTGAGCTGATTGTCTTTTGGTTTCGGGTTCGTAGCAATATATCCAGCTTTCATCACCTGTGACGATGTCAAATACAGCATTCAAGTCACCGCCGTTGAACTTATCTAAAATTTGGCGACACCAGTCCATGCGAAGGTGTTTCTGGTCGTCGGTTAAAGTATGGGGAATCCATCTTGTACAAAGCTTCCTGACGCCTAAACGTTCGTGTAATATTTTTTGAACTTGACTTGATTGAGTTGGTATTCCAATGCCTAGGCTTTCCCGTATCTGCTGATAGGTCACTCTTTTATCTTCCTCTATCATGCGTCACAGCACTGATGTTACCTTCAGTAGTCGCTGTTAAAGGACGCTTAAACTCGTTAAACCAATTGTAAATAGTGGCACGAGATGTGGCTTCATTAAAAAATGCTAATCGCAGCCTATCATAGCTTTGTAGTTGAGTACCTAAGCCCACAACGAAAGTTATAATAAATCATTGACCGAAAATTTTCTCGCGGTTCATTTTCACGTGTAACAAGAGTTTTAGATTTGCCGCCAATTCACAAAAACAAATGACAAATGAATGCAATATACTACATCAGGTTACCAAAGAGTACTAAAATTAAAAATCAAAAAAAGTTTTCATTAGCAATGTTTCTAACAGGCCAGTTCTAAACATTTTCAGTGTTACCCAGGTACTATTAGTGCAGAATATATTCCGCCTAAAACTGATTGCGATTCATACCTTAGCTTTTTTAATTACATTCAGGATTATACATAGAAGTCTTGAATATTAAAAACTTTTGTATGATAGGTGATTTCAATATGCCTGGTCTTCAGTGGGACGATAAAATTCACCAAGTAAAACCACTAAATGCGAATAACTTAATACCACTACACACTTACTTAATAAACTTTATGAATACATTAAACTGCATACAAATCAATTAATTTAAAAAAAGTTAAGGTCGACTTTTAGATTTATAATAACCAACTCACCTAGTGTAAATATTTTTCAACAGCAGATACCTTGGTACCAATATAGATAATAATCATCCTCCTTTTTACATAATTATAACACTTGACCAAACAATAAAATCCTTGCCACCTAAGCAGCAGACTAAGTATTGTTACAGTCACGTCAAATATGAAATAATGAATAACAATATTTTTAATATAAACTGGAATGAATTATTTGAAAAAAAAGTGTTCTGAAGAATATATTTTCCATGAACACATTTTAAAAATAATTCGAAAACATATCCCTTCGAAGATTGTCACAAAATCTCATTTTCCTGTTTGGTTTAGCCCATCTTTAAAATACATAATTAAAGATAAGAACATGGGACAAATGGAAAAAGTACAGAAATCAATCGGATTACCTGATATATTCTTTGTGCAGGGAAAGGTTTAAAAAAGAGGCTAAAATATCGCACCACTCCTGGAAGAAGTACGCATATGAAAATTTACAACTTTTCAGGAGCGTTAGTTTACATAGTTAAGTATATTTACTATGTAAAGATATAAAATGTAAAATACTCGTATGTATATCAAATGATAGCTAAAAGTACCTCTGAGGAGCCTACATGTTCATATTTTAAATTTACTCAATGGGTATCGAACAAAACCCAAAAAAGAGCGTTGCGTAATTATTCCACGGGACGCGTTGAACACTTGATGGAGTTATTACTAAATATTGCATTGTTGACATGTAAAGGAAGTCTCGTTATATGATATTAGTGTAGATAACACGTTATTTGAGTTCAGATTTAGTCGGGTATTCAATTTGTAAGTGTTGTTGACGTAGGTTTTCCTCGAGCTGCTACTACTACTACGTTTGTGTAAAAAGGAATACGCACTTTGAAATTGTGAAACATTACATTACTTATGGTAGTATTTGGAATCATAACTTTACCAGGTACAAAAAAATAAGTTTAAATAGTTTTGCATAACATTTTTTTTGTGAAGACTCATTTTTAATGAGAGGAGCTTACAAAATAATTAAGTGTGGTTGCCATGGACAGTTAGAAATAGGCGGCAGGTTTACCTTTGACTTGCAACAGGTTAATCAATGCGTATTTAAAAGTTGTCTATAAGAGCAGTAACGTTAGAGAAATATAAATTATAAGTCCAATTAAACATTATAATATATAATATTAGCATTAATTTAAATCCCTGATCCAATCGTGTGGGACTGGAACTGGAAAGAGATTTTCTGCGATCAGCTCAGCAAATCTCTGTTTACTAATCAAGCTGCCGAAACTTTTCCTTCATTCGCCGAAAGAGTAACAGGTTTTTGATGAAATATCATACAATGAATTAAAACGTTTTACTGTCATGCAAATTCAACAGGTCGTTCTTATGAGTAGTAGTATCGTACCTATACATCACAAAATATAGTTTGACATGGTGATAATTCAACAAATTTTCTGAGGTTTTATTTTTAAATTGTACTTGGGTTTTCTCTTGGCTTCTTACTTAGCCTTAGATTTAAGAAGCCTACGATGGTCCAAGCTTACTCAGAAGCAGTTTATTTTAAAAACGTTAATAAAGGTAGACAGGAATTACAGCCGATAGATATATACGAACAACGATTAATTGATAGATTGTTCGTATATGATCTGCAATAAATACCTACAACGTTTTATACTATGATACGAATTCAAAGTTGGTTATTATTTAACAAGCAGGTAGCAACAACCAGACTGAACAAATTGAATCCTACCTACTCAAGTTATTATTGCGCCCAACGCAGCAAATCTCTTTCCAGTTCCAGTCCCACACGATTGGATCAGGGATTTAAATTAATGCTAATATTATACATATAAATACGCATTGATTAACCCGTTGCAAGTCAAAAGCAAACCTGCCTTCCATTTCTTACTGTCCATGGCAACCACACTTAATTATTTTGTAAGCTACTCTCTCACTAAAAATGAGTCTTCACAAAATAAATGTTATGCAAAACTATTTAAAGTTATTTTTTTTGTACCTAGTAAAGCTATGATTCCAAATACTACCATAAGTAATGTAATGTTTCACAATTTCAAAGTACGTATTCCTTTATACACAAACGTAGTAGTAGCAGCTCGAGGAAAACCTACGTCAACAACACTTACAAATTGAATGCCCGACTAAATCTGAACTCAAATAACGTGTTATCTACAATAATATCATGTAACGAGACTTCCTTTACATGTCAACAATGCAATATTCAAAATAACTCCATCAAGTGTTCAACATGTCCCGTGTAATAATTACGCAACGCTCTTTTTTTGAGTTTTGCTCGATACCCATTACTCAATGGGTACAATGGGTCAACATGGTCCTTTTAACGTTCACCGAGTACCTTATAAAAGCTATTGATGCTGGTAAAGAAGTAGACGTTATCTACACCGACTTCAGCAAAGCTTTCGACAGAGTCCCTCATAATGTCCTAACTCTTAAACTGTTGAATTATGGAATTACAGGGTCGTTTTTAAAATGGTTAGAATCTTACCTCTCAGCTAGAAATTTCTTTGTGTTTGTGAACGGTTTTCAGTCTGGCACTCGCAACATGAAATCGGGTGTTCCCCAAGGGTCCCTCCTAGGTCCAGTCCTCTTTAATTTGTTTATTAACGATCTGCCTGGGCACTAACAGCACTGCGGACCTTTTTTGTACGCCGATGACTTGAAAATTGCTAAAGTAATCAATTCCATAACTGATGCTCATCTACTACAGTCCAACCATCAATGCACTGATACAATGGTATGACGCTAATAAAATGAAGCTTATTCACAAAAAAATGTTTTTGCATGAAATTCTCAAGGATAATAACAGACTCGCGTAACAATTCTCGACCTTAGAAGCATTTTGTCTGATGTGTGTTTTGCTAGGTTTTCAGGAGAGCAAAAATAAAATTCTCACATTAATCGCCTCATAATTGTTTATTTAAAACCCACAGAGTTATAGTTGCATTTTTAATTTGAGTAAACTATTCAGCTTTATAATATGTTTAGGTATTTAACTATCTATTTATTATATTTTAAATAATATAAACGAAAAACCTAAAAAAACCCACTTATAACATGCTTCTTCATTTACGTAACATTGCTAAAACACCTTTGGCGTACATTAAGATATAACATTATACTCAAATTTTAAATCAGATGTTTACACTCTAAAATCAAATATAGCTTTATGCCTCAGTATAATTAAGAAAATCAACGAGATCTATTCACAGGTACAGCTTTGTACTTCTAATAAGTTTCTATCAGCCTTTGGCTCTATTTAAAGATAACACTATGCCTTAAAACTTATTGAGCACATAACATATCAACATAGCAACATAACTAAGCTTGGTGGCCACTAAACGGATAAAAAAATAATTAAATTTAAGTATAATTACCACTACCTACCTACATATGCTTCAAAATTAAATGAATAATTATTGCTTCATCTAAATTAATGTTGAATAGGTACTGTTTGTTTTGTTTTTATTAACAAGGAACTTAAAATTTACAGTTTCAATATTGATTTCGAAGTCATACAAATAACTAAGTCAATAAGATAGTGGTAATAATACTATCTAATTGACTTAGTTATTTGTATCTACGACGACCTCCGTGGCGGAGTGGCGTACACACCGGTTTTCAAGGTGTCGCCTGCTCCAAGGTCCCGGGTTCGATTCCCGGACGGGTCAATGTAGAAAAAATGTGTTTTTCTACATTTTCTCGGGTCTGGGTGTTTGTGGTACCTTCGTTGTTTCTGGTTTCCAAAATACGAATGCTTTAAATAGTTATTCAAATTGGGATCAGAACAATGTATGTGATGTTGTCCACATTTATTTATTATTTATTTATTTAAAAATAATTAGCTCTTATAAGTGACATAATTATAATGACAATCATTGCAAAACTTCTTTATGCCTATAACAAAAACAATTAAAAAAATTGAATCTCTGCTATAAAAGACTGTTAATTATAATAATTTAATGTAAACTAACAAATTAAAAGCTCAAGTTAAGCTTGGCTATTCAGCTTCGGGAAAATCAGTCACGTTATTGGAATGCTTCAAAGGAATTTTTTTTACTATGGAGCTTTTGTACCTCTGCGAAACCATACTTTAAACCCAGTATGAGTACTTCCTAGGTTTGATAATGATTAATAAGGATCGAACTAAAGCTCAAAAACTATTTAAAACATAGTAAGAGTGAAGCAAACACCATTAATGTTACTTAAAAAGTTCACAATTAAAAGTGAAAAAACATTTTTTTTGTTTGATCTTGACTACATATTTAACTATTCGGTTAAGAAGAAGCCTAAGATAGAGCGAGCTTACCCAGAGACTGGCACTAGTTCTCCTACACACCAGCGGGACACAGAAAAACTGTTTGGAGCTGGACTCCTGCAGGAGGGTGGTAGCATCCAGACAGCCTCTTACAAGACCTACCACCGCAGAGGGATCTGTTCTTATTAGCCGTCATCATTGGCTAGAAAACCAAAGATGCCGTTGCCCAGGGTGGACCACTAAGAGGTAGATTCCACCACCCAAATTATTTAAAAGATGAGCGGCGTATCGCGATACAATCGCATACGCAACTCATCCATCCGAGGTAGTCCTACGTGACGTGGGGGAAAAAACTGCAAGAGTGTCGTCAGCGATAGTATGCCCAATAGAGTACGTTGGTCGGAAATGCATGAATATAGTGCTTGGGACTAGGTCCCTTGGTCGGCCTCGCAAGCGCTGGCTGGACATCGTCAAGTCCGAAATTTATATTATTATTATATTATTTAAAAATAAATATTTAGGCCACATAGAGCCATCTAGTCCCAAATTAAGCTACTATTAAGTACCCTGTCGTATGGGGTACTAGACAACCGATAAACTTACTTGTAAATACATACTTATAATATATAGAAAACACCCAGACCAGTACAAACAGACATGTTCATGCACACAAATATTTGTACTGTGCGGGGATCGAACCCGCGACCCATGGATCAGAAGCAGCGTTTACTGCCGCTGATCCAAATGGTCGTCAAAGCGATCGAAATGAGAGCCAATCAGCTGACTTAAAAGTATGTTGAAGATCGGGCAAAGTGGAGTAAGCTTAATCAAAAGGCGGACCCTGAAAATAGCCGGGATTAACACCAGCTGGAAGAAGAGTAGTAGAAGGAGCAGTAGATGCTGATATGACAAAAGGTGTAATGATTCGTCATTGAAAGGTAAATTATACCAGAAAATATAATGTCTTCTTGATTCGGGCATCAAAGGTACGAATTTTTTTATTAATCTCATCCTTTTATTGAGTTGACACACACGTGGATCCGAAATCAACTTACGCACATTGCAGACATTGAATCTTTTCATCAAGAAATCCAGCTCAGAGATTTGGGAAACAAATCTAAAAAGAGAATTGGTAAATTATTGATGTTAATTGACAGTGAAGAGACCATGACCAGAAGGAACGGGCTACAGAAATAAATTATATGAAATTAAGATAACATGCAAGTAAATTAATTCTAATGTGTTCAATTTAATATTATTAGCTATGCCCGAAGATATATAGGTTTTAGTTAGACTAACCAACAAACAAACCTAGTTTTGTAAAGTGGGTTTCTTGAACCTGCTAATAATTTGACTTCTACCATTGAATTCAAATAAAATTATTTTAAAGGCTCATTTGGGAGAGGTATTCCATTGTCTTTTGCCAGGCTTGTTTTTGTTACAGAACTCTTAAAGACCAGGATTCCATGGAACGCATATATATTATGTTCCTTTGTCTCCACGTCTTAAGTTCAATTGCATGAACATGAGTCAGCGGGCATAACATGAGTGTGAACTTTGTTCAAATAGCCCATGGTTATTGATAGTATGTTGATTACAGATACTATTAATAGTACTGGATACTAGTACGGACTGAGCGGCAGGGTAGACACTTTCGGGCCCCCGCGCAGTTCTTCCCCCTCTTACTAGCTTCGTGTTGGTCAAGCGGCGGGTGGAAATGAATCTTCATTTCCTAGTAAGACACATTGACCATTACAAAACCTAGTAAGACCATGCACTAACTAGGTTTAAATCGAAAATCGAAAATGAAATGTACTTACTTGGTTTCGAGTTGCACGTATTTCAGTTGTTTATTAGTTTTTTTGCAATTTCTGTCTTTGTTTCCGGTGGGTACTCTTATTTTATGAAGATTTGCGATAAAAAACTAAAATTTGAAAACATTTCCCTTGGAGGGGGGGAGAGGGTTGGACCCCCAATTTTTTTTTCAATACATTTAGATAAATTACTTAGCCTTAGCGGGTAAGAAGTACCACCCCTATCACATTGTAGTCGTCTCGTACCGGCTGGCTTCCACTGAATGGCAAGTAAACAAGTGTTTGTTTATGTCGAGCGCGGTCGTTCGATCGGCGGAAATGCCCGATTTCACCCGATTCATGGCACTGTTCGACGAAAAAGTCAGACGCATAAATTTATATCTTTATATAAAACTTGACAACTGAAGATTTTCTAGTAGTTAGTACAAGCACAGTGTCTTATGTTGATATGCGTAAAAAAATTTAACTTAAAACGTTAGAAGCATAACGCTTTAAACAATGATAGAACTAATATTAACATACATTTTTAGAAGCATAATGCTCTAAGTTAACTTGCGATTTAAAGCATAATAAAAATATTTTGAAGCATAACATCTCAAGTTTACAAGGACCGTGATGATATTAAGAATAAATTTGAAGCATAATAACACATTCTAACATACAGAGTTTAAAAAAATTATAAGCATAAATATGTAAGTTAAAATATGGCATTCTGGGTCGTAATGAATTAGAAAACTCCTAACATAGAGCATTATGCATCTGTGTATCTCCGGAACTAAAAGAGATAGAAATATGTTTCTCAGTGGGTTAGAAAGAGAACAGAAAGCCTGTTCTTCTTATGCAAAAAAACGAAAATACCTTATGTTGACATCAGACCTTTTGCATCTGGGGTCGAGAATTATTTTATTGACAACCAGATTATTCAGACGGTAGACACTATAAAGGATCTTGGAGTGATATACTCGTAACTGCCGTCAATAGCATAGTTGCAGTAGGTCCGCTCATGATGGTTTCGAGAAAAACGCGGTTAAAGTTTTGGCACGAAAATCTTCAATAAATCCTTTATTTTTCATCAGATCATGGTGGTTGGTACCTTAAATGAAAAAGGTTCGCAGCACCTATGTATTACTAGTTTGGAAACCGACACCGAGCAATTTAAAGACACAATAAATTCATTATTTTAGTTATGCTAAGTATCACCTAAACCTCTCTAATAGGAAAAACTTAGCATAAACACAGCAAGTGTGTGCTTTACTGTAATTAAGCTAAGTAACCATACAAATTTAAGTGATTTATAAGTTTTATTTTGTCACGTTGGTTGTGAAAATAAAACATAATACTAAGCTTTTGGTTTTATTTATACAAGATGTCTAGTAAGTAGCACGGCAAACTGAAGGACAGGAAAGGTGTAAGGCTCTTTCAAATACTTTATGACAGCGGCAAGAATGATAGATACAGAATGATACGGACAGTGTGTTGCGGAGTAAGGCCTCTGAGCCCCTTATTTACGAAAATAGCTACGACTTTTTCTTCGGCGTCAATTTTTCAAGCATATTCTTATCGCTGTAAGCCAGCGTTGTTTCATCAAACGTTAGGAGTTTGCACCCTTAACACCCGAAAGAAACATCTTTGCAGATGTTTGACAGTCAGTATTCGCCCGCCATGCGAGGAAGTGCGAGTTTGAGTCCCTCCCGCCTGAGACATAATTTTTTAAGTTTAATTAAGATAAAATGAATTATTTTAAGTAAATTTAAATTGAAAACTAAATATAATTTATTTGCTTTCAAATCAACACTACAGTTGAGCAACAAGCAACACTTGTAGGTCTTATAGATACTGAAGCTGTATACTCGTATAACTCCTACAAAAACAATTAGGCGAGAACTAATCGTAAAGATCCTTGGAAAGATTTAAGGATGCGTAGTCAACTGGCAAGTCAACTCAGAATTGCCTTCGGCTGGGTAACATCCAGGGAACAAGATCTTTAATCAATTTCTCTTTTCGTGTCTTCACGATCGACAGATGGTTCAGATGGTTCAGAATAAGGAAACTGTTTGTTTTTTAATATTTTGGCTTTTAAAAAGTTTAAAGCTTTGAATTCCTCCTCTGCATGTAAAATAGGATTATTCGTAAAACAAATAATTAGAGTATAAGTTCGAGCGGCTTCTTTGTCGTCGTTTAATTTTGTTTTGTAATTTTGATTCTGTACAGAAAATATCTGCACTGAAAGACCGGGTATACGTTGGGGATTTCACTGTGGTCAAAGTTGTCCAATTGTCCTGGAAAAGTATTTTTGTTTTACAAAAATCTCACGCTGATGAGGAATTCTTAAACTTTTTATAAGTCAAATATTTCAAAAACAAACAGTTCCCTTATGGTGAACAGAGATGTTTACCTGGTATTTTGAGGTGGTGGTGGTTGAGGACAACACAAGAAAATAACTAAAGATCTCGTTCTCTTGATGTTTCGCAACTGAAGGCAATTCTTAATAAAGAAGATTGTCTTATGTTTTTTCCTAAATAATTACAACTTTTGTTATTTACGTCTTAAGTATCTAAAAGATTCATACGTGTTGTTCGATGAATCAATAAGTGTTGATTTGATACCGCAGAAAGAATATTTAGGTAGTTTTCAATGTAAAGTTACTTTAGATAATTCATTCAAATGGGAAACTAAATTCCTAGTTGTGCCAGGGGTCTATAGAGAGTTTTTAGAGTGTACTTAGTACATAGAACAAAAATAATGAATTTATTTTGTCATTTAATTGCTCAGTATTGATTTTCAAATAAGGAATACGTAGGTGCTGAGGTCTGCTTTCATTAAAGTCATAATACATATATCAATCACTTTCATCTCAATAAAAACAAATAATTTATGGCAGATTTTTGCATCAAGACTTATACCGCGTTATCTTCAAAACTGTCGAGAGCTACTACTTATAACTGCTGTCTAAACATGAACACAGAATACTAGGTAAACTTACATTAGATCTGATTACGTTACATAACATAAGCAAACGCAATATTGTATAGAATTGTCTTTTTGGTAAGTAATTTGGATCGTTAATAAGCATAAATGCAGTATCCTATCTTATTCTCTGTAATCTAAGGGCAATGATTATGACATGTACTTAGCAAAACAACAGTATCGCAGCATACTGTATTTAATACTAGACCGACTTAGTTAATACTGGGAAACTGCTTAGTATAAAAACAGTAAACAATATTCAATCTTTATACATTAAACACTTAACATAATAGTGGTATAGATGTCATACTGTAGTTTTACCGAGACACTCTGAATATGAACTTAGTAATGTAAAAAAAAATCTCGACTTACTGCATTTTTAGAAATGGTAAATTCTGATTAAAAAGTGATTGAAACAAATGAGTAAGATACACAATAAAATTAAATGTAGATCTCGTTATCGTGATTAAGACTGTATATCGATGGATCCTATGTATAAGGGCTAAACCAACAATTTATCAATTTTGGATTTTTTATGGTAAATGCATCTTAGTAGTACAATTAATTTGATTACCTTAAAAAAAGTAGTAATTTCTGCATGGAAACATGCTTTTTGATTGCAGTTAAACTGCCAATGTAGCATGAATTTAAACGTACAAGCGCCAAAGGGCAGTTCGCAACTTATACATGGGGAGTTAGTTGAAATAAGTCTAAGTACAGTAGAAGTCGTAATTTACGGAATTTAGCTACAGGAAGTCAAAATAATAGTACTCAGAACAATGGAATACGTTAAGAAAAAATTTACGGCTAATGTGGTAGGTTGGTTCTTATACGTGTTTTATTCCAAAAAATGAACATATGCCCAATTGTAACTTTAAGGTTTCCGAACAAAAAAAACCCTTATGGTGCGAATTTATCTATTCGGCCGTCCGTCTGTCATACACTTATACTTCAGAAAACTAATTCTATTGATTTGTAATTTGTTACCGTTATAAAACCGTTATTACTTGGACATTTTTCTAAGTCTGTTCTCCTCTATTTATCTACGAAGTTTATAAGCCAAAATATCTATCTATCCATGCAAAAATAATCAAGTTTTAAAAAAGTTTTTTAATAAATAACAGTTAAAAAATGTATGTGCTATTAAATTCTCATCTTTACTATAATATTATAAATGCGAAAGTATTTTTGTCTGTCTGCCTTTCGCGTTTTCACGCCAAAACCACTGAACTGATTTAAATTAAATTTGGTACACAGATACTCTAGAGTCACAAAAAGGACATAGGCTTCTTTTTTATGCAAACTAGGGTTGTAAGGGGTTGAAAGATGGGTTAAAGGTTGTATGGAAGTATCATCAGTTTTAAAACTACATAAGCTTGGTTTTTTTATAGATTATTGATTTTTTGTACAAATATAATTTAATATTTTTAAAATTTAATGTTTGTATAAATTTCACCCTCATGAGGTTGAAATATCAAAGGGATGTAAGTTTGTATGGAAATATTTAAGGTTTAAGTATGTGAATGCTTTATAAGTTTGCGACAAGAGTCAAAATTTAAGAGCTGTTTGGTGTAGCATTTACGGTGACACAACAAAATGTGAAACTGAAGTTAACGATAACATAACAAATAATATTTACTGATTCTTCAATTGAACAATTTACTCAAAATGAAGATGACATTGATTATATATAACGATACGCGCGATGTGATTACACCAATGCCTTCATCTGATTATCATTTATTCATTTTTATCTACCTGTTCCATCAGTTCGATTATTGCTAATATCACAGATAATATAATACTAGCCAATACCTAGATCAAACTGCCTCATTTCCTACTTTACAGTATTATCTACTCAAGTGGTGTGTTAAATTCTTTAAATTCTAGAAAAAAAGTTAACCAAAAAACCAGGGTAGATTACTAGAAAAGTTTTGTAATGAATGGATAGACTCAAAAAGGAAAAGACTGAAAAATAACAGCAGAAATGGAAAGATAAGAGTAAGAGATGGAAAAAATATATCATGTGGTCCTTGTCAGAGTGTAGATACATGTAAAATAAAGTGTTTTGAAAAATTCCACGAGAAAACCAGATGCGTTATAAAAATCTCAACATCGTTACTTTATTGTCGATTACTTACGTTGTAAGAATAAATAAAAGCAATAACTGTTATAGTAGGTCACGTAAAATTAGATAAGGCTGAGTGATTGAATTGATAAAAAGTGATCTTAAAATAACGCGTGTTTGTTTTTATTACTTTATAAAGGAATCATTGATATTTTTCTTTAAAAGTAAAAAATACGTACTCTTATTGCGTAGGTAGAAATAAACAATCAATAAGCCTACATGTCGTTTTTTAAAGCTAACAAACTTTTATTTTTGTAAATTTTTATCTATTTTCAAATGCTATTTTTTTGTACAGCGTAATTGAAGATCTATGAATGTTCAAAGGTACAACCTTAAAAACATCTACGTTACCTACAATTTATAATAGATTTCCTTCAGGGTTTGATAAAAAAAATTATAAGCATAGTTTTTGAAGACTGATTTAGTAATATTGTTGCAATACATTATTAAAATTTAGTATTTGTTTGTTTTTATAAACTGTTCTAAATAACAACTCGGTAACTATCTCACCAAATCTGATAACGTATAAATACCAATGTGACATAATTTCCATAATATGTGAATAATTTGCATAAAAAATAGTGAAGTATCCACATTGTATGATTATTCATCGTCTTCATAAAAAAGCAAATAAATATATTTGCTTTTCTTTATCGTCATCAAATATGGCATGGTTGGAAAAAAATGTAAACAAATACATAATATTAATCTATTTATGACGGTAACTTTTTACGGTAAAAATTCCTGAAAATGAGCGTGATTGATAAAATTGGTTAAATTGGCCGTTATACTCGGTATAACGGCCAATTTAACACATTGGCCTTTTTATCAAGATTTTAGGGATTTTTTTATAAAATAAACGTACATAAGGTCCAATGTGCTTTAAAAAAAAACTAAAGTATATAAAAATTTAATAATATTAAGTGATTAACGAATGTAATAATTGTCTTAGCGATCAGGCAAAGTTTCATAAACTTTGGTGATACCATCTTAAAATTATACCAGTTTTAAACTCCTCCTGTAAAGCCGCTCCGCCGATTCCGACCCATCGATATCTAAATAAATTTTGACCAAAATCAGACTTACTGCAACTATGCTATGGACGGCAGATATGATAGAAAGCTAACTTTTGTGCCGCATATTGAGTCTATTAGTAAAAAGCATCTCAAATGCTGGGTTTTGTATTGAGAAATACTAAATACCTTAAACTGTAAAAACTGTAAAAACTAAGTACCATGCTGTGTTTACTTCTAATACTAGATATATTTTTGTAATATGTAACTACTAGCTGATGCCCGCGGCTTCGCACGCGTGGATTTTGATCTGTTACAAAGTTTTCGTCACGTCTCACCCCCCTCTCCTCGACTCTTTTCCTCCACTTCCTTTGCCTACGGTGCCGAAGGTGCCCATCTCGGGCGAGGTGGTGGTGGGCACTTAGTGGTAGCCGATACGTCGTTGCCGACTTACCGGGGCCCGTTGATACAATAGTTGGATGAAAGGGGCCGATTTAAACTATTTAGGGATCCGGTGTTAGTTCTCCTAGCGAACCGTGGTCCAAGCGAGCTCGCACCACATCTGTTTGCATTTACCTACATGAAATCTGAAGTACAATATCATTTGAAACTTTCATAACTGTCAACGCTGTAGTACAACAAACCATTCAAAGCAGCTTGCAAGGCTTTATTCGAATATGATCAACACTGGCGTAGAGCCCTGGAAGAAGTGGCCCTGTGTAAAAAAACACATTCTTAATTTCCAACCAAGTAGGTTACCATTTTTCTCGATCCATAAGCGTCAAAAAGGCGATTTTACGAAGAGAATTTGCTTGCATACTACGTTTGGATAGAAGACCGGTGTAGTACCAGCATCGGTGTAGAGCTCTGAAAAAGCCAGTCTTATGTCATTCTCCCTTCATGATCGATAAACGAAGTTTTTTCAATATGATGTTAAACACAAATAATTTACCACAAAATTTTCAACCGTTTTTCACCCCTCAAATATTTAATTATAAAAAAATCCTTATGAACAACATAACAAAATTTATACCAAAAAGCTGACGTAGTTTCACAAAACTTTCATGTGATCCCACATGAAAGTAGGTTCGAAGCATGAATGGTGGAGGATGATCAGTAGGATAAAAAGTGTTCAGAAACTTGACAGGATAGAGAACTGATTCGACTGTACTGACCACTGTGTCTATAAATTTTTATATTTCTTCAGCTTCAAATGATGTCAGCAAAACATCATTAATTACTGCTGCTTGGTCATTAGTGGGTGCGTGGTTGCAGCTATTCCTAAGTTAAACAACACGGAATTATGAAGTGAGGTGATTTTTTTCTCAACGTTTTATTTTCATGTTTTAAAAGTGTATTTTTTTAAATATGGAGGATATTAAATAAAAAGATAATTTGGTTGCGTTAGAAAGGCAGTTTCACTAAACAAACTTTGCCAGGCCCCCAAAAGCGGTGCGTCCTAGAAAAAATAAATCGTTACTAAATGGAAGCTTGTCAAATGGTCTACCAGTCTATATTGATTTAATCCACCAGTCAGCTGCTTAGTGTTGTTGCAACACACCTGTTACCTTTTCCTGCCTGAGATACGGGTCTATGCCCAGTGTAGGAATTATTTTTGTACTGCTTAATATAGTTGACTAGCTGATGCCCGCGGCTTCGCACGCGTGGATTTTGATCTGTTACAAAGTTTTCGTCACGTCTCACCCCCCTCTCCTCGACTCTTTTCCTCCACTTCCTTTGCCTACGGTGCCGAAGGTGCCCATCTCGGGCGAGGTGGTGGTGGGCACTTAGTGGTAGCCGATACGTCGTTGCCGACTTACCGGGGCCCGTTGATACAATAGTTGGATGAAAGGGGCCGATTTAAACTATTTAGGGATCCGGTGTTAGTTCTCCTAGCGAACCGTGGTCCAAGCGAGCTCGCACCACATCTGTTTGCATTTACCTACATGAAATCTGAAGTACAATATCATTTGAAACTTTCATAACTGTCAACGCTGTAGTACAACAAACCATTCAAAGCAGCTTGCAAGGCTTTATTCGAATATGATCAACACTGGCGTAGAGCCCTGGAAGAAGTGGCCCTGTGTAAAAAAACACATTCTTAATTTCCAACCAAGTAGGTTACCATTTTTCTCGATCCATAAGCGTCAAAAAGGCGATTTTACGAAGAGAATTTGCTTGCATACTACGTTTGGATAGAAGACCGGTGTAGTACCAGCATCGGTGTAGAGCTCTGAAAAAGCCAGTCTTATGTCATTCTCCCTTCATGATCGATAAACGAAGTTTTTTCAATATGATGTTAAACACAAATAATTTACCACAAAATTTTCAACCGTTTTTCACCCCTCAAATATTTAATTATAAAAAAATCCTTATGAACAACATAACAAAATTTATACCAAAAAGCTGACGTAGTTTCACAAAACTTTCATGTGATCCCACATGAAAGTAGGTTCGAAGCATGAATGGTGGAGGATGATCAGTAGGATAAAAAGTGTTCAGAAACTTGACAGGATAGAGAACTGATTCGACTGTACTGACCACTGTGTCTATAAATTTTTATATTTCTTCAGCTTCAAATGATGTCAGCAAAACATCATTAATTACTGCTGCTTGGTCATTAGTGGGTGCGTGGTTGCAGCTATTCCTAAGTTAAACAACACGGAATTATGAAGTGAGGTGATTTTTTTCTCAACGTTTTATTTTCATGTTTTAAAAGTGTATTTTTTTAAATATGGAGGATATTAAATAAAAAGATAATTTGGTTGCGTTAGAAAGGCAGTTTCACTAAACAAACTTTGCCAGGCCCCCAAAAGCGGTGCGTCCTAGAAAAAATAAATCGTTACTAAATGGAAGCTTGTCAAATGGTCTACCAGTCTATATTGATTTAATCCACCAGTCAGCTGCTTAGTGTTGTTGCAACACACCTGTTACCTTTTCCTGCCTGAGATACGGGTCTATGCCCAGTGTAGGAATTATTTTTGTACTGCTTAATATAGTTGATAATGTCAAAAGGTACAACAGTGTAATTCTATACACTTTTTTCGATTTTCCAACATTTGTCTCTACCGTATAAACAAAAATCGGCCAAGTGCAAGTCGGACTCGCGCACGAAGGGTTCCGTACCATTGACTACGAAAACAACATTAGGTACCTACATTAATTTAGTTAATGTAGTGCCTACCTGTTACCATTTATTGATATCAAGCAAAAATAAGCAAAAAATTGATTTTTTTGTGTGGGAACCTCCCATAAATATTAATTTAATTATTAATTATTAAAGTTAAAAATATAACTGAGTGTTTTGTGAATATTTCAAGTGCCTACCTGTTGCCATTATTAATATCGAACAAAAAAAGGACAAAGAAATAGCAAAATTTTATTTTGTCCCTTCAATATTTGTTTTATTTTGTTTTTAGTATTAATTGTTGTTATTGCGGTAGCAAAACTACATAATTTGTGAAAGTTTCAACTGTCTAGCTATCGCGGCTCTTGAGATACAGCCTGGTGACAGGCAGACGGACAGACGGACAGACAGCGAAGTCGTAGTAATAGGGTTCCGTTTTTACCCTTTGGGTACGGAACCCTAAAAATGATTAAGTTCTAAATAATACCATTCTTATGGTAAGTACCGATATTTATTTTCTGTATATGTACCAATATACATATAGATAAGACATCCAATAGGAATTTTCAAGTTTTGTCTTTTCGTTACATAGCCTCCTTATTTCTTCGTCAACTTTGTCCTTCAGGGCATATGGAATACGTCACGGCTAAATGAAAATTGGTGTCACATTTTCTTGAAGCACTAATTGAGCTTTGTAGTTTGATATTCAAACAATGTTCCGTCAAACACCATTGTTAAATCTTCTAGTAATCTGTCCAATTTTGAGTTGTTGATAATTTACTAACTGAATTTTATCCAACTCTTCAAATTCTAACTCACAAGGATCCCGTGGAGCACAAAAATATAATATAATACGTTTTCTGATGTAATTCTGGGCTCAAAGATGTATGATTGACGTGTATTTCCTTGTATCGATATCATCAAATCTGTTCAGTTTTAAGCATCCAACCGTTTAATGATGTTTTTGAATGTTTCGTCCTTGTCTAATGGTACTGAGTTCAATTTAGATGTCCTAAGATTTGTTTGTGACCGATCTTTGCTCCTCAGTACCTTCTGCATACATGGAATTGTTTCGTGCTATCAAATTCAAACTCTGCAGTTTTAGTTTAAGCTGTGTTGTAATACCCTGAAGGTTATTTTTTTCTTCAATCTCAGTTTCCAACTGTGGGTCATCAGTAATATTATTTGTAGTCGTATCTCTTCCAAATTATACTTGGTAAATTTGTTCATTTGTCACTCACTAATTTTAATTCATAATCAGAAATTTCTCATAGGTTTTGTATCTGGCTGCTGAATTTTGTAATGCAGCCTTTAATTAAAGTTCTACACTCAGTTAATTCATCCATTTCGGCGCCAATTACTAAATTCTAAAATAATACCATTCTGTTTGTAAGAAATTACCTATTATATTCTGATTGACACATTGAATGTCATAACAAACTAAGTAAAGTCAGAGAGTGCAAATATGTAAAGAGTATGGATATGACGCGGAACCGAACAAACTTTGCCCCCATTTTTTATCCCCTTAAAGATTAAATTTTCAAAAATCCTGAAAGACGTCATTCTTAATTTTTAATCAGGTAGCTGGATATCAATTTTCATTGACTTAGCTTCAAAACTGACGGAGTTTCATACAAACTTATGGGGCCCTTTTTACCCCCTTAGAGGCGGAATTTCCAAAATTCCTTTCTTAGTGCTCACCTACACTATAAAAGGAAGCACGGTGAAAATTTTCAGATTTTAAATCCCAGTAGTTTGGGCTGTGCGTTGATATGTCTGTCAGTCAGTCAGTCAGTCAGTCATTAAATCAGTTTTCATTTTTATATATTTAGATAATGTCAAAAGGTACAACAGTGTAATTCTATACACTTTTTTCGATTTTCCAACATTTGTCTCTACCGTATAAACAAAAATCGGCCAAGTGCAAGTCGGACTCGCGCACGAAGGGTTCCGTACCATTGACTACGAAAACAACATTAGGTACCTACATTAATTTAGTTAATGTAGTGCCTACCTGTTACCATTTATTGATATCAAGCAAAAATAAGCAAAAAATTGATTTTTTTGTGTGGGAACCTCCCATAAATATTAATTTAATTATTAATTATTAAAGTTAAAAATATAACTGAGTGTTTTGTGAATATTTCAAGTGCCTACCTGTTGCCATTATTAATATCGAACAAAAAAAGGACAAAGAAATAGCAAAATTTTATTTTGTCCCTTCAATATTTGTTTTATTTTGTTTTTAGTATTAATTGTTGTTATTGCGGTAGCAAAACTACATAATTTGTGAAAGTTTCAACTGTCTAGCTATCGCGGCTCTTGAGATACAGCCTGGTGACAGGCAGACGGACAGACGGACAGACAGCGAAGTCGTAGTAATAGGGTTCCGTTTTTACCCTTTGGGTACGGAACCCTAAAAATGATTAAGTTCTAAATAATACCATTCTTATGGTAAGTACCGATATTTATTTTCTGTATATGTACCAATATACATATAGATAAGACATCCAATAGGAATTTTCAAGTTTTGTCTTTTCGTTACATAGCCTCCTTATTTCTTCGTCAACTTTGTCCTTCAGGGCATATGGAATACGTCACGGCTAAATGAAAATTGGTGTCACATTTTCTTGAAGCACTAATTGAGCTTTGTAGTTTGATATTCAAACAATGTTCCGTCAAACACCATTGTTAAATCTTCTAGTAATCTGTCCAATTTTGAGTTGTTGATAATTTACTAACTGAATTTTATCCAACTCTTCAAATTCTAACTCACAAGGATCCCGTGGAGCACAAAAATATAATATAATACGTTTTCTGATGTAATTCTGGGCTCAAAGATGTATGATTGACGTGTATTTCCTTGTATCGATATCATCAAATCTGTTCAGTTTTAAGCATCCAACCGTTTAATGATGTTTTTGAATGTTTCGTCCTTGTCTAATGGTACTGAGTTCAATTTAGATGTCCTAAGATTTGTTTGTGACCGATCTTTGCTCCTCAGTACCTTCTGCATACATGGAATTGTTTCGTGCTATCAAATTCAAACTCTGCAGTTTTAGTTTAAGCTGTGTTGTAATACCCTGAAGGTTATTTTTTTCTTCAATCTCAGTTTCCAACTGTGGGTCATCAGTAATATTATTTGTAGTCGTATCTCTTCCAAATTATACTTGGTAAATTTGTTCATTTGTCACTCACTAATTTTAATTCATAATCAGAAATTTCTCATAGGTTTTGTATCTGGCTGCTGAATTTTGTAATGCAGCCTTTAATTAAAGTTCTACACTCAGTTAATTCATCCATTTCGGCGCCAATTACTAAATTCTAAAATAATACCATTCTGTTTGTAAGAAATTACCTATTATATTCTGATTGACACATTGAATGTCATAACAAACTAAGTAAAGTCAGAGAGTGCAAATATGTAAAGAGTATGGATATGACGCGGAACCGAACAAACTTTGCCCCCATTTTTTATCCCCTTAAAGATTAAATTTTCAAAAATCCTGAAAGACGTCATTCTTAATTTTTAATCAGGTAGCTGGATATCAATTTTCATTGACTTAGCTTCAAAACTGACGGAGTTTCATACAAACTTATGGGGCCCTTTTTACCCCCTTAGAGGCGGAATTTCCAAAATTCCTTTCTTAGTGCTCACCTACACTATAAAAGGAAGCACGGTGAAAATTTTCAGATTTTAAATCCCAGTAGTTTGGGCTGTGCGTTGATATGTCTGTCAGTCAGTCAGTCAGTCAGTCATTAAATCAGTTTTCATTTTTATATATTTAGATGAGTGTATATAAACTCTTGGTAAACCTTAATAATAAATAAATAAATAAAAATGAATAAATGATGAGTTATTAAATTTGTAATTTTATTTTCCCAATTAAGACATTATACCTGGATAAATAAAATAATAATTTAGTTTATGATTATATAAAATATAATAACGTCGTAGCTAGCATGTTTTACGGCCGTTTTCAATATCCTATCTATCGCTAGTTTTGACATATCGGAGATAGGAAACAGTTTCTATCTCTGATTTTTCCGTCCAGAGAAACAAAGACAGAAGTTGTTTTCTATCTCGGATATGCCAAAACTGATGATAGATAGGATATTGAAAACGGCCGTTAGACGATTACCAACTCAGATACATAAAAATAAGTTTTTACTATTATTGCAATATAATATCGCTTCAAGTAGTCACGACAAACATTATAATAAGTCTTTATTCTAATGAAATGTCATCCAACAAAACCACTAGTACGGCACGGTACTCCAGATTTAAACAAATAACTAGAATCTTATAATTCTAATAAATAAAAGCTTATCATTACTCATATGTAGGTACTTAACGCTATCAGTGTTTGATCCCATCTTTAGATTACAGACTCTGATGATGATAGATGAATTGTGAACCTAAAAATTATGGCACTTGTTAAGGAAACGCGCGTGCGGCCGCAGCGTGCTGCCTAAACTTTGGAAAGAGGAAAATTAGAAGTGATCTGACAATGTCAGAGAGTCGCAAAGGGAGTACTGCTGAGTCTAAAAGACCCAGTAAAGCGCCCAACAGTGGTGTCCAGGAAAAGGCGCTGGAATTAGACGATGTTCTAATTAATGAACTGGGGCAGTTTGGACGCTTTCAGAAGCAATATATTCTCCTCGCGGCTGTTCCGATGATAATGTCTGCGTTTATGAGTGAATACGTCTTTTCGGCCGCAGCTATTCCACACAGGTAAATAATATTTTTCTTATTATTTAATATTAATTATTATAATAATTAATTCTAATAATTGTATGATCTTCAAGGATATTCTGGTCTCAGAGTCTTTCCAAACCGGCTATTAGATCCTTCAACAAACAGCTTCCCGCTCCTTACGAAGCACGACTGTAACCACCCACCCCTTGCAGACCCAAGGTAATTTAGAAAAGTAAAGTAACAGCCTAAAATCATCCCACTGCAGGGAAAAGGCCTCCATCATTGAATTCAAGTTACCACAGCAATGATGGGTGTACTGGCATAATCACCACGCTTGCCAAATGCGGGTTGGTGATCACAAAGCCGAGCAACGTTCGAAAATTCGAAACTTTTTTGTTGGCCGACCCGGGATTCGAACCTGGGACCCCGAGATCTTGGCCCGGTTTTTAAACCACTAGACCAACTGGGCGTTGTCTAATAGAAAAGTTTATTTCCTAAATATCAAATCCGGAACTGTTGCATAGTTAATGGATCACCGCATCACTAGAGCAACCAGGCTGGCTGTAAATTTTATCTTGAACTGAGCAGCCACCTGGTATTCAGACGGTTGTGGGTTCAAGTCACATCTAAGGCAGTCTAAAATATGCATAGTATGCGTCATCGTGATAAAACTCTGGACTCACGACTAAGCTTAAACTGAGCAAGTTTTTAATTATAATTATGTTCTGTTAGTATATACTAAATAGTGTCATAATATTCAATTTGTTGACATTCATTTAATTTTTCTTGTGATTCGCGATTCTCGTCGAGGTCCCATTGTAATTACTAATACCATCTTTTTTACCTATATTTTTATTGCCTTTCCAATTATGATAGGAGTAAATAAAATATGAATATGTACGTTCATTTTGTTAACTTAGCCACATGTACGAGTATTCATAACTAAATTAACAAAATAAATGTTTAAAAATATCTGCAGAATTTGATATTTTGTAAATAACAGTCAAGTGAGCAAGTGTCATTTTCTATACACCGTGAAATTTTAGTGGTTGTTTTCCCGCAGTAAAATGATTCTATCTTAGTAGTACAATAGATTTGTGCAGTTTTTTTTTATTCAAATAAAAAAATAGCAGTTTCACGATTGTGATAAACGAAACTCGAAAGCAACCTCGAACCAATGGTACCAGCCGCGCCGCAGACGGTCACCGGCCGGGGTCATTGCCCCTCGCGCGGTGCAGTTTATGCTGTATTACTTAGTGCGTAGAGCTTCTTTTGCTTTGAACATTGATTTCGTGCGGCAAGCAGTATCCAAACACGTCACATTTTGTAAAGATACTATCGTATCTCACGCTTTTGAGTTGATGATTATTTTTTTGATTAGTTAAGAACGATATCTTTATTTTCATAAAATAACTCGCACGATTCGATGGTGCTACTAAAGGTACGACCGATGGTGCGAACGATCGTTCTGTTACGGGAAAACAACCACTAAAATTTCACGGTGTATAACATGCCTTCAAAACGAATTTCGCTTAAAGTAATTAATTAACCATTTGTTTTGAAGAAATCAATTAAATAATTAGTGTTGCCGAAAGACATCAATTACAATAATTCCACCACAAATCTTTTGTGCTAGGTGTCAGATTCCAGAATGCGGGGAGTTTGATAAGGACGCGTATTTTAGTCCGGATTGGCTCTCAAACGCGATTCCCGCGGGTTCGACCACAGACAGCTTTTCTAGCTGCAAACGCTTCGCCCCCCGTGGTATCAACGGGTCCGTGTCTTCCTGCCCTGCTTCCCTCTTCTACCAGCAGGAACAGATAGATTGTGATGGCTTCGTCTACTCGAGAACCAATTCTGTTGTCTACGATGTAAGTATTTGCAACATATACGGATTTTACAGCTTAGCAACTTTTTCGATAAACCATCATCCATCTGGACATATTATATTCATCAACATTGAACTTTATTAGTTATATTGAGGGTATGCCATAATCGTGTTAAGAAAAGGTGAAATCTTATTGTATCCTATAATCTTATTATACAGGGCATCGCATATAGAACAAGCACCAGGAAACAATTAATTAAAAAAAAAATAAACTGAAATTTTAAGCGAATATTTTGTGTTAAACCCTTACTGCACTGTGGCGCGTTAGATACTGCAAACTGTTTGCACTGTACGCAAAGCACGGCGCGAATCGCGTAGACAAGCGGTAGGTAGGTACCTACCTACTAACTTGTCGTCATTGCTTGCTTAACTCTCTTTATCTGCCGTCTGCGTTATTCCCGAATGTGTAAATAGCTATTTGTAAAGGAACCGATTTCACGTGCTTGGTTTAGTTAATTACAAATTACCTTTCCTACTTCAATCGGGCTAAGGACTGACAAACATACCTAAGTACCAAAGGGCGATCAATCGGGAACCGAAATACGAACCCCAAACTTACACTAGGTACCTATCTTGGTATCTTAATCTAGATCAACCTAAAAATTAAGTGTTTTTATTGCTTAATGACCAGGTCATATGGTCGATCACGATTTGAGCCTTCAGTCGGGAATCGAACCTGAATCTATTGGATACTATATACTACTACTATATTATACTCTATACCTGGATCTTAAAAATGTTATAAATTAATATTAGTTTTAATTGTTTGATGAGCAAAAGTCGTCGTGCAGGAAATCGAACCCTGAGCTTTCATGTTGGTTTAACCTAACCCTTTTTAAAAATTAAAAATACTAGATTATTAAATGACGTGAGTGTGCAGTATTTTCGACGTAGTTAAAATTTTGGAATCAACTTATTGACAACGATGTACGTATCATAATACCTAGTTTTTTGGACACTCTTATTTACACTAACCTCAAAAAATTTTTGTAGTTGCAACTTATTTATTTTCAACGATTTATCTTAATAGGCACCTAGATTTTGTACACTTTTATTTTCACTAACCTTAATTAATCTTTAAAGTGGCCACCAGACTGCGCAATACATAGTCTAGCACGGCGTCTGGTGTTCCTTTTCAAACTGTTCAACACAACACGATTTTGTTTCACTGTCTAGAATGCACTCACTATTGTTTGTTTTAAGTCGTCAACACTTGTCGATTCTTCAGTGTACACTTATCGTTTTAGATCACCTCACAAATAAAAGTCCGAGGGCGTTAAGTCTGGGGACCGTGGTGGCCAATGCATCGGGCCACCACGCCCGATCCACTGATTTCCAAATTCACGATTTAAATAGTCTAGAACTTTAAAACCATAATGAGTCGGTGCTCCATCGTGCTGGTAAATTAAGTTGGAATGGAAATACAAAGGCATGTCTTCCAACATCAGAATCTCGTCTTTATTACGACGTTTTCAAACAGTTCCTAGGTATTATGTAGCATTGGTGAGGCGGCCTTCGATGAAGTAAGGTCGCAACAGCTGATCCCCAACTATCCCAGCCCACAAACTGACACTAAAAGCCGGCGTCTCTGGTGCTCGCTCTCGGTTTCCTCTCAACTCTTTTTACTTTGAAAACCATGATTATTTATTAATTAAAAAAAAAAGTACTCATTTTTTTATTGATTCACTAGCTGTTCCCCGCGACTTCGTACGCGTCAATTTCTGTTTTTACGATCGCGATTATTTTTGCAACATTTTTCACTGATGCTTCGCTCCATTGGTCGCAGCGTAATGTTGCATAGCCTAAAGCCTTGCTCAATACATGGACTATCCAACACAAAAAGAATTTTTCAATACGAACCAGTACTTCCACAGATTAGCGCGTTCAAACAAACAAACAAACAAACTCTTCAGCTTTATAATATTAGTATAGATGATCAGTACAAGGTACATAATCACCTCTGAAAATACCGCTCGTATTGAAAACCACACCCTGTATACACCGTGAAATTTTAGTGGTTGTTTTCCCGGAACAGAACGATTTACCTTTAGTAGCACCATCGAATCGTGCGAGTTATTTTTTGAAAATAAAGATATCGTTGTTCTCAACTAATCAAAAAAATAATCATCAACTCAAAAGCGTGAAATACGATAGTATCTTTATAAAATGTGACGTGTTTGGGTACTGCTTGCCGCACGAAATCAATGTTCAAAGCAAAAGAAGCTCTACTCACTAAGTAATACAGCATAATCTGTACCGCGCGAGGGGCAATGACCCCGGCCGGTGACTTGCTGCGGCGCGGCTGGTACTATTGGTTCGAGGTTTCTTTCGAGTTTCGTTTATCACAATCGTGAAACTGCTATTTTTATATTTGAATAAAAAAAAACTGCACAAATCTATTGTACTACTAAGATAGAATCATTTTACTGCGGGAAAACAACCACTAAAATTTCACGGTGTATAAACCAATTGAATTACAAATACAATATTTAATGATAAATTATCATGTATTTGGCGATCGCAGTTTGATCAATGGTTAAGAGAAGGTAGTGCTATTCGTCTTATTTTAGCGGTACTCCTTTAGACGCTTCGAAACCCATATGAGGAATAGGGAAGGTCCTTGAACTAGCATCCCACAGCCCATTTCAGATATAATCAAGGTGTCCCCTTAAAGAAAATTTTGCCATAATGCCACGCCTGGCAACAGATTTGCGAACGCAATGGCCATTAAATTTGAAGGAAATTGATCTTAATTATTATGTTAACAAATGGTTAACAACATCAGGAGATAAGGTATGAACCCATTGAATTCCCGTTAACATTAAAATAAAAAAAATGTTCTAATCATGAAGCCATATATCTTGGCTTGGACAAAATACCACGGCCAAGATGTGAATCGAGGATCTGCGTCAAAGGAAGCGATAATTGTATTATTGTTTTGATAATCATTTTATCCTAAGAACAAAAGAAGCTCAACAACCTACCACAATGTGTAATTTTTAGAATATTTGTATATTGACCTTTATGAAAGTGCGGTCAATAATTATTAAACGGAATTTAAACACTCCTTAGGCTCAAAAGTACCTCTATTGTCATTATCACCTTTACCAAACGAACGGTTCCACATCACCAGCTTCCAAAGGCTTCCAGCAATCCCCACTAAATTATCGGCGTCCTTAGGGAGCCCAAACCAGACCAGTTCACATTTAATTTTGGTGCACGGTCGTCAAATCAAAATCTTTCTTGAGTAGAAGAAATCTTTCCAGAAAAGTAGTTCTATTTAACGTTCTTTAGTATTAATTTGAGCCTGTTTCACATAGCACAATGTAACTTTCTAGGTTAGCAGACCTGACTGTGTCATTTTTTATTGCAGTTTGACCTGGGATGCCAAGACTGGTTCCGTGCTTTGGCCGGCACCCTCAACAGCGTGGGGACGCTGCTGGCCCTGCCCATGGTTGGGTTCATTTCCGATCGCTACGGGAGACGAGTGGCGCTCATTATCAGCATCTTCAACCTCGCGCTCATCGGTCTCATAAGGGCCTTCTCCGTCAGCTACCTAATGTACCTCGTCTTACAAATTTTACAAACTACGCTCGGGACTGGCACCTACACTTCTGCATACATATTTGGTAAGTTTCTTTCTTAAAGTATAAATACAAGTAAATCTATTTTCTTTATACATATATAAATATAATATATATAAACATAAATTGAACCCGACCGATATCTGTATTATATCTGTACAACAAAGTGCTAGTTACACCAATATTAGAGAAAAATGGGAGGGCTGATTTTTATGTTCTAGGAATTGCAAGATTATTCATCACCCTGAATAGAAAAATATCTATTAAAAAACAACGGAGAACTAAAACCCAATTTGAAAATTTAAGAATATGTATTAATTGATTTTTCTATGCCATGCCGCCATAACAAATAAATATTATAACAAATGACATTTAGGTGGTCAAAATCCAAAATCAGTTATTGTAGCGGTACAAAATTCGCTGGGTCAGCTAGTTATAGATATAGAGGAAAACTGATCTTTTGGTCTGGTCTTTACTAGAACAACAGAAAGAAAAACCACAGTTTTATGTTTTTTTTTTGTCTATATGTATTTTCCGATGTATTAGGCTAGAGCATAACTTTAAATGCAATCTCAATTTAAAAAACAAAAGCATAGTATAAATACTTGGAATGTTTAATCTTATTTTCACTATGGTAATTCCAGCAACGGAGTTGGTTGGTCCCAAATATCGAGTCTTTACCAGTGCCACTTGCTCCTCCATGTTTGCCCTCGGCCAAGTAATTCTTGGAGGAGTAGCTTGGTTAATCGAGCCCTGGAGATATTTTATTATGGCTCTGCACATTCCTTGCTTCCTGGTCATATCTTATTACTGGATTATGCCTGAAAGTATCAGGTGGCTGCTGTCGAAACAAAAGTACACCGAAGCCAAGGTTGCCTTGGAGAGGGTGGCCAGAGTGAACAAAACGAATATCAGCGAGAAGTCTTTGAACGCTCTGATGAATCCGCCGCCTTCTCCAGTCGTTATTGAAAAGCAGGTTAACAACATAATATCTCACTAATTATATTTTATAACTTTGTTTCACATTTTGTTATGGTTTAGATAATATACTAGCAAGCTACTATCATAGAATGCCACGTTTAAAACTAAGCCAATATTTTTTTATATTTTTGTTTCTAATCTGTTTCTATGGATGCTTAATATGTTCCGTGTATTTTTTCTTTTTCTCAAATAAATAAGTCCTATTCTTAGTAACACTATATTTTGATGGCGTTAAAGGACTTGATAAAATAAGTTAGTATTTTTTTATATTGCTTTTCCATGTCTTAATCTGACCAATATTTTTGGCTTCAGGATGAACAAAGCATGGTGTACACAATCATTAAGTCTCCAGTTCTTTTGCGTCGTGTGCTCACGGTACCCATCTGGTGGATCAGCACCACGTTTGTGTACTACGGCCTCTCCATCAACTCGACTAGCTTGTCGGACACCATGTACCTCAACTACATCTTGACCTGCGCAATCGAGATCCCTGGTTTCTACTTGGCCGTCTTCCTCTTGGACTGGATCGGCAGGAAGACTGCTCTCTCCGGGAGCAACTTACTTAGTGCAGCGTGCAACATCGCTTTCGCTTTTATTCCCACTGGTGAGTATGTTTAATCCTGTGACAGCTATGTAGTAGTCACCATTTATTTAGTGTAGTGCCAAATAAAAAAAGTCCCAAAAATATGTATATATTTATCATAAACATTTAATCTGCAGCCTTAAGATAATATAAAAAATATCTAATCTTTTACGACTTATTTTTTGGCGTATCACTTTTATATGCAATATGCAAAATTAAGACTTTTAACAAGGGATAACCATTGATAGAATAGGTACTATCAATCCTAAATGACTATTATTATAAGTGTTCGATTTTTTGGCGACAGAAAAAGCAGACTTATGAAGAGTACATACTAGGTTCATTGCAGAAATTCGATTAAACAATATTTAAAATTACATTTCCTTTTCTTTGTGTAAAGTTTATTGAGTTTTAACAGCCAAAAGAAGCTCTTCTTGTGCCTTCAATAAATAAACATTTTTTATCCTATTTTAGGATATTCCTAAACCAAGATTTGCCATGTAACAAGATTTCATTGATGTTTTGTTACCTTTCCAGATACACAACGCCATATGCAAAGTTTCATTATGTTTGTTTTTCTTTCCAGATATGACCGTGTTACGGCTGATCATCTTCCTGCTGGGCAAGTTCGGTATCTCCCTGGTGTTCACGTCGCTGTATCTGTATACGTCGGAGCTGTACCCCACGCAGTACCGGCATAGCCTGCTCGCCTTCTCCTCCATGATCGGGAGGGTGGGCTCCATCACTGCCCCTCTCACGCCAGTCTTGGTAAGGGCTCTTATGTATTGATGCCAATTTATTTTTTAGTTGAAATTTGTAATGGGAATCAAATGCGACTACCTCTCTTATTTTCTGAAGTCTCAACCGGGTTATACTTTGACTACGGGTTACTGGAACAGCGAGCTCACTAAAATAGATGCCATGAAATCCAGCAGTGACTTCAAAGAATAGGGAATGTAATACGTTCAATGTAGTATGTGGGCGGTGCTAGGCAAAATAAACTTTTAGATAAATCCACTTCCTACAAAATAAGTTTTAGATAAATCTTGCTTCAATTCGCTGTTTCAGTCTGCTTACAACCATGGTAGATTTAAATATTAGGATGAGTAAAAGCGCCCTTTTGGGCCTATTTTCAGAAATAAAACTGTTTTTTCTGATTTACTGATATTTTTTTCATACATTTTTTTTTGAATTAGCATTCCCTGATTTCTATCGCAAGGCATAAATGAACTTCTAATAAGATGGCATGGCTATATATTGCAGAAATGTTTAGATTGAAGGCAATTTTTTTAATAAAATGAGTGTCTGAAAAATTAAAACATATTAGAAGAAGAATGTTTTAATTTTTCTGTACAAATCGGACACTTTAACCCTAGAAACATTTTTGTTTATTATCATAATTAACTCTTTTACAGGCGAATTACTGGCAAGGTTTACCGTCAATATTGTTTGGCACCATGGGTCTGTTGTCCGGCGTGCTGGTGCTGACGCAGCCTGAGACCCTGGGCACCAAGATGCCGGACACCCTGGCGGAGGCTGAAGCACTTGGCAAGCCAGAGTCAAAGCGCAGCCAAAACTGATCTCAATACTGATAGAGCTTGTGTAGATAATGGACGACAGTGAGTGACCCTGCGAGTGCCTTAGACTAACTGATAAAGCCGTCGGTTGACCCACACTTCCTTTTTTAGGACGTGACATCAACATTTAAGACTTATCATGCCAATTTAACTTGTGTATTCATGTATGTTATAATTTATTGATATTAATGGTTAACTATCTATGGGTCTCATAAGATGGCTCAAGATGCAAGCAATGGAGCGAGCGATTCTTAGTATTTCCCTACTCGATCGAATCAGAAATGATGAGATCCGCAGGAGAACTAAAACAACCGACATCGCTCGAAGGATTGCATCGTTGAAGTGGCAGAGGGCGGGACACATAGCGCGGAGAACCGATGGCCGTTAGGACGGAAATGTTCTCGAATTGCGACCGCGTACCGGACGACGTTCCGTGGGCAGGCCCCCTACAAGGTGGACCGACGATCTGGTCAAGGTTGCAGGAAGCCGCTGGATGCGATAGCACAGGACCGATCATTGTGGAGATCCTTGTGAGGCCTATGCCCAGCAGTGGGCTGTGGCCGTTCGGCTGATATGATGATGTATGGTTAAAATTGCAAATGAAAACCACAGATTTCTTTAAAGGTTTAGGTATTCAATTTTATACCTATGCGTACATAGTACTGAGTAATACATGACCTACCTTGGATTTTTATGAAAGTAATAAAATAAATATGAATATAAACGATATTTTATTGAGTTTTTTGAGCTTATTTCTACTACTAATTACCGATGGAAGCTCTAAAACAACCAAAAATAGCTCACGTTCAAGTTAAGCAATTTCAAGATTCATACCTCACCCGATCAAGGAGTTTTTCTGTGTCGAAAAGAAGTGGAGCAAGAAACTTAGTTTAAAAGTTTATAGAGAAAATTAAAATAATAAGATTTTTACAAGAAAGTAGAGGAAAGGATGCTAATTTGGAATACTGCTGGTAATTCGAAATACTGCATTATAAAAAAAAACGCCATCTGTTAACGAATACCAGTATTACGTAGTCTGTTTTATTAGGAAACACATTCGAGGTAGCTAAGAAATAGCCATATTGATAGTACCGTGACAAACTGCATCGGAGTGAAAGTGCTGTGGAGAAAACATTCCAAGAAGGTAACAATTCGGCTTGCATCTTGTATGTGACCTATATTTATATGTTTATATGTATACAAATCTACAGTTTAGTGTACATGTATACATATCTACAGTTATATGAATCAGTTCTTAATTCAGTATTTATTGTAAAAGCAAAGACATAAAAATATTTAATTTTAGAAATGGTTATGTTGTTACTCGTAATTTGGAATACGGTAGGTGAAGCTAATTTGGACTATTCCAAATTATGTGTGCATTTGTATGCTCTCATGTTTCTATTTTATTACCACAAAGAGTTAACTGGGGCACCGATGAGCAGGATTTAGTTGCAGGGTTTATCGGTTAGCGGAAATTGTTTATTACATCTCTGATACGCTTTAGTAGTAAGTAGTAACAGCCTATATTAATTCCACTGCAGGGAAAAGGCCTCCATTACTGAATTTAAGTTACCACTGCAATGATCGGAGCTGGCATAATCACCACGCTTGGCAAATGCGGGTTGGTGCTTACAAACCCGAGCAACGTTCGAAAATTCGAAACTATTTGTTACGCGGGGATCGAACTTGGGATCCCAAGATCTTGGGCCGGTATTTAAACCGCTAGACCAACGGAGTGTGATAATTATTATTATGCTTTACTAAAACTATTCTTCTTACTTACAATCTAAACTTATAAATTATACATCCAACTCATACAGTAACATATGTGGTGTTATTACACTGAAGTACAGTACTTTTTTACAGTGAATCAGTTTTGCAAAGTTTCTAACTGTTATTTTAAGAGGTTGTATTTTGTACTCTTAACTCTGAGCCCTACAGTCGCTACTGTCAACTCAATTAATAAAATACATGTAGGTACTATGCAAACGTGTTTAGTAAGAACGCAAAGTTGAAGGTATTTTATCAAAATATCTTTAATAGTATACTTTTACATGATTAAATTACTTAAATTAATTTGGTTTAATTAAATTAATAAGAAACTTGGTTGCAAAGCAACGACTTGGACACAGAGTTATGTAATAGTAGCTACGATATGTTTCGCTCCGACCGTGATATACCAAATAATATATTAGGTAAAAAGAGAGCAAGTGGAGTATTATGTTGCGTTGATGTTTCTGATAGAGAAATCAGTTGCCTTAGTAGGAGTCATTCCATCTATAGGCATCAAAGGATCTTCATTTTGTTCAGGAATGGAAACTACTGCAATTGACTCATCTTGATGGTATGTGACTGGTGGTTTTTAAATATCATTCCATATATCTTGCATTTTCTGAGTTGAGAATATTAAACTACTTCATGTGGTAACGGCAATTCACATGTCTGCTCCGCAGAAATCAAAAAGCAGTTGTTAGGTAGGATAAAGCAAAAACATTAAAGCGTATTCGTAGCACTATTACCTTAACATATACCATGTACATTCTATAGATTCTTAGAATATGTAATTTTACAAATGTACGCTCGGAAGTCAAACTCGAAACTTTCCTCGATTTTCTAACAACAAAACCACCGAGTCATCGCGATTGATAAAAATGTTTGGCCTCATCAAGGTTGTATGCTGTGAAAATAACTTTAAATAGAATAAATCTCTAACCTAAAACTATTTTCAAACATTCATGGAAGAACTATTTTAAATAGCGTGATGCTAATAGTAACAACAAATTATTAGGAAAAAAATATCAAAATAACTCTATTTTTAAATGAACAACGACGGATGTAAAACAAATCCCCATGAATAACGTCGGATATGCATATTCAATTTGCATTTATCCGTAGCAAAATGGCGGTCCGAACAATACTTCCACGAATGGTCCATAGAATAATGACGGTCAATTAATTCCGCCAAGAAAAATATACACGACTAACAAGGATGTGTAGTGACACAAGTAAATACTTTTAATATATTTTTTACCGTTTCAACCTAAAAAACGAAATACAAAAATAAAGGTTAGATCCCTAGGAACAACGACGAGTTTGACAAACCATCGCTTTACGGTAGATAAGTAAATTAATTTTTCAGAAATGACTAAACAACATAAAAAGTCTTAGTAATGCAATTGAATATTATGCTATTCACTTACCAATAAAATGTGTTGACTCGTTTTTGATTTAGGTAATGTTTTTACTTTATACGAGTTAAACATATACATCTCGACCCCAGATGCAAAAGGTCTGATGTCAACATAAGGTATTTTCGTTTTTTTGCATAAGAAGAACAGGCTTTCTGTTCTCTTTCTAACCCACTGAGCAACATATTTCTATCTCTTTTAGTTCCGGAGATACACAGATGCATAATGCTCTATGTTAGGAGTTTTCTAATCCATTACGACCCAGAATGCCATATTTTAACTTACATATTTATGCTTATAATTTTTTTAAACTATGTATTAATGTATGTTAGAATGTGTTATTATGCTTCAAATTTATTCTTAATATCATCACGGTCCTTGTAAACTTGAGATGTTATGCTTCAAAATATTTTTATTATGCTTTAAATCGCAAGTTAACATAGAGCATTATGCTTCTAAAAATGTATGTTAATATTAGTTCTATCATTGTTTAAAGCGTTATGCTTCTAACGTTTTAAGTTAATTTTTTTTACGAATATCAACATAAGACACTGTGCTTGTACTAACAACTAGAAAATCTTCAATTGTCAAGTTCTATGTAAAGATATAAATTTATGCGTCTGACTTTTTCGTCGAACAGTGCCACGAATCGGGTGAGATCGGGCATTTCCGCCGATCGAACGACCGCGCTCGACATAAACAAACACTTGTTTACTTGCCATTCAGTGGAAGCCAGCCGGTACGAGACGACTACAATGTGATAGGGGTGGTACTTCTTACCCGCTAATGCTAAGTAATTTATCTAAATGTATTGAAAAAAAAATCAACCAACCCTCTCCCCCCCTCCAAGGGAAATGTTTTCAAATTTTAGTTTTTTATCGCAAATCTTCATAAAATAAGAGTACCCACCGGAAACAAAGACAGGAATTGCAAAAAAACTAATAAACAACTGAAATACGTGCAACTCGAAACCAAGTAAGTACATTTCATTTTCGATTTTCGATTTAAACCTAGTTAGTGCATGGTCTTACTAGGTTTTGTAATGGTCAATGTGTCTTACTAGGAAATGAAGATTCATTTCCACCCGCCGCTTGACCAACACGAAGCTAGTAAGAGGGGGAAGAACTGCGCGGGGGCCCGAAAGTATCTACCCTGCCGCTCAGTCCGTACTAGTATCCAGTACTATTAATAGTATCTGTAATCAACATACTATCAATAACCATGGGCTATTTGAACAAAGGTCACACTCATGTTATGCCCGCTGACTCATGTTCATGCAATTGAACTTAAGACGTGGAGACAAAGGAACATAATATATATGCGTTCCATGGAATCCAGGTCTTTAAGAGTTCTGTAACAAAAACAAGCCTGGCAAAAGACAATGGAATACCTCTCCCAAATGAGCCTTTAAAATAATTTTATTTGAATTCAATGGTAGAAGTCAAATTATTAGCAGGTTCAAGAAACCCACTTTACAAAACTAGGTTTGTTAAAATCAGTTAAAAATCAGTTAAAATCAGTTTTATTTCTGCAAATAGGCCCCAGGAGGCGCTTTTACACGTCCCAATTTAAACCTACCACTGCTTCGGGACAAGTCTGGGCTAGTGCCGAGAAGAAGCAGCGCAAGAAACTCGGTCACTATTGTCAGCCTCTTTTTAAATACATTTTTACAAGGTAAGGTAATTTTTACAAGGTTTAAGCAAGTACGAGCTGGGACAACTTAATGCCATACATTTCTATCATTTAAATAATCATTAACAGTGTAATAGCCCTTTTTCATTAAAATAACTTTGACATACGATTTAAGTTTATGTACAGGGAGTTCAGCAATATCCTTTGGTAATTTGTTGAAAATACGGACACAATTTCCCATAAACGATTTTCCTACTTTTCGCAGTCTGAAGCCTGGAACGGCAAGTTTATCTTTATTTCTAGTATTGAAATTGTGTACGTTACTTTTCTTAAGAAATAAATGTATGTTCTTACGAACGTAAACAATATTCTCGAGAATGTATTGAGAAGACACTGTAAGTATATTAATCTCTTTGAAGAGCTCTTTCAGCGAGTCACGGGGTCGAAGGCCGTAAATAGCCCGTACAGCACGTTTTTGTAATATAAAAATTGACTCAATATCTGCCGCTGAGCCCCACAACAGAATTCCGTATGACATTATGCTATGAAAGTAGCTAAAATATACTAATCTTGCCGTTTCAACATCAGTCAATTGCCTTATCTTTCTCACAGCATAAGCAGCAGAACTAAGTCTTCCAGACAGCACCCTAATATGAGCACCCCATTGCAAATGAGAGTCTACAGTTATACCTAAAAAGGTAGTTAAATCTACAGAGTTTAGTGGTTCATCTTTAACAATTATATGAGTAGCAGCAAATCTTACATTGGGCATGGTAAATTTTACACATTTTGTTTTATTTGCATTTAGTAAAAGATTATTTGTTGTAAACCAATGTAATAATTTAGAGAGTAATGTTTGTTGGTTAGTCTAACTAAAACCTATACAGGGTGTAAAAAAAGGCTTAACGAAGCCTTAAGCCTCGCATTAGGTTTATCAAACCAAAACGCATGTAACAAAAATAATCGCTGGGAAACGACTTTTTTTTTGAGGCATTAAAAAAAATCAAGTATTTATTGCCCGCAATGTATAGCGCGCACGAAATGCTAGACGAGGTGTTGTGTACGTATGGGCTACGCGGGGCGGGGCGGGGGCAAACGCGGACCGCCTCGCTTTGCCCCTATCGCGTGTACATCGTCTTCGGTTGTAACTTGTAGGCAGGCACAACCTACTAAAATTGCACAGAACACAAATTGCTAAACAAAAGTACCTACTTACCTACTCTTCATCCGTGTCGTCCAGATCAGGCCTCTCCAAATGAACCAGCTGTAGCTCAAACTGTCGATCTCCCATCTCCAAACAAACACGCGCCCGATACCGCGTGTTCTGATGCACTCTCTCGAGAATGCCTCCTCGCACCGACCGCTGTTTAAAGTCTTCAAACACGTCAATGATTTTTTGACGCATTTCGTCACTCGATGTGCATGGCCGGTCAAAAACTCTGTCTTTCACGTAGCCCCACAAAAAAAAGTCGAGCGGTGTTAAATCTGGTGACCTGGCTGGCCATGCCTGAGGCCCATACCTCCTGATCCAGTGGTCACCAAACCACTCCGTCAGGCGTTCACGTACTGGCCTAACGATGTGAGGTGGTGCACCATCGTGCTGGAACCACGTCTCTCGCAGCTGGGCTAGTGGCATGTCATCCAGAGCCTCCGTCGTTCCATAAAGACGCAATGCTTCGGATGCATTGCCATGAGCCATCCCATTGCAGAACACCATGTTCACAAACTCACGAGCACTAAACTGATGCCAAGGCATTTCTAAAACACTTCACTGTCACAGGATTCACTAAAAAGATAACTGAACAACAACAAAAAGCACGCGAAAACAGAAAATTGCGATTTGCTAGCGGCTAGCGCATTCGATGAAAGACTTGAAATTTATTTAGTTCAAACCGAACTAAATAAATTTCAAGTATGATTTTTGCTTTTGATTTCGCTGACGCCGACAAACGCCGGCCTTGTGACCGGCGCTCTCGGTTTCCTATTGGCTCGCGCGCGCGCCGCATCGCTTGCGGCGCGGGGAAAGCCCCCGCTCCCCGCGAATCCGCGCTAGCTGCTCTAAGATTTTTAACCGACTTATAATGATTGCTATTTTCTTTGCTAAGGATTTCGATCAAAGGGACATGAATGAATTGTTTTTTTTAGTAGGCAGTCATACCATGCTCAGTACATTTTATCATTTGTAAGTATTATTTTAAACCGAAAAAAGAAGGAATTCAGTCAAATGGCGGTACTAATACAGCCTTACAGCTTTATTTTTGTTTTGGTACATTTAAATCGAACAAAGTATTCGCTAAAATTTGCAATTCGTGATTTTTTGTATCTCAAAGAAATCATTTGGTTGCTTACTGTAGTAAATAGTAATTAGAATGGTAAAAAGAAATTCAAAGAACATTAATGTTGTTTTTAGTTGAGTTTAATTTTACGAAAGAAGAAACCTTATTGCAATTGTACGGTTTAAATGAAGATAGAATGCAAAATTGTTGATAAAAGTTACCTACTTTTATCAACAATTTTGCATTAGATAGCATAGCAATTGAAATATGCCTAGCTATAAATTAACTAAACCAATCATTTAGATGGAATGTTGCCAAATCCTTTAATGCAGGCGTTTTCATCAACAGGACTTGAATCTTACGTATTATCCATTTTTCAGTAACTTATTAACCGATGGAACTGTAAAGTATTCATTACTCGTAGGAAACGAAAAAAAATCTTAAGTCATGATGTGGTACTACGCTACGCCTCATTTTGATGTTAGTTTAATCGACCAAATTATCCGAAAATAAAGCCAGTAAAGTGTAATTTGTGAAACTGTAGTGGGTGTAGGTGCTACGAGGCATGTCTTAATCTTCTAATGGTTAGGCATGTCTTAATCTTCTAATGGTTAAAGTGTAGGCTTTTGATCGTAAGGTTCGATGTTCGAATCCTAGGCTGGCAACGCAAACAAAGTCAGAAAATCACCTACTTACTTAATGTATCAATAAGTGATGATTATGTAAATGTATGACTATGTTGTAACGTTTGTGTGAAATGTACTCACAATGCTGTGTAGTAAATAAATAATGAATCTACCTAAAGTTAGATTCATCAAGATGTCAACTTATTTACTAGCGAGCAACTTTTAACTTCCTTCCGAAATTGTTCGGTTGTTTAGTAGCGTTAGAATGATTGCTATCTGTTTTGGTAAGGATTTCGATCAAAGGGACATGAATGAATTGTTAAGGCATACCATGTTCAGCACATTTTATCATTTGTAAGTATTATTGTACTACCGAAAAAAAAAGAATTCAGTCAAATGACAGTACTAATGCAGACATACAGATTTATTTTTGTTTGGTACGTTTAAAATGAACAAACTATTCGCTACAATGAATTTTTGTATCTCAGAGAAGTAATTTTCTTGCTGACTGTAGTAATTAGAATGGTGAAAAGAAGTACTAAGAACCTTAATTTTGTTTTTAGTTATGAGCTTAATTTTACGAAAAGAGAAACCTCATTGATATGGGCGTAGGTTTGCGCTCGGAAATGTTGCTAAACCTTTTTAGCTAGGCGTACAGGACTTAAAATTTCCGTATCCCATTTACGTAAGTAAGAAAAAAAAGGTAAACATAAGAGTTATGGTAAGCTCGTTGTGAGAGTAAAATAATTTGATAGCTTGTTTTCATTCGTGTAATCGAACGAATTATTCAAATTAAACTAGCAGCTTACAAATTGTACGGTTTTAATGAAGGTCGAATGAAAAATTGTTGATCAAAGTAGGTTACACAGATAGCATAGCAATTGAATTGATATGAAACTTTATTTTGGTTTTTGGATACGAGCTTAGTTATAAATTAACCAAACCAATCATTTGGATGGAATGTTGCCAAATCCTTTTATGCATCTGCATGCAGCCTGCGCGTTTTCATTAACAGGACTTGAATCATACGCATTCAGTAACTTATCAACCATTGGAACTGTAAAGTGCTCATTACTCGTATGAAACGAAAAAAAAACTTAAGTCATAATGTGGTACCTACTACGCAACGGCTAAAGCCTTATTTTGATGTTAATTTAACCGACCAAATTATCCGAAAACAAAGCCAATAAACTGTAATTTGTGAAACTTGAGTGGGTGTAGGTGGTAAGAAACTACGAGGCATGTCTTAATCTTTCTAATGGTTAAAGTGTAGACTTTTGATCCTAAGGTTCGACGTTCGAAACCTAGGCTGGCAACGCAAACAAAGTCAGAAAAATACCTACCTACTTAATCTATCAATAACTGGTGATTAGTTATTTTGTTAGTTCATTAAAATCAGGATCAAGTGGTAAAGTCAGCAAGCCGTTCATTTAACTTTTCGAAGAACGACACAACAGCACAGCTACCAGCTGATCGTGCGGGGTGCGGGCATTGAACGAACGTTCATCGACCTCAACGCAAGCGTTACACAGCGAGTGCGCGCACACAATGAAGGACATTCGTGGTTGTGTGCGTGCGCGCGGTTTATTGCGGGTTGCTCTCTTTAAAGCGATTTTTATGAAAAAGTTGCGAACATTTTCAACATGTTTCTAAAGAAAAAAGTTTTGTTACAACAAACAGAAGATTTTCATGCAAAAATCTTGAAAAAAAAACTTTCACTTTGACCCTAATTATCTCAGGAACTATTCATTTCCCAGGTATGGTTTCCTGAAAAAAAATATCGTACAAATGAGTAGAATATGTGGTATTCGGCTTCGTTAAGCCTTTTTTTACACCCGATATATCTTCGGGCATAGCTAATAATATTAAATTGAACACATTAGAATTAATTTACTTGCATGTAATCTTAATTTCATATAATTTATTTCTGTAGCCCGTTCCTTCTGGTCATGGTCTCTTCACTGTCAATTAACATCAATAATTTACCAATTCTCTTTTTAGATTTGTTTCCCAAATCTCTGAGCTGGATTTCTTGATGAAAAGATTCAATGTCTGCAAAGTGCGTAAGTTGATTTCGGATCCACGTGTGTGTCAACTCAATAAAAGGATGAGATTAATAAAAAAATTCGTACCTTTGATGCCCGAATCAAGAAGACATTATATTTTCTGGTATAATTTACCTGTCAATGACGAATCATTACACCTTTTGTCATATCAGCAATCTACTGCTCCTTCTACTACTCTTCTTCCAGCTGGTATTAATCCCGGCTATTTTCAGGGTCCGCCTTTTGATTAAGCTTACTCCACTTTGCCCGATCTTCAACATACTTTTAAGTCAGCTGATTGGCTCTCATTTCGATCGCTTTGACGACCATTTGGATCAGCGGCAGTAAACACTGCTTCTGATCCATGGGTCGCGGGTTCGATCCCCGCACAGTACAAATATTTGTGTGCATGAACATGTCTGTTTGTACTGGTCTGGGTGTTTTCTATATATTATAAGTATGTATTTACAAGTAAGTTTATCGGTTGTCTAGTACCCCATACGACAGGGTACTTAATAGTAGCTTAATTTGGGACTAGATGGCTCTATGTGGCCCAGTGAGGCATGTCCTAAATATTTATTTTTAAATAATATAATAATAATATAAATTTCGGACTTGACGACGTCCAGCCAGCGCTTGCGAGGCCGACCAAGGGACCTAGTTCCAAGCACTATATTCATGCATTTCCGACCAACGTACTCTATTGGGCATACTATCGCTGACGACACAGTTTTTTCCCCCACGTCACGTAGGACTACCTCGGATGGATGAGTTGCGTATGCGATTGTATCGCGATACGCCGCTGATCTTTTAAATAATTTGGGTGGTGGGATCTACCTCTTAGTGGTCCACCCTGGGCAACGGCATCTTTGGTTTTCTAGCCAATGATGACGGCTAATAAGAACAGATCGATTTTCACTTTTAATAGTTAACTTTTTAAGTAACATTAATGGTGTTTGCTTCACTCTTACTATGTTTTAAATAGTTTTTGAGCTTTAGTTCGATCCTTATTAATCATTATCAAACCTAGGAAGTACTCATTCTGGGTTTAAAGTATGGTTTCGAAGAGGTACAAAAGCTCCATAGTAAAAAAAATTCCTTTGAAGCATTCCAATAACGTGACTGATTTTCCCGAAGCTGAATAGCCAAGCTTAACTTGAGCTTTTAATTTGTTAGTTTACATTAAATTATTATAATTAACAGTCTTTTATAGCAGAGATTCAATTTTTTTAATTGTTTTTGTTATAGGCATAAAGAAGTTTTGCAATGATTGTCATTATAATTATGTCACTTATAAGAGCTAATTATTTTTAAATAAATAAATAATAAATAAATGTTGGCAACATCACATACATTGTTCTGATACCAATTTGAATAACTATTTAAAGCAATCGTATTTTGGAAACCAGAAACAACTAAGGCACCACAAACACCCAGTCGTAGATACAAATAACTAAGTCAATTAGATAGTATTATTACCACTATCTTATTGACTTAGTTATTTGTATGACTTCGAAATCAATATTGAAACTGTAAATTTTAAGTTCCTTGTTAATAAAAACAAAACAAACAATACCTATTCAACATTAATTTAGATCAAGCAATAATTATTCATTTAATTTTGAAGCATATGTAGGTAGGTAGTGGTAATTATACTTAAATTTAATTATTTTTTTATCCGTGCCACCAAGCTTAGTTATGTTGCTATGTTGATATGTTATGTGCTCAATAAGTTTTAAGGCATAGTGTTATCTTTAAATAGAGCCAAAGGCTGATAGAAACTTATTAGAAGTACAAAGCTGTACCTGTGAATAGATCTCGTTGATTTTCTTAATTATACTGAGGCATAAAGCTATATTTGATTTTAGAGTGTAAACATCTGATTTAAAATTTGAGTATAATGTTATATCTTAATGTACGCCAAAGGTGTTTTAGCAATGTTACGTAAATGAAGAAGCATGTTATAAGTGGGTTTTTTTAGGTTTTTCGTTTATATTATTTAAAATATAATAAATAGATAGTTAAATACCTAAACATATTATAAAGCTGAATAGTTTACTCAAATTAAAAATGCAACTATAACTCTGTGGGTTTTAAATAAACAATTATGAGGCGATTAATGTGAGAATTTTATTTTTGCTCTCCTGAAAACCATCAGACAAAATGCTTCTAAGGTCGAGACATATAAACTGGTATTATTTTAAAAACTTCTAGAAAATTGTCTTAATATTCACTGCGAATGATATGTGTTCCCGTAGAACAAGAACGAAACTTGTGATCCGCCACGTTGAGCATGGTGCGGGGGACTGATGCCGTCCGCCAAAAACGGACGCATTCTTTAATCGGGCGTTGTACTACGCTCGCAGAATCATAAACGTCGTTATTCGACACTTATATCTCAGGCATTTAGTACCTTTTTTTCAAAAAAGTTGTAGGAATGGCCCTACTTAGGACATAAATAAAAGTACGTTGGTTCATTGTGTCACTCTGTATTCGTGTAGTTCACAACGCGGCTAGCGAGCGACTAATTCGCTAGCCGACACCTATGCTTTACGCCCCCACATACACCCCCTTCTAAAAAAAATGTTTTACATAATGTATATGCAAACCATATCACTCACAACATAAAAATAATAACATAATATATATTGTATAACTAAATAACGTGCGCAGACGTAATATTTACTTAATTTATATTAAATACTAATCTTTTACAAGTCATACTTTAATTTTTTACTGAATTTTAACACTTGTTTTTTATATATTATTTTAGCGAAAATAAATGTTTGCTGTGACAAACTGTAACTAGGTAATCTATATTTATTATAAGAACAATAATTTATGCTATATTATTTCCGGTAATTAAAATCTTAATAGGACATTATACACTGTAGTTAGATCGCAAACATGTTTTTAAAATTACACAGTAAAGCCTAATTAAGCTGTACTCTTACTGTTGGTATAGGTACATACACTATTTTGTTACGCACTATAATTTGCAGCTCTAGGCGCCTGTTGAGGCATCATGTTTGGTCCACTTCTATCTTGTGACATATTAAACTCACTGCGAAACAATTGCCTGGTTTTGTTAACACACACTTTATGCACTGCCCACAAAATTCCTATGAGTGCCACTACTCCCAGAACAGTGACAACAATCCCGATAATTTCCAGCTTGACTTCTGTATGCGAAGTAGAGGCTTGATTAGCCCCGCTTTGTGCGATTATTACTTGCTCCTCTTTCTTTTCAACAGAATAAGATTTGCCCATTATGATTTATTTCAGTTGCTAATTCAACTACACAAATTCAATATTTACTCTCTAATAATGATGTACTAATGACACTAAAAATTTTAACGCACGTATTTTTATAACTGACAGTAGTCAATATCACGTAATTAAGATCTCAAGGTCTCACTAGAGATGCGCTGACTTAGCTTATACCTACTTATCTAAACTAGGTTACATATTAATCACTAATTAATCATTAAACCTAACCGGCTTTTTAACAATTCTGCCAGAACGAGTTGTTCTTAAGGGTGTGTTTATACTGTCACTCTCTTGCGGAATTAAATCATTATTTTGGAACTCTTCTAATATGTATGCTGGTTTAAGTCTGTCCACCGATATTGTATTTATTTTGTTATTTACTAAGATTTTAAAAGTTTTAGGACCTCTCTCTATCACCTTGTAAGGTCCGCTATACGGCGGCGTTAAAGGTTTCCGAACCGCATCGATTCTCAAAAACACGTGAGAACAAGTACTTAAATCAGCATGCAAAAACACATTTTTCTTATCTAAATCTCTAATTTTAGGTCTAAATTTACTTAAAGTATCTCTTAATCTAACTATGTACGCTTGTGGGTTATCTATCTTAGTAACGTTATCTCTACAAAATTCACCTGGTAATCGTAGGCAATGTCCTAAAGTGATTTCCGCGGCGCTTATGAAATCGCTATCCGCTTGACACGCTGCTCTCAACCCTAACATAACAGTAGGTAATTCTGTTAACCATAGTACATTATTATTTAGTCTAGACATTAATGCTGTTTTAAGCGACCTATGCCACCTTTCCACTTTGCCATTACATTGGGGATGGTACGGGGTAGTTCGCGTTTTGTGAATGCCTAGTAATTTCATTAAATCCGTAAACAATTCGCTTTCGAATTGCCTGCCCTGATCTGTCGTGATCCTACTCGGACATCCAAATCTACAGATCCAAGTTTCGTAGATTGCCTTTGCTACCGTTTCTGCCGTCATATCTACTACTGGACAAATTTCTGGCCATCGTGTACGCCGATCAACCATAGTCACGCAATACCGATAACCCTGCTCTGTCACTGGCAATGGTCCGATCAAATCTACATGCACATGTTCAAAACGGTCGCCCTCTTCGAAACTATTGAGCTTAGACACCGTGTGACGTGTTATCTTACTTTTTTGACACTTAAGACATGTTTTTACCCATATGCCTACGTCTTTGTACATTCCCGGCCAAAAAACTTTTTTACAAATTAATGCTCTCGATGCCCTTATTCCCGGATGTGACAAACCATGAAATTGATCGAAAATAACTTTCCTAAACTGCTTTGGAATGTAAGGCCTAATATTCTGTGTTGAAACATCGCAATACAATTTATTATCCGACGTAGTTAAATTAACTCGCTTTAAATGAATACTGTTATTGTTACCTGGCTTCAATAAATTCGCAAGCTCAGCGTCTGCCGCTTGCGCTTGCGCGATTTCTTCGTATTGAATCGAGGTCGGGCATGTTATCGCCTCTATTCGCGACAACGCGTCCGCAACCGTGTTCTGATCGCCGTGTATGTATTGTATATCGCTAGTAAATTCACTAATGTACAACAACTGACGAGCCCTTCTTGGTAACTCTTTACTTGACGAACGACTCTTTACTAAAAGCGTATGTCAACGGTTTATGATCAGTAAAGACTGTGAAATTCCTACCCTCTATAATATCCCTAAAATAAGCTATACCTGAATAAATCGCCAAAAGTTCCTTATCATATGTGCAGTACTTCTTTTGGGATTCCGTAAGCCTCTTGGAATAATAACCTAGGGGTCTCCATTTACCATTTTCCTTTTGTTGCAACACTGCCCCTAAACTATAATCAGATGCATCCGTCATTAATGCTAATGGTGCATCCGCCAGAGGATGCGCCAAGGTCGCAGCCTCTTTTAAATTTTCCTTACACTGCTCGAACGCTCTACTGGCTTCCTCTGTCCACTCTATTAACCGCTTATCTTTTTTCCTAGACCCGTGTAAATAACGATCTAAAATTCCCTGAATTTTCGCTGCACCCGGTATATGATTCCTATAGAAATTAAGCATTCCTAAAAACCTGCGAAGTTCTTCGATCGTCTCCGGTTTCGGGTAATTCTCGATAGCTTTAACTTTTTCGGCTAAGGGACTTATACCATTTTCTGAAACTTCGTAACCTAAAAATTCTAACTTTGATTGACCAAAAACACATTTACCTAAATTAATTGACATTTTATATTTCCTGAAACGATCGAACAACATTCGTAGGTGTTCCTTATGTACCTGCTCGTTATCCGATCCTATGATTACGTCATCCAAATACCCGAACAAAAATGATTCCCCTGTAGTTGTATTCTGATCCTTATTGTCATTATCCGATGTATTAAAATGTAACTGTTCTATTCCTGCTAATACTGTGTTGTTTATGAACCTTTGGAATGTCTGCGCTGCATTGCGCAATCCAAACGTCATTCTAGTAAACTCGTATAGCCCAAACGGTGTAATAATAGCTGTTTTTTCAATATCTTCCGGTCTGATTTTTATAAAATGATACGCCCTGTAAATATCAATTTTGGAAAAAAACTTTTTGCCATTTAAACCATACGTAAAATCCTGAACCCTAGGTATCGGATAACGATCAGGTTTTGTAATCGAGTTAAGCATCCTATAATCCCCACAAGGTCTAATATCCCCCCCTTTCTTAGGTACAACATGTAACGGACTCGCCCACGCGCTGTTTGACGGCCTGCATATACCGAACTCCTGCATAAGCTGGAATTCCCGTCTTACCTTATCATAATTGTGTGGTGCCAATCTCCTTGCGCGTGCATGCACTGGGGGACCCGTGGTCTGTATATGGTGATACACCGAATGTTCTGGAATGTCCTTAAATGTAGGCGGTTGTGTGATTTCCTGAAATGACTCAAGTAAATCGGCATAGGGGTGGTCACTATTAATACTTTTTATAATGCCCTCAAAATTGACGCTTTTTGACCCACAAACGTACAAGTTAGTTACCAAATCTATTAATCTATTGTTGTATAAATCTACCGCTAATCTAAAATGCCTTAGGAAGTCTGCGCCGATTATCGGCTGCTTGACGTCGCATACTATAAACTGCCATTGAAAGACTCTTCTTAGCCCACAACTAATTTCTAAATTACAAATGCCGTAAGTCTTTATCTCGCTATTATTAGCCGCATACAATTTAAAATCACAAAGTTGTGTTACATATTTTTTGGCAAACTTTTTTGGAATTACAGAAATATTCGCTCCTGTATCTATTAAAAAAGTAAACTTCGTTATACTATCCTTAATTAACAATCGATGATTTCTATCCAACAAACCTTGAGCACATCCGTCCACCGACTCCGAATGTACTTCCTTCAGTTTACCGCCTCTTCCTCTCGCCACGCACATGGCTGCTCGCAGGTCCTCGCGTTCTTGCGGAACCGGTAATGGAACCTGCACAGCCATTCTGGGTCTCCTGGCGTCCTCCTCTTGCGCGAGCCAGAAGATCTGCTCCTGAAGCTCCTCTGTCCCCTGCTTCTGGATCGGCCTCGACGTCCATGCACCTCACTGCGCAGTGAAGCCACCTCCATGACGAGCTTGTTCATCTGGCTAACTAGCTCCGTCAGCGATCCTGGCGCGACCTGTGCCGGGGTATCCGCTATCGCCGCTAACTCGAAGGTCCTGCCGTTCTCGACAATTTTGTCCGCTATCGCAGCAAGACTGTCTAAGGCTTGATCCTGGCACACCGCGATAACAGCTCTAACGGCGGAAGGCATCCTAGACAGCCACAGACTCTTCAGCGTCTGATCCGAGACCTGTGTGGTGCGCCCCAAGTCTTTCATTCGACGCAACAGCTGCGTAGGTTTCTGCGCCCCCAGCTCAAGCTCCGAAACCAGTTTTTGGAACTGCCTCTCAGCGCTCTCTTCATACACCTGCAGCAGCCTGTCCTTTAGCACGGCGTACTTATTGGACGTAGGCGGTGACATCAATAAGTCGCTGACTTGTTGGATGGAGTCTCGGCCCAACTTCGAGATGACCATATTAAATTTGGCCTCCTCACCTTGCTTTTGTGGCGCCATGACTGCCTCAAACTGGGCAAACCACAGTCTTGGCATGTCGACCCAGAACTCTGGCAGTTTGGAGGATACGCTGATGGTGGCCAGGCTGACCTCAGAGGATTCGCGCTGCTCCTCCTTCATGGCGGGCTGCGATGGTGGCGGCGGGTTGTACATGCTGCGTCGCGACGCGTCACGTCACCCACGTGGGGCTGCTTTACGATCGTCTTAGCCCGCTTATTGCTCCTCGTTATAAACGGTCACTCACGCAGGAAACAGTCACTCACGTCGGGGAAACAGTCACTCAGTCGGGGAAACAGTCACTCCGTCGGGGTCACCAATGTAGGAATGGCCCTACTTAGGACATAAATAAAAGTACGTTGGTTCATTGTGTCACTCTGTATTCGTGTAGTTCACAACGCGGCTAGCGAGCGACTAATTCGCTAGCCGACACCTATGCTTTACGCCCCCACAAAGTGTCTTCAATCAACAAAACACAAAATAACATGTCGATTTATGCAATAAACTAAAAATGTAAAAAAAACAGATCCGTCTCTGTTCTATGACTGTAACGTCTGTCCTGCGGCCTGCCAAACTCTTCAACATAGACCAAACGATTGGCTGGGAAGGTTTTGTTTACGCGAGAGACTAATCTGTCGTGTATGAAGTAAGTTGTAAAGGCAACATTATTACTTAGTTCTAGCGTAGTTGATAGTTCTGCGTGTTTGTTGTAACGATGTTTTAAGTATGATAACTGATAAGAAATTTTACAAACATGACAGTAGTAACAAACTAGACGCCTAATCAAATATTGACAGAACAATATAGGTGTTAACGTGTTTAATTAAATATGGAATTGTTGCCTTATTTATTAAAGTTGCATGATCATTTTTATTTATAAAAGTAGCTCTCTGATAAACATGAGCCTGTACGATAGAAATTTTAATATTTATTGCGAATCTCGTAATGTAGTCTACAATAATTTGTTGTAAAACTTTAGTGTTATTAGCAAAACAATTATTCAGGTCGTCTAAATATCTTTATTTTTGTTTTTAAACTAATTTTATGTATGCAACGCGAAATTTAAAAGTAGTTATTACTTTTTTAAATTGTTCTTTAAGCAATTAAATTTTTAGTGTAAATTGAAGATGGAGTTGTATCTTTAATTCTTCTTTTTATAAAAATTTTGCTGCCTGACGTGACGATCTTGCCGGCTATTTAGTGTATAGTTCTAAATAAAATTACCTCCAAAATGACGGTGTTGTTGTTTACGCCAGGGGAAATCTTGATTTGCTGATAGAAGAGCCTCTCATGCTGGGAGCCAACTGTCTTGTGGTGAAATTAAATAGGAATGAAACGGCAATTGTAGCAATATATCGCTCACCAGCAAAACAAGATGTCACAGGCTTTCTGAAATCGTTGGACACTATTTTAAATTCTTTAAAAACTTTTAAGACCATTATTGTAACAGGTGATATTAATATTGATATAAAAGAACATAACAACGACTCAAGATCACCGGAATACTTAAATCTTACTGCATTTCATGGCCTCCTACCTGCACACACTTATCCTACTCGTAACAACAATTGCCTAGATCACCTATTATTAAAAACCACAGCTCCATCAACCACCTTAGTTGTTCAACACTCTGTTACCGATCATGATACTGTTATGTTCTGTCTTAAAAAGCCAAAACCTGTAGATCTAAATAGAATAAACCGCGTTAACGAAAAAGTCCTTTCAAATGATATCCTTGACTTCGATTTTAACAAGATTTATCTTGCCAAGGATCCTGAAACTGCTGCGTCTATCTTGGTCAATGGTCTATCTAGTTTAATCAAAGCTAATACCATTAGCTATACAATGCCTAGACGAAAGCAGATTATTAAGCCGTGGATAACGCCAGGCCTTTTACGATGCATACGACACAGAGATCGCTTACAGCTAAAGGTAAAACTCAATCCCACAGATATAAACATAAGTCTTACTCATCAAAGATATAGAAACTATTGTAATGACCTCTTAAAGAAAATAAAAAACCAACATGACAAATCTCTAATTGAAAAAGCTGGCTCTAACAATAAAAAACTATGGGATAGCATCAGAACTATCACTCAGCTTCATCACTCAGCATATTCTTCAGCTCATGAGCTTTTATCTTCCTTCAACGCTCCTCATGATGCTACCAATGCTATTAACAAATATTTCACAAATGTGGGTAAAGACCTTGTTGAAAAACTTACTCCCTCAGATTTTTGCTATGATCAAAGACCAACCCCAGCTATCTCACACTCTTTCTTTCTCTACGAAACAGATGCAACTGAGGTGGATAATGTTAATGTCCCTGTCTGACGATTGTGCAGTGGGGTGGGATGGCATCACAAACAAATTTCTCAAACAGCACAAAAACATCATTATTCCACCTCTGACATACATATACAACTATTCTGTTTCAAATGGCATTTTTCCGAAGGCATTTAAGAAAGCCCTAGTTCACCCAATACACAAAAATGGGGATAAAACTTCGTTCAATAATTATAGGCCCATTTCCGTGCTTTCTTCTATCTCTAAGGTTTTCGAACGTGTTGTGAACAGGCGTTTAGTTGGATATTAAGAAAAAAATAACCTTCTCTCCCCTAACCAGTTTGGTTTTCGTGCATCTAAATCCACGGCTGATGCCGTTCTAAAGCTAACAAACTACATAGTGGAAGGTATAGACTCGGGCAAAAAGGTCATAGCAATTTTCTTGGATCTGGCGAGGGCTTTTGACACCGTTTCCATACCCCACCTTCTGCTGAAACTGGAGAGACTGGGAATTAGAGGACTTCCACAAAAAAAATTCCAAAGCTACTTATCTGACAGGAGTCAGTGTACTAAAATTAAGGATTTCTTTAGTGATGAGATGGCGATTAATTATGGGGTCCCACAAGGCAGCGTTCTTGGGCCAACCTTATTTTTGACCTTTTTTTTTTTTTTTTTTTTGTTTTCGCAGGAAAAAATGCATTACGCATACCTACTGCCTCAGTGGCAGCAGTAGGGTATGTGGGACTCTGCGGCGGGCGGTGGGCGGTGTACCTTGCAACGTATGTTGGCAGTGTATGGGTTTCCCTTAGGATGCCCTCCATGCACCGCCTACGTACGGCCTATGCCGGGCCTCAGGCATAAAAATGGGTAATCCTGTACACCAGGAACCACCCCCAGTCTGGCAAGCTGTGCAATGCGAGCGTTGAGCCCCCCGGCCCAACGCCCACTAGCCTGCTAGAGGGGGGAAGTTGAGTTCGGCGTATGCCTTCTCGTCCTCCCCCATCTACGACTTCGGGTCGGGTCCGCAAGCAACCACGCCGACCCGATCCGTGGCCACCCTTTACAATGACATTGCATGTCGTTGCAAGGGGCCGCCAACGTCTCACGCCCACTCGCTGCCCAGCATAGCTCAAACCATACTGGGAAGCGAGCGACTTCCGTCCGCCGCGGGGCTGGCGCCCCAACGGCAACACCGCCGTCGCACCCTCCAGCACGAACGGCCACAACAGGCCACGGGCCGAAGCCCGTTACCACCGTCTGGAGACGCATTCAACAGCGGGCTGCCCAAGCCCACTGGAAGCGTCTCCCGTATGGGTTTTGGTCCACGCCGGCCAAATGGCCGGTACCCTCCATGTCTGGAGGGCGTTCCCCTATCCGCCACCTGGGGACGCGCCCGGTAGGAGACCCAAAACTCCTTCCCTGTGAAGGGCGGGAACCTTATTTTTGACCTACATCAACTGTCTTACCAATCTTCAACTGCAAAACGGGAACATCATCTCGTTTGCCGATGACACTGCCCTCTTGTTCATGGCAGATACTTGGGAACAAGCCTTCCATTACGCGCAGACTGGTTTTAATACAGTCCTAAACTGGCTACGTAACAACCTGCTATCACTTAACGTAACTAAGACAAATTACCTGACCTTTTCAATGCGAGAATCACCAATACCATAAACTCTGGCTTGTTCGATTGTTGTTCATTGCCCTCATGAACTAACCTTGCACTGTCACTGCCCGGTTCTAGAACGCGTAGAATCAGTCAAGTATCTGGGAGTGATACTGGATCCACAGCTTAATTTTCGCCCCCACATAGAGATGATCGCAAATAGAATCCGAAAACTTATGTTTGTATTCAAACAGCTTAGACACATAACGGATTTCACACTTTTGAAATCCATTTACTATGCATTGTGCCAATCGCTGATTACCTACTGTATCGTGGCATGGGGTGGTATCTGTAAAACAAACCTACTTAAATTAGAGAGAGCACAAAGGGCTGTACTTAAAATTTGCACCTTTCGATCTTACTTATTCCCAACCTACGATCTTTACAAGTCTTATGAGGTCCTAACAGTACGCCAGCTGTACATTCTCAATAGTGTCCTTGTACAACATTCACAAACTCCGTACAACAAACCCCAAACTCACTCGAGAAAAAGTCTGCGCCCCCAGACGCTTCCGCACCAAATTCTCAAGAAAACACTTTTGTTATCTTGGTGCTTTCCTTTACAATAAAATACACCACACTTTAGACATACACCACAGATCCAAATATGAATGTAAAAAGAAAGTGAATCAATGGCTGCTTACCTTGTCATATGAGGATACTGAAAAACTATTTAGTGTTGCCGCCTAAACACATATCATGGACACACGATCCCACATACAAATAAAAACCCACCCAACAAAACACACCATCACATACTCAACCACACAAACACACCACTACACACTTACATACACATACAAACTGCAGACATGCTGTTCTTCTAATCTATTATTTAAAAAAATATATATAAAAAACATACTTGATTGTTGTAACATACTCGTATAACCCATACACTTTAGCCTTAGTTAAAATGACTGTACCGAAGAGTAGAGGACCTGTTGCCTGTAACCCAGGTTTATCCTACCATAGGCAGTAGTAGTTATTACTCCAAAACCCTAGATATCTATGCTAAATAATGTAACCTACCTAAACTAACTATAAGGAGAAATGTAAATGTCAGTTTTTTGAATAAAGTTATTAATAAATAAATAAATAAATAAATGTGGACAACATCACATACATTGTTCTGATCCCAATTTGAATAACTATTTAAAGCATTCGTATTTTGGAAACCAGAAACAACGAAGGTACCACAAACACCCAGACCCGAGAAAATGTAGAAAAACGCATTTTTACTACATTGACCCGTCCGGGAATCGAACCCGGGACCTCGGAGCAGGCGACACCTTGAAAACCGGTGTGTACGCCACTCCGCCACGAAGGTATTATTTTTATCTAAGAATTGTTTTCTCCACCGGGGTGGGTATTAATGCTTGTTACGCGGGTTTTGACCAAGCGTAGAGGCATGTTTATAAGACAAATAAATATATATATACCTAGTGAAATATATTTGAAATAATGAATAAATAAATAAATAATATATATAACATAGAAATAAATTTAGTAATGATATGGACGTGGGTATTTAAATAGTTTGAGTAGTGCGTGCATCTGACAAAAACTTACGTGTAATTCGGCACGTGCTGAGTATGACAGCTTTTTGGATTAGCTTTACCGTGTTGTGTTTGTTGAGTTTCAGTGTATCGAGACTTTTTATTAAAGATTTAGGTACAACACCGGTAGCAGAGATGACTATAGGTATAATATGGACCGACGGAACTTTCCATTGTATTTTGAGTTGTATTGCTAAATCAGTATATTTCGATAATTTTTCGTTGACTGTGGACTGTATGTTATGGGTGTTGGGTACGGCAATATCGATGAGGTAAACTACGTTTTGTTCTTTATCGTGTACTGTGATATCGGGTCTATTAAAGTGAGTGGTTCTGTCTGTAATAATAGTGCGGTCCCAGTAAATTTTGTATTTTTTACTATCTAATACAAATGACGGTTTTTATTTATAGTAAGGAGTTTTATGTTTTAGGAAATGATACTGATGTGCTAGGTTTTGGTGTATTACAGCAGCGACCTGGTCATGTCGGTGTTTGTAATCGGTGTTAGCCAGGGCTTTGCAGGTACTAGTAATGTGCTGTATAGTTTCACTTGCGCTACAACATTGACGGCATGAATCAGTGGGGAGGTTGGGATATAATTTGATCCTGAATGGCTAGCATAAATGCCTCGGTTTCTGGAAAAAGTTCTCCTACCTGAAGCCATTTGTTTGAGGAGTCTTTGTCAATATGTTCTTGATCCAGATCCGCTTTATGCCTACCATGCAAAAATTTTTCTCTCCATTCGCGCATTTTTTGTTCTTCATTGACTATTTGTTCGTGTTTTTGAGGATGAATGTCGCTAAGATTTAGAGGTGTAAAGTCGGTGGTGAGTTTTGTGCTCTTGTATGAAAGAAATTTCTAAGTGCTGATATTTGTCTGTTATGTAATTTTTTTATGTCTATTAATCCCCTTCCTCCTTCTCGGCGTGGCAATGTGAGTCTCTGTATGCATGACTTAGGGTGATGCTTGCGGTGCCTTGTTAGTTTGGTGTTTATAACACGTTGCAGTTTCTTCAAATCTGTTACGGACCAGCTTATTATTCCAAACGAGTAAGTCAATACTGGGATTGCGTAAGTATTAATGGCTTTTACTAAATTTTTTGAATTAAGTTCTGTTTTCAGGATATTCTCTATTCGGCGTTGAAATGTATCTTTTAAATCTGTTTTAATTTGTTTTTTGTTAATTTGTTTTGCTTGCTGGAAACCTAAGTATTTATAAGTATCATTCTCACCTAAAGACTCTATCACTTCTTGATTTTGTAGTGTGTAGCTGTTTGGTTGAAGTTTTCCTCTATTAACTGAAAGTATTTTACATTTGTCAACACCGAAATTCATGTTAATATCTCGCGAAAAATTTTCTGTTATTTCTGCGAGCTGGTGAAGTTCGTTCTTATTACATGCAAATAACTTTATATCATCCATGTATAAAAGATGTGTTAATTTTAGATGTGTGCTGCCATCTTTGAGCTTAAATCCGCAGTTAGAGTCGTTCAGAAGCTTTGAGAGAGGGTTAAGGGCGAGGCAAAACCACAAGGGGCTTAAGGCGTCTCCTTGAAAAATACCTCTTTGAATTTTAATAGGGTCGGTAGATATCGCTGTGTTTTTATGTTTAAAACGGTTTGCCATTTGTTCATACTTGATTTTAAAAATTGTATAATAGTTGGGTGAATTTTGTATTTTTCAAGGACAGCCACCAGCCAACTGTGGGGGACTGAGTCAAAGGCTTTGCGGTAGTCGATGTACATAGTATGTATATTTCGCTTATTAACGTGTGCTTGTTTCATAGCAACTGCATCTATTATTAGCTGTTCCTTGCAGCCTTGACTGTTTTTACGGGATCCTTTCTGTTCTTCAGCAAGTATACGAGTATTATGTGATTCTAAATGGCTATAAATGATTTCACTTAAACATGCTGTGAGTATTTTGTAAATGTGTTCATATTTCATATTGGGTATGTGCGCGCTATCCCCAGAATTTATCCATTCCTTGTCATTGTTGTGACAGACTGGATTTTCCCATATATCAGTCCAAAATTGATGTAAGTTTTGAACAGAAGGTGTTGCTGAGTTAGGCGTGTGTTGCTTATTCTCTAAATTTCTGTAAAATATTTTCTCACTGTTTGCGAATAAGTTATTTTGAGTCTTTCTTAATGTACAGGTGAGATATCATTTTAACCTACTTGCGGTGGCACTTAATTTTTGTTTTAATGTGTCTAAAAACTGCGTAAGGTCTTCATTTAAATGTTCATATGTAGTGTGCAACTTATACTTCGTTTTTATTACATTTACGGCGTAAATTACTTTTGAGTTTTTATTACCTTTTATGTATTGTGTAAGACGTCCTATATCACTTCGAAGTTGGTTTACTTTGTTTTCTAGCCTAATCTGCCAATGTGGTTTACTTCGTCTGTACGTACTACTCGTATTATCCATTTTAGGTTTAAAAGTTCCATTACATACAGTTGCTGCGTACGCTGCGCAATATATTACAGTCTGCAAAGTTTGGAAGTCTTGGTCTACTGATATGTGTTTTGGTATTATGTGTTTATTTAAGTGGTTTACTATAGAATTGAATTTTTTACTGTGTCTTTGTTTAGGTAAGTATGGTCTATCAGTTGGATTACTTTGTCTAAATATCTCTAAGGCACTATCGAATTCAATTTGTATTTTTTGACATAAATCTGATGTGTTTGTATGTACTTCTACTGTGTTGTGATTGTGATTTTGTATTTGTTCTCCTACGTTGTCTAGAATATTATTGTGAGGTGTCAAACTAATGTTTTGAAAATTCTGGGAGACGTTGGTTTCATTACTTTCATAACTGTCTGTGATATTTTGTGTGTTCAGACTTAATTCTTCTGCTACTTCCTGTTTTATTTTATTCAGCTTTTCAGTGTTTATCCATTTATTTATAATAATCAGTCGTCGTTGGTCCGCTATTCTTTGTTCAGTTACATTATAAAGATGTGGAAAGCTGTTAATAAAGTCCTGATGCACTTTTTTCCTATAGGCAGTGATGTCAGTTTCGAGCTGAGTAACCCTGTAATAAGATCGAATTATCGCTTCGTTATGTTCATCAGTCCACCTGATGCGCTGACATGACTGTTGTGTTTGTGAGCTGGAACTTTGATGTGTGTTTTGATTTTGAGTTAGTAGAAAAGTGTTTGTGTTTAAGTCTCTTTGTACTTCCATGTATATACTATCGATTTTATTCTGTGGTAAAAGTTTGATTCGTAAAATAGCCCTTACTTGATCACCAAGTCGTTGCCTAGTAGCCTGCATATTTGGGAAACGTTCTGAAAATTGGCTATGTAGTGCTTGAAGGTAATCTTTTTTGTTGGTTTCAAGATTTGTTAACAACAAGTACGTGCGTAGAATAAATGTATTCATATCTGTGGTCCATCGCCTATGCTTACAGATGTTGGTCGTGGTGGGTACAGGTTCAGCTGTATCAAGTACATCCTGTACAACATCCGCGATCTGCTCGTAACTAGAAGATGATGATGGTGCTAACAAATCTGGTTGATAAGGTGATGAATCGCCTGAAAACAACGATTGTGTGTCGGCTGTAGAGAGTTTGTCGGCTGTAGTATTTTTTTCGACTGGAGTCCGCCTGTTCAACTCCTCGTCGCCGTTGGATCGCATGCTGAGACACGCAGCAACGGCTCCAGGTGTGCCCCGGCGACCCCCGGGCAGCGGCCGCAAATTGTACTTTCTCATAGACATCTCCATAATAAGGGTTTGCCATATCCCTGTTTGTCACCCGCATGGTGAATTTATTGCGAGTGTCCGCCCCTCACGTGGCTAAGATGTTCAAGCACGGACGAAAGGTTGGACTTTAGGGGGCTTATTATTATTGTTATTATTATTATTATTTCTGACGAAATAAAGATTTGTTTGACTCTTGTTTTTGTTAAATTTATTTATCATACTAAAAAGTTACCAGATCTCATCGTTTGACCCATATCTCCCCTCTACAAGAAGTAACAAGTCTTACAACATTCCATTTCAGGGTACAAGACTATTAACTAAGTGATGCTGTTAATGCATCACACTTAATTTACAGCGTATCGTGCAAATGATATTAATTTTTGCGTGTATCATACTTTTGCTGTATTAGTTAATCTAGAAAATGTATCAACCTTATCATTGAAATATCAGTGAACTAGTAATCACTACGTTTTAGTGTATATTCTGAAGGCTCTGTTTTCAGTTTGACTTAGGATGACAAGTATGGATGCGTGCCCTTGCTGGATCTCCCAACTGCGTTGAAACTTTACCAGTGCTGCTCATCACCGGGTACATCTTAGACCGCTGGAGCTCGTGTATAGCACTCATCATCAGCGTTTTCATCATGGCTGGATTCGGCCTCATCAGGGAATTTTACGGCAACTACCCCATGTACCTCACCTCGATTTGCAAATTCCGCAAACTACTCTCGGAGCTAGCACGTTTAGCTCAGCTTATTTTGGTAAGATTTTATGTTACTTGGTACTGTATTTTTCTTAGCACCGTCCTCATGACAAATGTTATATAATTATTAATTTATTCGTTTGCAATAGCTACGATATTTATTTATTTATGAACGGCATTCAAGGCACATGTGATATCCAATAGCATAAATATATTCGTAATTGAACAAGTTTACAGTGTTGCCTTATATTATAAAAGCTGTATATTTATTTGCATGGAAGCGACATAATATACCTAAGTTAATGCCGAACTCAAGGCAGCAATCCAACCTTTCATAAAAAATATCTATGGACTGGCTTAAGAGGAATTTAAAACCACGACTTTTACATTTTTCTATTTGCAAACCTCTCAAAGAAACTCGTTCATACAAGTAAAGTCTCCGTAGCTTTTAGTATAGCCGTTGTCCAGGGAAAGAAAGATAGCGAAAATCTATCTAAGTCTTGGCTTGTTTGTTATTTTTGGCATATATAAATAAATTGCCTACAGTAGTCCCACAAAAAATTATTCTATTCGCGGATGATGCCACACTCTTAGTTACTTGTGAACAAAATAATGTAAGCAACTTACAAGGGCTTATTTATGAATGTCTGAACAAAATAGTTACAGAACTTAAAGAAATAGGTCTTACACTGAATTTTAATAAAACCAAAATTATGCAGTTTAGGCCGCATCAAAGAGTTGAGCAAGTACTTTCCGTGTCCTATCAAAGGCAATTAATTGAACAAGTAAATACGTTCTCATTACTCGGAATCACGGTAGACTCGACCCTATCATGGAAACCACACGTAGAAGCAGTGGCGAGTAAACTCAGTAGTTTCTCGTACGCGCTGCGTGAGCTCCGCAAAAATACAAATGAGGAGTGTGCGCCAGTGTGCGCTCACTGCGTACCATAGCCATGCTGGCGCCTGGATACGCTACGGAATCATATTCTGGGGCAACTCTACTGATGTGTCCGCGGTATCAGTATTGCAAAAGAGATGCCTTAGGATAATTACGTTCACAGCGCCAAGAGACTCGTGCAGAATGTTATTTGTTCAATATAAAATACTCACGGTTACTTGTGTTTATATTTTCGAATTGTGTCGTTTTATACGGAAACACAGTAGCTATTTTCACCGTTTCGACAACACGTCGCGTCGTGCAAATGATTTTATCCTACCCACGGCTCGGCTTGCACTTTATAAGCGCGGTCCGCATTATATGGCTGTCAAGGTACATAATAGTTTGCCTAGCTGTATTAAAGCCCTTCAAGGTACTCAATTTTATATAGTATTGAGAAAATTTTTGATTCTGAAGGCATATTATACTATTAATGAATATTTTAATGATAAATTATAATGAAATGAAATGAAATGAAATGAAATATTTATTTGCATAAAATATGGTACAGACAGGTGTTAAGAACAATTTGATCCACATATTTTACCAAATCTTGGCATGCAAAATTTTTATAATATTTGTCTAATTGTCAGACCCAAACATTCTCATCTTAAACAATTATTCAATAAATTTGCTAAATGTCAGTTACAATTTAAATCAAATTAGATCGGCACGTAAACAGATTACAAACATATTTGTCAATAAATTAATAATAGTGGTCAGTTATAAAATTTAATTAATTCTTCAAACATTATTGCGCGCAGTCAAAAAAATCGGATAAATTATAAAAACACTTTTCAATTAGCCATTTACGCAGTTTTGATATCAGTATTTTAGTTGGCAAAGCTCTCATCTTTCGTGGTACATGGTTGTAAATTTTAATCGACATTATATAACAATTTTTACTAAATAACTTACTTTTATGTAATGGCATTACTAGTTTTTCAGTATCTCTCGGCCGCAGTTTACTATTAGCTATTGGTTTTGTAAAGAAATGAGGATTATTACGAACAAATACACATATTTCTAGAATGTAGAGGCTAGTCAGTGTTAGAATTTTTAATTTTTTGAATACTGGTCTACATGTTTCAAATGGGCCTATTCCATAAAGCGCCCTTACGCATTTCTTTTGCACAATTATTGCCTTTTCTATGTTTGTCGAGTTCCCCCACAGGATTATCCCATAACGCAATACCGACGATACATAGCCATGATATGCTTGTAATGCAATTTTTTCTCCTGATATAGATCTCAGTCGTCTTAATGCAAATACAAATCTGCTTAATTTTGAGCAAATATACTGGACGTGAGATTTCCAGTTGCAAATCTCATCAACCATGATGCCTAGAAATTTTGTTTCGTGGACTTCTTGAATCAACAGGGTTTGCTTGATAGTTTTGAAATTGAATAAAATTAGTTTTAGATACGTTGGCAAGAAGTCATTGAACATTAATGTATATTTTGACATCTTCTGAGCATTATGACTTAATTTTTATTTTATTTTCTTGACATTATTGTAAGTACTTAGCAATTGAAATCATTAATTTTTCCTTTGACATCTTTAATTTTATTTGACATTATATTATTGTAATTTAATACATAGTGACTTACTTCGTACTCAGATGATTTTCGATTTGATTGTAATATTAATGTGATATAATTACCTAATTGACATCTATTATATTCACGAATACCTCGTCGAGGTCATAATGACGACCATTATAAGTAAGTTTATCGGTTGTCTAGTACCCCATACGACAGGGTACTTAATAGTACCTTAATTTGGGACTAGATGGCTCAGTGTGGCCCAGTGAGGCATGTCTTAAATATTTATTTATTTATTTATTTATAATGTAATTACTTTCACCATCTTTTGTACCTAAATGTTTGTTGCCGTCCTAATTATGTTATGAGTGAATAAATGAATAAATGAATATGAATATAATTCCAATGAAAATGTTGGTTTCAAGGAACATAGTATTGGGTTTGTTGTTTCAGCTGCGGAGCTATTCGGCCCTAAATATATACCGCGTGTTAGCAAGTGCCACATCAACTTCCATGTTTGCCGTGGGTCAAGTTGCCCTCAGCGCCACACCGTATGGTGTTGACAACTGGCCTTACCTACTCATGGTCCTAAACACCGCTATCTTCCTCAGTTTGTCTTACTACTGGGTCCTACCGGAGATTGTGAGATGGTAACTTTCAAAGGTGAAATTCGATGAAGCGAGAGTGATACTTGAGAAAGTGGCGTTTGTAAACAGAAAGGAGATCAATGAAAAGTCTATGACTACTTACACTAATGAACCCCTCACCGGCGTCGACAACAACGGGCAGTCTTCAGGTAATAGTAAATAACAGATCTGTTATGTGAACACTAATGTTACACATAAAAGCAGAAACATGTAAATAGCGAATGAAATCAGAAAGTAGTGGACGGATTTAAATTAAATTTGGTATGACCTTTCACCAGTGCACTGATGATGACATTTTGTTATTGGAGTGTCTTATAACAATAATTGGAAGTAAAAAGATCTAAAACACGTTTTCTAATCCTTAGGAAAGCAAGTCGTTACTCAAAAGCATAGTAAAATCCAAAGTGCTTTTGCGTCCAGTGCTCACTACTGGACCCATTTAGTGGATCACTACGACGTTCATCTACTACGGCTTATCAATCAACTCCTCTAGCCTCTCAGATCAGATGCACCTCAACTACATGCTGACTGAGGGGATTGAGATTCCTGGATTCTACAGCACAGTGCTCGTTTTGGACAGGATCGACAGGAAACCTTATGTAATGGTTTTTTTTGTGCGGCATGCAATATCGCTTTTTTTGTACTATACGATCGCATTTTTTTGATGCGATAAAATAAATGAAAAGTTTACTGTGATTCAATAAATACTAGAGGTAATTTGCTAAGGCAAAATAGTGTAGTGACCAGTATTGAAAAAGGAATGCTTAAATGGTTTGGACATGTTAAGAGGATGAATGAAAGCAGGTCGACTAAAAAGATATATATGGCAAGTATTAATGGAAATGTTGCAAGGGGAAGGCCTCGACAAACTTATCTTGATCAAATCGGGGAAGTTCTAAAGAAAGGTCAGGTCAAGAGTACCCTAAACCGGCGAGCGTGTATGAAAAGATTAATGAATGTGGATGAAGCGAAAGTAGTCTGTAAGGATCGTAGCAAGTGGAAAGATGTGGTCTCTGCCTACCCCTCCGGGAAAAAGGCGTGAGTGTATGTATGTATGTATGTATGTAAAATAGTGTTCTAGTTTTGTGAGAATTGATTTTATCTAGAAGTAATAAAATTAAATCAATTGGGGGCAGCACATAGCTCTAGTAGTAATTTATTTTAATGTCAAGTGTCTGATTTTGTTTTAAAAGTAAGCTAAAATAAAAAAACAAATATAACTTATTAGTTTTATTTTACATCCTCTTTACAAATAATTTGTATGAAATGAAGATGTTTAATGTTTTTTCTGATTAATATTAATTAAAAAAATTTATAACAGTATTATTATCAGACTTACAAGACCAAATAAAAACAAAACAAGATCTTGCTTGATACACAGGTTGATATTTATTTTATGTTTCGGGGATGCCCTTAGCAATATTTCTTCTTTCGATAGTTAAATTTACAACGGTTTGATAAACCAAATTGTAGCTTTAAATCATGACTGAATTTTAACACAGTAAGCATCGGTTTGTAAAAAATATTTTCTATGGAAAACAAAAAAGTAGTAAATTTTAAATTATGTAAATTATTTCTTAGGCCCTCAACAACCCAAGAACAAAAATTACGATACGTGGTTCTAATGTCCCTTAATTCATGACCAACAATAAAACGCTACATACACTTCATATTCACGACTGTCAGATCAATCTAGTTTTGATCTAACAGTCATGAATGTTTAAATACTTCAAATATTTTCTTAATTTTACTAAGTTCATAATACAATACAATACAAAACATTTACAAAAGATCACCCATCCGTCACTCATTATACACATTGTTCATTTTTTACAATATTCTATAGAATCACAGACTCTGCACCTCAAATTACTTACTGTAGTTGGCAAAATTATTCACAATATTGAACCATGTAATTTAAGAAAATACCTGATTCTTTAACTGTTTACAATAAGAGATCTAAAATTAAATCTTTGAAAAAATACAGACAACTTTAGTAATAATACTACGTCAGCTACAATAAATACACTCCGATCTAAATCGCATATTGCAAACATTATATAATTTTTTGGACAACATTTTTGGAATATTAAGTACAGGAAGAGAGTGAGATATATTATAAAAAAACTCCTTTAAATACGTGGCAAAATGATGACCCTATTATCAACCAGTAAGGAAAATTTTCCGGTCTTTATGTTATGAGATTAAGTTGTACATATTTCAATTGTAATTTTTATTGTTGTAATCTTGCATATCGAGGAATATATTCGCATACCTTGAAATTTTTGACGCATTACAAACCGAATATGGGCATTTTGCATGTTCATTTTTATTGCGAAGACATTTACCTACAGCTGAAACGACAGTGAAACCATCAAAAGGAAGACATTTCACTTTAAAATCTACAATTAGTAACCAGAAATTTTAAGTATATATAATGTACGTAACTAACATAGCAAAAGACAGTGCAATTACTGTAACGTTATCAATCATACGTAACAAAAAATAGCAGTATTCTCCATCATCTGTATCCAACAGCATGTCAATAATAACTTACATGTAAATACCGTTTTACATCAAGTGCTGACCAAGACTGTGTCAGCATTACCTTTGGTACTTAATCAATCAACTTCAAAATCATATCTACTACCAAATCATTCGAAGTAAAAACACTTCAGTCACTATTATATAATAACCGCGCACAGTAAGTTTACGTCATCGAGCGCCTTCTACGTCTTTTTGCAAATAATAATTTTCTTTTACACATTTTCTGTCTCGCATGTTATCTACACTGGGCTGTGGTTCATTGACCTGGGTTGTGTCATCACCTAGTCTCTCAGCATCATTGATATCTTCAGGAAGATCTGCGTGCCCCGTATCAGGAAGCAGCAGAGCTAGCAGCGCCGGACCAAGCGCCACTATGCCAAACGCGATGCTTGGAAGCCCGGGCATAAGTTGACCCTGCGAAGAAGTATTTATTTGTTCACACACTGCGACAATGTTGACTTTGTTTTTGCAAATCAACTGTGTAAGAGTGTAGATTAGATTAAAACTAGTATTTATTGCTTGCGATTTCAATCACCTACATTTTTTAATGTGGAGGTGGAAGCAGCAAAATTATTATGCTAACTCTCAGGAACTGTTCTTAAAAAGTAACAATAGTTTTCTGACTCCTTTGTTACTATTATGCATTAAAAAAATATAAATTGAACTCTATCTCTAAAAAGACAATTATTTCCGTTCTTTTTTAAATAACGCATTTAAAATGTTACTATAAAATAACTCAAATTGATATACATGTGTTTTTACTTTTACAAAACTGACACATAAAGTTAATAAAAGGTTAATAAATTTTGTAAGTATCATTTCTAAGAACTTATCAATCTCAAGCATTAATACATACATACATACATACACTCACGCCTTTTTCCGGAGGGGTAGGCAGAGACCACATCTTTCCACTTGCTACGATCCTTACAGACTACTTTCGCTTCATCCACATTCATTAATCTTTTCATACACGCTCGCCGGTTTAGGGTACTCTTGACCTGACCTTTCTTTAAAACTTCCCCGATTTGATCAAGATAAGTTCGTCGAGGCCTTCCCCTTCCAACATTTCCATTCATACTCGCCATATATATCTTTTTAGTCAACCTGCTTTCATTCATCCTCTCAACATGTCCAAACCATTTAAGCATTCCTTTTTCAATACTGGTCACTACATCCTCTTTTACACCACATCGATCCCTTATCACACTATTTTTAATCCTGTCACTCAGATTGACTCCAATCATACTTCTTAACGCTCTCATTTCCACTGCATTTACTCTGCTTTCATGTTTTCTCTGCCACACCCAACTTTCACTCCCATACATCAGTGTTGGAACCAACACCCCTCCATGCACAGCCAGGCGGGCCTTTTCGGACACCTTCTGACTGCTCATAAAAGCGTGCAACGCTCCATTCACCATTCACTAATAATACCATTAATAATACCATCATTAAATCATTAAAGTGATCTAGTACTACTTATAAACAATTATACCTACAACTATCCAACCTGTAGTTAATTGAATCTGGGCTGGATATTGTAATAAATCATTCCTTGTAATAAACATTACTGGATTATGTCCTTTCTCTTGTTGATTAGCCTGCTAGCTTAAGCCAGATCATCGGAAAAATTTAAGAGTATTGCAGTTGTATTCAAAAAGCATTGCTTTTATTAATTGACACTGCACTAAGGACTTGACTTTTGGCAATAGTTTCCCAGAGTTTTTCAGAATAAGTCGATAAAGTTCAATAAACTTAGTTTGCAGAAATTAAAAAGTCTCAAAGAATGACTTTTTAGTGGTTTGTTACGATTGATTTTTTTACATAAAGTTTTCAAAAAATGTAGTAAATAGAAAGACTTACCAATAAAGGTGCTTGAGGCGCCAGAACAGCTCCAAGCCGGCCAATAGTGTTCGCTGTGTTGGTGAGTGTGTTACGAGTGGCGGTGGGGAACACCTCGAGGGCCACAACAGTCAAGGAGAAGAGACCGTAGCTATTGCACATCTTTCCAATCACGTAGAATAATGTAGAGGCCCACCAGATAGCTGCAAGGATATGCATGATTTTTGTTTAATGGGTACATTTTTTATTAGTTTTAATTGTTTTTGACAAACTTTATTCTTGTTTAACGTTAACATTTATATTTCTGTATAATATGGGTTTGTTACAGTACTTATTAGACCTAAATTGTTTCTAACAAAATTCTTTAATCCTTTACAAGCGATGTGTCTTACGGCCGATTCCAATAACCTATCTATCTTCATTTATCTTCACTTATTTTGGCATATCGGAGATAGGAAACAGTTTCTATCTCTGTTTTTGCCGTCCAGAAAAACAAAGACAGAAGTTGTTTTCTATCTCCGATATGCCAAAACTGAAGATAGAGGTTATTGGAACTGGCCGTTACTGAAGCCAAAATCGAAACATCGTTCTAGGGCAGTCTAAAAATTCTAATCTACACTAAACATAATTATTTTGTTTTCGTTTGCAATATTAGTAAGAACAGAATAATGTCTTTCGATCATGTTTTGTTATTTGGTGTTACGATTGGTGTTACTTCGCGGGATTTAAATCCTGAACTGCTTGGTTTTTTACTTAGAAAATAACAAGATAAAATAAGCCGTGGCTCTTAAAATAGAGTAATCAAACAATTTACTTACACTTAGGAACAAAAGCAGACGTGATGAAGAAGAACGCACACAACAAGTATGCGACGCAGATGGGCGCCTTCCTCCCGAATCTGGTGAGCGTGATGGCCGTGATGATTCTAGTGGGGATGGAGACTAACAGCAATGCTGAGAAGTTCAAATATTTGTTTCCAGAGATGCTGATAGAGTTGATGATCGTGCCATAGTTGACAAACATGCAGCAGAAGAAGCTCGCTGCAATCAATGCCACCCTTGTCACGATCTTCTTGGACCGCAGTGCGGTCAGGAGGTGTGCGTTCTGCGTCGGTTTCTGACTCTCCTGTAAAGGTCGGATTGTCTGATTAAACTCCTAGAATTACATTGTGATAATAAGGAAAACGTGTTTCTGAGCAAGATATCACAATTAATAAGCTTATTGTAAGGATACTCCATAAAATCCAGAAAAATGAAATTGACATTTTATTGTAGTTTTGCTAGCTAAAATTAAATGTCAATTTCCATTTTCGTTCTTTCAAAAGCAAGTGACATTTGCCTCAATTTATTTTCTAGCTATATTTATATTAAATTTTCATACTGATGTTAACTTACCTGATCAGATTTGTCCCTTTCGTCGCTAATCTTCGTCAGCATCTCTTTGGCTTTTTTGGACAGTGTTATCTTATTGATTTTCGCGACTTTATTTAAGACCCTTACAGCTTCGTCTTTTTTGTTATGGGCTAGTAGCCACCTAACCCCTTCGTCTACTAAGAAGATGTAAAATACAACAACGAGTAACGGGGCGTATATGGCCCTCATCATGTGCCTCCAGTACGGTATTTTCCAAGCGATGAGACCGAAGAAGGCGCTGCCAAAACTTGACAGAATATCAGAAATACAGGAGAAGACCACTCTTCGTTTTTGGCTGACACTCTCCAAAGCTGAAAAGAAATTAGAAGAAATAAATACATGACATACGTGTATGATGATTTTTGACATGTTTATATATTGGATTCATGAAAAAGACTTATAATTATGCTGATTTCATCATTTTGGACACCTCTGTGGTGTCACCAGACCAGCTAATTTAATTCAAGGCTATTGACGCTGTGAGCCAGAGGTGTTTCATCAATTTTTTTGGCTAAGTATGTACCTCGATCGAACATCCGGGGGAAATATTTTTAGTATTGAAACTTGAAAAATTATGTTTCAGGCGGACTCGAACCCGCATCTCCTCGCATGCCGAGCGTGGCGCTTTGCCAATTTAGCCACCGAGACACTACGTCACAGGCGTCAACTTTTCAAGCATATTGTTATATCATTGTTTCATACGACATTAAAGCTTTTAAAACATTTTGAAGGCAATGAAAAAGTCATCCTATATGACCAAAACTAATAAGCACGTCATATTTAATATCAGTATTTTAAACTTGAAAGTTGCGGTGACTTTATATCTCGGTAGTTAAAATAAACAAAGCACCACGACCGGTTCGATTCCTACCTGAGATAAAATATTTCAAGTTTAAATACTATTGGTTTATATTATCAATAATAAATAATATTCTTATTTGACTTAGTAATAAGTTATCATAAACAAATACAGCCGGGAACAACGCGGCAACCAAGACTAAAACCGATCTGTAGGTTTTTTTTATAAGTTTTTTTTTTATTGTAGTTCTAGTCTAGTGTCTTTTTCCAATTTTCAATGGAGTAGTTATTTTTCTATTCGAGGTGAGGACAAATCTAACAAATTGTACCTAGATCAAACTCTAAGTCATAAAACAGTGCAACTAACTCGACTAGTTTTGTTTATAGATAAAATCGTGACATTATATAGGATCAAATACTAATGCAAAGGTACTTACACAATACCAAAGAAGCGTTGCCGTATCCCAGAGCCGTTTCCAAAAACTCGAAGACTAGAAGCATCCAGAAGTTGACGGAAAATGATTTTATGAGACCCGCTATGCCGACCACGAGGGGCGTGCAGACGATTATTACCTTTCGGCCATACCTGGAAGTAGTTCGATCATCAAAAAACGGTTGGTCAAGAAACTGTAAAATGCGAGTCGGATTTGTATATGAAGGTTTCCTTACCAAGCCTCGACCGTTACAATCAACTACCTACATACTGTGATTTTTTTTCAAGTTTTACAAAATTTTACGTCATTATTTTTAGTGTGGACAATATTTATTAATTACTTAATAATAACCTACTTAACAAACACCTAGATCCGAAATAATATGGAATAGTTTATTTTTCTGCATCAGCCTGTCTAGGGATCAAACCCGAGGCATTAAAGCTAGTGACATGAAAATCGACGTGTATGCCACTTGAGCACTGATGTTTTTATGTCAGTAAAAATACCTATGCAACCTTTGAAAATCTCAGCGGCCCACCGCAACAGTTCGTAAAATGGATAATATGTGTTACTTAGATAAGGATCTCTAAAAACGTATATTTTGCACAGTAGCATACAAAAAGGGTTGTCGTCTGACGACTAAACATTTTCTATCTAGTTGCTCTACATATTAAAGGAAAAAAAAAGATGAAATATCCAAAAACCTGCATAGCAAAGCCACAGACAGAAGAAGAAAATTTCCATAATCGCCACGCATGTCAGGCGTACTAAAGATCGCAGTTTGACCTATAGTGAAGAGGTGAGCCTGTTCTACTTGCACCGCCAGAATGTCTACTCCACAGAACTTGGAAAGAGGTTTTTTTAAAAATATTTATTTAATGAGCTTGTTCACTGTGTGAACATGTCGCTCAAATAACATTTTATTAAACTAATACAAAGATAACTTAAGTTCTACTATTAATACACTCTTTTACAATTTTATATGAGTTGCATGCTTTTTCTGATAGAGGAGAAGACAAAGCTAGATTACAACCCTGTGTTTTTAAGCTTGTTTTGAAAGTAAAACTGTCTCACTGATTCGTTTCGGACATACTCCACCATTACATGATACACATCTTCAGGAACACCACACTGATCACAGTTAGGCGATGAAAGAGGTTAAAAAGGCTGTCTGGCGCCATATTTTGTATGAAAGCCTATGCCGATTGCTCCCCACTGCTACTTGTGCACATAATAAACACAAGCTTTCGCACACATAAACGAGTTCATCGAGCGAAATCTTAGGTCGTTGCGCGAGCAATAGGGTTGCGCGACGTCAAAACAAACCAATCACAGCGCTCACTTCCATTCATGTTTGGGCAGAAGTGTGAGCATTAATGTTGATGTGATTTCTATGAAAGCTTGTCTGGCTGTGCATGAGGGGTGTTGGTTCAAACACTCATGTACGGAAGTGAAAGTTGGGTATGGCAGAAAAAGCATGAAATTAGAATAAATGCAGTAGAAATGAGAGCGCTAAGAAGTATGTTAGGAGTGAAATTGAGTGACAGGATAAGAAATAGTGTGATAAGAGAACGTTGTGGTGTGAAAGAAGATATTGTCACACGGATTGAGAAAGGGATGCTTAGATGGTTTGGGCACAGATAATATAAGTTTGGGCATGTAGAGAGGATGAATGATATAAGAATGACTAGACAGGTCTATAAGACGAGTGTGAAAGGGAACGTTGGAAGAGGAAGGCCTAGACGAACTTATCACGATCAAATCGGGGATGTTCTGAAGAAAGGTCAGGTCAAGAGTACTCCCCGACGGATATGCATGAAAAGATTAATGAATGTGGAAGAAGCGAAAGATGTGTGCCAGGATCGTAGTAAGTGGATGGCCTTGGTCTCTGCCTATCCCGTTGGGAAGGAGGCGTGAATATGTATGTATGTGAGCATTTGCTCATAACATTTGCGCACCTGCCCCGCCTACATCGCCTTTCTAACCTTTTTTCGTGTTGTGTGGCCTTTCCTTTAGTCACCTTTTACACCCATAGGAAGAGAAGAGGTTTATTCTGTGCCTCGGCACAAGACGCAAAATACTTTCGACCATAACTTACCTGTCCGAAATAAAGCCACAGATTAAGAAAGAGAAGACAAGCCCGAGATTGTGGACTGTGCCAACCATTGTCCTTTTCCATGGTTCACAGCCGAGGTCAAACTGAAAAAACCGTAAAAAATACGTAAGATCACAATGAACCATTAGAAACAACCGCATTTGAAATAATTATTATACAGGACAATATTGTGACTGTTTAGTTCCCTATTACCACTATCTGGTGGTAGGATCTACCTCTTAGTGGTCCACCCTGGGACACGGCATCTTTAGTTTTCTAAACAATGATGACGGCTAACAGATCCCTCTGCGGTGGTAGGCTTCGTAAGTGGCTGCCTGGATGCTACCACCCTCCTGCCTGAGTCCAGCGCCAAATAGCTTTTCTGTGTTCCGCTGGTGTGAGGGAGAACCAGTGCCTCTGGGTAAGCTTGCTTCATCTTAGGCTTATTCTTAACCGTGGAGTTAAGTATGTAGTTAAGAGCAAGCCCATTGATAATAAAAAAAATCTATACTATACTATTAATATTATAAAGCTGAAGAGTTTGTTTGTTTGTTTGTTTGAACGCGCTAATCTCCGGAAGTACTGGTTCGATTTGAAAAATTCTTTTTGTGTTAGATAGTCCATTTATCGAGGAAGGCTTTAGGCTATATAACATCACGCTGCGACCAATAGGAGCGAAGCATCAGTGAAAATTGTTACAAAAATAATCGCGATCATAATAACAAAAATTTACGCGTACGAAGTCGCGGGCAACAGCTAGTATATGATATGACGACGTAATACGACGACTTGGGTCTGAAAAGCTTTGCACTCTGGCTTCTAACGCCAGATTAAGTTCGTGAAAACAAGTTACGTCACCTGTCAATATAAAGGCTTGGAACCTTTTAAAGCTTGGAAGACTCTGACACTTATACTGTAGAAAGGAAAGATCGTTACCATTTCGATTTGATAGTTTGTTTTGTTGAATGCGCAATAATGCGCATATTATTATCTCAAAAGCTACTGGTTCGAATTTCAAATCCTGTTTGTTTGAACCAATAAACGAAAACCAATAGGAGCGGATCACCAATGAAAAAACTTCAAAAGTGCTCAATCACCATGACCACTAAACTGTTGTGAGTATTTTGTTATTATATTCACACATGTATTTACGAGAGACAAAGATATAATTTGTTCGTCTGTGCCGTGCCTCGAACCTATCACGGCTATGGCCGTGGCAGTGACCACTGCTATTGTCATCTATAATAGTGGTAGACATTACGGATTGTCGTCAACGTGCGCTCACGTGCGCTGCACCCATGACATTGCTGAATACAAATGCTAGTGTAGTGTACTGAATGAAGTAGGCTCGATACGATACTTGTGTGTACGATTAGCGATTACAAAGATAACACCATTCATCACGACTTTAAGGTCAAATTGTATTTTTTATTTCAGACGTGGCGTGATTATACTATACTGCACTATTATCTGGATTAAAAATTAGCCCATTATGCTATTCATATCCATATTTTGACTACCTCCGTGGCGTAGTGGCATACACACACACCGGTTTTCAAAGTGTCGCCTGCTCCGAGGCCCCGACTCGATTACCGGAATAATGCATTGCGGAAAAAACGTGTTTTTCTACATTTTCTCGGGTCTGGGTGTTTAAGGTACCTTCGTTGTTTCTTATTTCCAAAATACGAGTGCTCAAATTGGGTTTAGAACAATTTATCTTTTTATTTATTTACAGTCTATCTTCGTATTAAATTTAATTAACAGTAACAATCATCCACCCACACTTTCATATTTACTACATTATAAGATTGGTGGAACTGAACACTACATGGTATTTCAGACGAGCATTTGTACAATCGAGTCGAAACATCGAGCAGTACGTTTAACTAAGTTAAGATTACTGACTACATTGACACATTTGAGATGGCATCATCGTTATCGTCATCTTTATCATTTTCGTCATCATCATCACCGATCTATATCAAGTTATTTCTGGACACGGGCCATTGATTAAAGCAAAATCCTCCTTGATTTTGCTATAATCGCCACGCGTGGCAGGTGAGTTGGTGATCGCGGTTATGCCAATGGTGGAGGAAAGACGATGCTTGCCATCTTCTTCTGGCAGTACTCCTTTAGTCGCCTCTTACGACCGTAAATGTAGCACCCTTCTCATACTACAGGTCGTAAGTGGCGGTTGAAGGAGCGTTAGAAGAAGACGGCAAGCAGCGTCTTCGCCATCAATCAAAGGATATATTTGCTACAAAGATAAATAAAACGAAGCAGACATATCATAAGCGCGCGCATTGTGAAGGCACAAATACGTCCTAATTAGACCGTTTTGTACACAGTCTGCGTCGAGCGCAATCACGAGCGGCAATCGTTTAAAATTATAGCCATCTCTTTCATTTGCGTGCTATTTCGCATCTTTTTTTCTGCTTATCAGTGAAACTTGTCAATGTGTCCAGTTTTGGATTTCTCGGAATAGATTTCATAGGCGAAGTACTATAAACGGAACATATCTATACTTTTAAATATCATTGATTTGCTACCTACTCGTATATCAAACACGACTACCATTTGTGAAGTGCTGCACCTGTCTGGCTTCTACGTAAAGTAAAGGACCAATAGGTATTTACTAAATTAGCTTGGGTCTGGAAGTAATTAAGCCCATGTTCTTATCCTCTGTGGCAAGATGGAAATCGTAAAATAGAGATCCCACAACTCACCTCAGCAACAATGCTGTCGTAGTTTTCATAGACTATCCTCTCGCACCGCACGGTGTTATTATCCATGTACCGTTCTGGAGAACAGTCTCCATCGTCGACCCTGACGATGGTCGTGTTGCCGTCGAGGAGGGAGAGCGGCCCGTTGTGCCTGACCTGGCGCCAGCAAGTGTCGGTGCTGTTCAGCGCGAAGGAGGTCCAGGAGGCGTTGAAGAGAGGGTCGAGGCTCTCACACTCTGGGACGAAACATCTGGAAATACCAATGGAGTTTTTACATATGTCTGGGCAGATCAATGGTAATAAGAGCGATCGCTGGTAAGCAAAGAAGGGAAGTTTTTGTTGAAAACTGGTGTGTACGTTAATCTGTCACGTAGGTCGCTTTTTTAATAAGGTCAGTGATTACTACTAACAATTATTATTATTAATCATCTTTAAATTGCCACGCATAAACAAGACGATGACAATAAAATCTCCAACTAATACTTATATTTTAAAAGATACATTTCAGTTGCTTTTCTGAACTTACAATAGATAATCAATATTGCTTTGACATTGCAATAAATAATATCGAACAAGAAATGGCTATTCGCTGTTCACGTGTAACAAATAGTACAGTCTCTGATAAATGTGTTTAAGTTTAAGATTTATGAGTGTTGTCATTATGATTGACCCAGTACAAAATCTACATAGTACTTAAAATTTTGGGAAATATGCCCTAATCTACTCTAATATAAAAAAAAGATTTAAACTTTCATATGTTTGGAGCGAATAAACTAAAAGCTGATTAGGACGAAACGACAAACTAATTTGAAACGAGCCAAATGCATGTGGCTCCGTACTCGTTTAGACTCGCTCCGACGACGATTTTATGGATATCGTATTTTTTTTCTTACAATCTATCTATATGACAAATTTTCTCAAGATCCGGTTAACTGTTCTGGCGTGATGAAAAAAAACTTTAAGACATAAGACCACTGGGCGTGAGCCACACAGAGCCATCTAGTCCTAATTTAAGCTGTAATTAAGTAGCTTAGCCTATAGGGTACTAGACCACGGATACATGTACTTGTATATTTTATTTATGTACTTAATAGAAATAGAAACATACCCAGACCAGGTACAAACAGACATGAGTACACAAATATTTGTATTGTGCGGGGATCGAATTTCAGGAAAGCAGCGTTTTCTACCACTGATCCAAATGTTTGTCATTCTTTATAGAGAGGTAAAGGTTTGTAGAAACAACCGACCTGTTTTTTGTTAATAACTTTAAATAAAACCTCTCTCACCTGTGGTTAACCTCCGCAGCAGTGAACACATAGTTGTAGTTGCACATCGCGAGGAATGAGTCCCGGAAAGCGAGCAAGAATAGAAGCAGCAGCTGGTACTTCCCGAAGCTGCCCAGCTCGCTGAGGATGCCTTCTAGGTTGAACTGACCCTCACTGACCTCCGTGGCTGGTGTCATCTGGAGGTTACAGACAAAAAAACACTGAAATCTAACAAAAGCGTAATCCAGAAATACAAAAAACCACTTGACTCACAAAGATGAAATTTAGGAGGTAGTTTATAGTTAGTAAACACCCACTAAAACCGGATAAAACAAATCTAAGCACTATTGTAAGTTTTTGAGTAAGAGAAATTGGCTAGGTAAGTCATAATTTTGTGACTGACATTTAGACTCACTTTTGCCTCGTATATCTTTTGTTTAATACTGATGAATGAAACCTGCCGCGTTGTCACAGGCTCAAACTGGTAAAGGCTAGTGCGGTTTAGCGTTGAGAGTTGCAATACGACCGCACTTTAACTGATGTGAGCTTGCAGTGCTTTAAAGCTTCGTGCGTTCCCTCTCTCAATTGCGAATCTCTCTCTGCTAGGTGAGTATTTTACTAGGGAGAACCCTTAACCTGTTCTTTTCTCGCTCTTCAAATTATTTTCCTCGACATTATTTGCCATGACTGAAAAAAATGCTAGCCAGCAATAAACGTTTTTGTTTTGTAATAGTTGTTACGAGTATGTTTACATTCTAAAACATTAAACCACCTTATTTTTAACCCTAATTTTGTTTTTTATTGTTTGCATATCCTGCACACTACGCCTAACTTGATAATATATCGATCCCTGAATTGCTTTCTTTAGTTAATTAATAATATAATTAAAAAATCTGACATAAACATAAAAAAACTAAAACATTGCAAATCGCGCGTGCTGCCCTGATACCAACGGTTAAAAAAAAAAGATATTAAATTTCTGACTTCAACATAACATTTATATGCATGTTCACATAGGTTTAGGCTAGTTATACAGGATGAAATTATAACCACTTTCCAAAATTTTTATAGGCGTTCAGTATCGTATTAAGAGCCTATTTATGAAGTAAAAAATGTAAATCAAGTTGTCACTCGAAAATCTTTTTCGCTATATAGTTTTCAATTTTTACTGTCCTAGACCTGTTAAGGTATAATAGGACAACCAAAAACTTATGATTAGTATCGTAATGAATGAATGAAATGCGCATCTCGTAAAAAAGTGTTGCTAGGCGGCCGTATCAACAATTTTAGATTTTTGGTGAACATTTTCTAAGTGCTTTTCTAACATTTTGACATTTTTGTACTGGGCTATACCAAAAGAAAAAATACGTCATTTGTTTTCTGTCTCGTAGATTGATATATTAAAATTTGGAAGGTGGTAAAATTTTAACTAATCTATTACCAGCCTATAACAGACCACTGCTGGACACGGGCCTCTCTAAAAGGAAGTATTTTGCCATTTTCGCCACGCTTGGCAGGCGTCTTTTTCTGGCTATAATAATTAATATTCTTTTAATGCGCCGACACCACGCGACACTGAGTACCAAGTCTCGTCTCGATTACGGCGCAACGCATGTTGATGAGACGCAAGTAACAAACCAAATATCATAAACGTTAATTTAAATGAATAAATATTATAAAATAAATAATTGTTAAAGTTTCAATGAATAAATAATTAAATTTAAATTAATTAATATTATAAAATTTCATTATTAAAAATAAATTTATTTATTAATTGATAATCAATTAATTGTTTCATTTATCATTAATAGGTGGACCATGACCTATACACATTTTTGGTTAACATATTACTCATCATTTAAGTGATCCACCGGCAAGAAAAAGTGCCCGTGGTCCACCCAGGTGAACTAAGCAGGTGGATCACGACCCAAGACTGAGAATAGGTACTACACCACAAAGAAAACTGCTGATCAAACAGACTTTTTGCTTGAAATGCAGCTGCGTGAAGGCAAATATGTCCAAACCGCTCTCCTCATTTAACGTTGTATTTGCTCATGTTGTACAATTTTTAGCTTATCAACCGATGAAAAATAAGTAGTTCTAAATTCAACGCGTCTGCAAACTTTTTTTTTCAAAGTATATTATTGTCGTAGCTTTCACCGTGTACCGCGTAGCTTTTTACCACGCGTTTACCACGCTTTTACCACGCTTTTTATTATTATTTTATTTTTTACTCTGAATTGAATTATTCCTCTAATAATTTAAATTTTATTATAATTTTATTTTGAAGTAATTAGTTATGATTGATTGTTCGATCTTCTACTACTGAAATATAAACTCATTGTAATTAATAATTATTTTCTACTTTTTAGTTCGATTCGCTATAAAAGCGTGGTTTTTTATTTTTTTAAACTATATTTTTTTAACAAAAAATTGCCTATGTTGCCCGGATTTACCCCATTCGTCCCCCGAACCCCCAAATCCGTAGTTTAGCCGCAAATGTGAAAGGAACCCATAAATACCCACCCACATACAAAAAATATTTTATAGACTGCTGAAATCATGTCGGGTAAAAACGTACTCGAGACTTGCCAATCTAGTATAGCTAGTACTTAGGTTTAGACATTCGGACACGTAAACCGGCCAAGTGCGAGTCGGACTCGCGGACGAAGGGTTCCGTACTATTGACTAGGTAAACAACAGTAGGTACATAAATTTAGTTAATGTAGTGCCTACCTGTTACCATTTATTGATAGCGAGCAAAAAAGAGCAAAAAAAATTGCGCTTGTTATATGGGAGTTCCCCTTAAATATTTATTTTATTTTGTTTTTAGGTGTTGCGGCAACAGAAATACTTGTGAAAATTTTAACAGTCTAGCTATCGCCGCTCTTGAGATACAGCCTGGTGACAGGCAGACGGACAGATGGACAGACGGACAGACAGCAAAGTCTAAGTATTAAGGTTTCATTTTTACCCTTTGGGTACGGAACCCTAATAATGACTAATTGAAATCCTTGCTGTTGTACGGCGGGTCCCAATAATCTATCTATCGCCCGTTTTGACATTTCGGAGATAGGAAACAGTTTCTATCTCTCATTTTGCCGTCCAGAGAAACAAAGACAGCAGTGGTTTTTTATCTCCGATATGCCAAAACTGAAGATTATTAGGACCGGCTGTAAGTAGGTTAAAATATAGAATCTTAGAAAATTATATTTTGCTCTTACTTTGACCGAAGTGTCCTTCGATACCATCGCGATGATCGTGTTGTTACTCGTTCTTGTAGATGTAGAGATGTCCTACGGTCATTATTTCTGAAACAACAATTCACGTTACATTCAACTAGTTATTTGATTTCAGCATTGAACTTGGAAAGAATAATAATATGATATTTTTGCAAACTGTTTTCTTGAGTTTACGCGAACACTATACATTGAAATGAAAGATAGTTTACGGATTTAGAACGCGTTTATTTTTGATTTAACCCGACGTTTCGAACCCTTTACAGCGTTCATGGTCTAGACTAAGGTGTTATTCGTCTTTAAGATGGTAATTTGAAAAAAAAATGTTTAACTACCGCCTCTAATTTTTATCGTAGTTTTTTTTTTTCAAATTACCATCTTAAAGACGAATAACACCTTAGTCTACCCGTGACCATGAACGCTGTAAAGGGTTCGAAACGTCGGGTTAAATCAAAAATAAACGCGTTCTAAATCCGTAAACTATCTTTCATTTCAATATTTTTGCAACCTAAGTACAATCATATCATCAGTATTTAAACTTGAAATATTATGTTATGTCTCTGGCAGGACACGAACCCGCATCTTCATGCATACTGTGCTATTCCAATTAAGCTATCGAGATATTATGGCGCTGTGAGCGTAATTGTTTTCAAGCATAGATAGAGCAATAGATAGATATATACACTTTATTGCACACCATAAAATTGAAAAATAACACATGAGTAAGACTTAGATTAGTACAATTTAGGCGATCTTATCGCTTGCAGCGATCTCTACCAGACAACCTTCAGGTAGATGAAACCCGCATCTCTATGTAGAGATGCGGGTTCGAGATCCACCTGATACCACCTGATACTAATAAATACTGATATTATAATTGCAATTATGTTGTTAAAATATCAAGTAAGTTGCAGTTGCTGTGGTAAATTGAAGTCGACGATGGAAGCCTTTGCCCTGCAGTGATTATACGCAGTTATTTTTTTATATATGAAAAACAAAAAGTTTTCACAAATGCCGAAAATGTTTGTTTAGCAACAACTCCTCATTAACATGTCATAGTTTATTTCGATATTTCAGTTCACTCTAGATCGCAAAAGTATTTGGACACCCTTAATCAAGTTTATTATGAAATAGATAACTCAATAATAAAAGTGCCGTGTGTGTGCACGTAAGAAAAAGCTCCACCTCTTCGCTTTGCATGGTTATCGTAAGAAGTGATTAAAGGGCTTTAACAAAACTTAGCGCTTTCAAGCATAATGTTTCACGTTACAAAGAACTGAACCATAAAATGGTGCTAACACTACAATGTTTTGACACACCTATTCAACAACAATCATTGTAACATAAAGGATAGCCGATAGTATAAAAACCTTAGGGATTTTTTTAAATATTTATTTTTATCATAATTATTATAGTTCTACATGAAGGAAGGGTCGAAAACTTTTTCTTCCATATTTTATTTTATGGTTGGTTTTGTTGGTTTTTAAACAATTTCTGCAGACGGACAGACATATATGCCAAAACTGTAAAGGATCCTTAAAGACTACGTGACCCTCTACTTACAGCCTGCCAGCTGTCTAGAGAGCAACAAAATGTTCCGCAGTGCGATTCTCTTTTGTTTTCTCTCTGTTTATTTGGAAACTCGACAGCATTTTTGTTAAAATCATACATAATGTTATATCTTATTCTAGCGATTAGCCAATTACAGAGTTTTACAACGTGGAATATCAAAACAAATTTGAAAGTGAAAATAACAGTGTGAAGAAAACATATACCTACAATTGCAATGCTCTTAGCGCAAATGTCACAGCAATCAAACGCACGATTGGTATTATCTTTTATCCCTGATCGACACTAGCGCCGAATGGCTACCAAACAAAAGCTTTTAAAACGCCGTGACAACAGCGGTCGATGTGACGGCTGAGACATCCGTGATCACAGCCACAAGCGCAGCGACGAATCGTACTTAAAATAATGCATAGACTTTTTTTTCGCTAATAACCCCAAATACTGATATTATAATTGCAATTAATTGCTAAAATATCATGCAGAGAACCTAAGATAAATACAATCATGCAAAAACCCTTCGCTATAATATTTTTTTAAACTAATCAAAGTCAATATCTCCATTCCAAAAATGCCGTAAACTTATTCGCTTGCATATAAACCGTATAACCCATCTGTCATAATAATAAAGTTGATAATGTCATTGAATTTTATTGTTAATATTTGAATATCCCCTTTTCTCAAGAATAGATACAATTACCTACAGTAAAAATAGCGCACAAACAGTATTAAATACAATATGTTTAGTTGCTTGCGAGTATTTTGACTGGAAGATGACGACATTTACTTTGTTTGATTGCCATTGTCATTCATATTTAATTAAGTTGAGAAACACCTGTTGCTACTGCGAGTGACGTTTTCGAGCACTTTTGTGTATTTGCTAATATTTCACGGGTGATATAAAATAAAAATTGTTTTAATGAACTTCTGGTGAATACCATTTATAAAGGTTCATATGGTGAAAAAATATTTACTTCTCATTATAAACCGCACAGTCAATTTGACGAGATACTATAATAATATCCGTTGATTACGACTTCGCTACGCGTGGAATATTAGAAATATCCCCAGGAGAACCACTTTTTTAGTTAAAAAGTATCCTGAGTAGTACTCCAGCCTATACTCCATCTGTGTGCCAACTATCATTTAGATTCATACAGCTGTTCTGACGTGATAAACTAATTATATCTGTCTACTCAAACTTTTGCATTCATCATAGTTATTGTTAGTAAGATTCACAATTTTTGATGAAGATTATCGAATTCAATTTTTAAATCGCCTTCAATAAAGGTGAACATTTTCGATTCATCGCTATTTATAATTTCTTCTTAATTCGGCCTTCAAATGTTTCTATATTCAAGTCATACAATAACTTTTTACGAGGTTGCTTGAATTATATTAGCTACGCTATTGTATAAATAAGAAGATACTTAAAACTTTTAAATTTAATTCCGTGTTTTAACGTTACATTAATTTAGAAAAGTAAGAGTTTATAACAATTTTTGTAAAAAAACCGTCAAAAAAATTAATAAGAAAATTATATTTCGTCTGTATGGTGAAAAGTTCTTATTTCTTCATTGCCGTTTCCATTGTAGTTTTCTAATGCAAATGTAGTATCATGTATGATATACGCATTGGGAAGAGGCGCAGGGTGTGATAAAAATTAATTCATCTGTGTAAAATTGTGAATTTTTATTTGATGCTGGTCCAGTCGAGGTTGGACGTGGACAGTGTCATAATGAAACACTAGAATCGCGTCCATCTTGTCAAAGACACCTCGATATCACACAATTATTTTTATTGTACATACTTTAAATACTAAAGTGAGTAAGTTCTATTGTTAGTCCCCCTCTGAATTCTGCTTCCGAAATAATTACATTTTATTTTATTTTATTCCCTCCGGGGTTGACATTGATTTGACTTATTTGTTCTTTTTTTTTTAATATTAGGACTAGTAATGCTAATTACATAGATATTTTATATTTAATTAATTTTAATTTTATATTCAATACAAATTTGTGTAGCGAAGTACCTACGCGTCGAGACGTGCCTTGCACTGCTCAACAGACACACAAATAAAGGAATATCTTTTCTCTCTCGAATCTCGCTGACATAATTTCTGTATATACTCATATTATGTGTATGTATTTTGTATATGTTATTGTATGTATTTATTGTTATTTGCCTAGTTCAGACTCCAGTCCTCTCACAACCTATTGTAAATCGCTACGCATTTAAATATGTTTTATATCAAATTCGCTCAGTTTCCAAAAGCTCATTAGTCATATAAAAAAGGGACTATATAGTTCCTTTTGGGAACTGAGGGATTATAAAAATAACTACTAAGTCTTAATTCAATTTTTTTTTATTAATATTACTTTAAAATATAAAGAATGTAAAGGCTGAAATAAAGTAGTTTTCTGATTCGTTCCATAAAAATGTAGTAATTATGTATGATAGTCGCACTGGGAAGAGGCGCAGGGTACGCCTGGTGTGACGGAATTTAATTTAGAGTTTAGCAAAAATCTATCGAAAGAAAATACAAGCTACCCGTAACCTTGTTCTCACTTGTGTGGTATTTTCTAAGCCTCTTAATTAGGCCTTTGGACGTAATTTGAAACGGCTATTCGAATCATGTAAAGTCAATCCAGAAATCTATTAGGCCTCATATTTCCATAAATATTTCCTAAATGTAAATTGGTTTCATATGAAATTTAGTCTGCCGTGAGCTTACGCTTTAGCAGTATTCCGTTATATCCTGGTGTTTCCTCCACCAGACCCTTGCCTGAAGGACCAATTATGCCTATGAAGGAGTGTTAGTTTAGTGCGCTGTGTCCGGAAATGATGCCTGTGACAATAGGTGAGCTTTGTCGGTCGAGGTGCAGAATTTTGCGAAAATTATTCTTCATAATTTTTATTCAGAATACATTTTTGACTGTCTACAGTCATCTAGTTTGTCTTAATGTTGAGATATTACTACTTATTACTTACTTATTACTTGAAACTATTTTTTAAACTAGTTTGACGGTATTGGAACTATTGGTTTCGATTCTACCAGTCTTATTGGTATAATTTTGTCTGCAAGTCGAATGACATTGTATTTTATTTTTTAGTAATTATTTTTTATTAAAGTATTTCAAAATTATTTGTTTTTTTAAAGTATCTGTTATGTCCCACTAAAAATCGCATGCCTTGGGCTGTTGCGACCAATGCTGAAAGTGGGTCTCTTTGGCTCAGTAATTATTTTTTTTAATCATTTAATTGTCAAATTGCCAAATAAACTAATTCTATTATATTCTATTTTCATCTTTCTTCTCCCGTTTCAGACACTCGAAGTAAATTACAAATGCTTTCTGAATTAGTCCTCAGAGTCATCATAATTAAGTCTCATCAGTCTATTGTTGAAGAAGGATTCTAAAAAATTTGCTTTCACATTATTTTGATGGAAAATCGCCATCAAAGTTACCTCAAGTCATAAATCGGTCACGTGACTGGTGCTAAGAAATGCAATAACACTCGGACGTAACGTATGTAATAACTGTAAAACCTAATCAAATTATGCACTACACAAACATGAGTTATGATAATTTTGCAATGTTACTTTTTAAATTTGTAAAATGCGATTCAAACTTACGACCTTTTGGAATCTAGGTAACTTTTATTCCAATCAAAAAAATCGGAGCAACCTTTCTTACATTAAAAAAATAATTTTTTACTACCTATATTTTTTAAAACAGCTTACACTATCCTTGAAGTAAAAAAAAATATAATTAACAAAACGAGGTTTTTTGATTCGAAATCCAAAACTTAGTTGTAAAAAGCCGTAAAATATTAATTATAAAAACACTATCTGTTCCCTTATAAAAATGTTCCTAGCCAGTTGCAGTTTAACTATCACAATATTATTCACTGTTTTTTTAAACTCACATCAATTCCAAAATGAATTCTCGGTTCGGGCATTCGATGTATAAAATTTGAAAACGACAAGCGGCCGCTAGTAAAACGCGTCCGAACTCCGAACACGACTAGGTTATATGCCACCGTTATAAGCCACAACCAACGTTAATACAGTCGTAATTACTTATATAAGTTGTATGGCTATTGTTTACCCATGCATCATACAACCGAAACGTCATGCCGAATCGCCAAGTTTGTCCACCTTGGAATGACAAGGAGTTTTTCCTGGTTTGGAGGAATTATCGAGCCGGTACAACAATTTAAAAGCAACCCATTTCTCTAAGCAACTATGGAGTAAAATGTACTGAAGGATTGAAGTATGTAGAACTGCTGGAAGGAGGCAAATAGCAGCGTGATCTTTCCGCCATTGACCAAACTGCGATTGAAGTATTAATATATTAAGTCAGGGATGTTTCGAACAGCACACAAAAAAATGTAATAGTGCAAATTCGCATTATATACCAAGGATCACGTCCTATAGTTGGACTTAAACGCTAAATGGCTTCTAAGTATTCCAAGAAAAAAGAAATAAGTAAATTAATAAATCGGAAGGAAGGAAGCTACAAGCGTATAAAATATGTATTTTTAGCGGCGAACAAAGCCGAGCGAACGTTCGGTTCGCGAGCGAACATTGATGCTCGGTCGAACCACTCCCTTTAATATCTTCCTAGTGTGCGGTCACTATTGTTGTACTTGTCCCGAATTATACTTAAACTCTATAAAATACAGTCCGCTTTTTATTTCCACCTGATCTACCACCGAAGGCATCAACTCTTTTCTTAACAATCATAATCTAAAGAAGATAATCAACAATAGTTAACCTTAAAAATTTTTTAATGTTTAATCCCGACGTCTGCCAACAGTCATGACGTCTGCATTTATCACTTATTTCAATGTATAGTACGTAGTGTTCGTTGTTCGTTTTTTTTCTCGACTAACCGAAACTTGAAAACCGGGTTACCGTTACCCAGAAAACCGCTAACAGTGTTCTTATTAGCTACCAAGTTTTACCAGTTAAAACAAGAAAAAATTTGTCGCTTAAAATGACGTGATTCGCTCTTACAACGTGTTCCTTTTGATATCCCATAACTCTAGGGTATTAAACAGACCATGGTAAAGAATCAAATTGCATATGAAGTATTTTTAATATATTTTATTTATTTTTTCATATAAAATAATTCTAAAAAGTCACGACTGTTTATGTAAAACAGCCTTACCTTGTTATGAATGAACTTTTGAATGAAAACGATTTACTCGTACCTACTTATCAATGAAACACCCACACACGTTAATGTTTTTTACAAGTTACGCTCTCCCGCTACTTTACTACTACACTTCAGTGTAAGTTTACCAACATCTCGCAAAACTGAGGATTCGTCCTACTGGTTACATTTTTTTTTTAATTTAACTAAAATTGATGTTTTATTCGAAACTATTGGTTTTTGAACCACATGTTCTAGGGCGTTTTATATTATTTTACCTATAGAACATAACCTTAGAGTTATAAGTTATGAGATATCAAAAGGAACACGTTGTATTGCAAGTTCAAATGGGAAAAATTGTTTACATGGAAGCCTACACATCTCCATTGCGATCGAACATTTAGAACCACTCAAAAGTGTTTTCGAACATAAAAAGTCCTATTATGGTTGGCAGAAAATTGAAGCAGGGGCCTAATTCACGTAACCGAATCGCAGTTCGATCGTGATTGAATTGGACGATTTTGACATTTAGCCCATACTAGAACTGTCAAAAACCTGTCGTCCAATTACGATTGTGATACGATTTGGTTACGCGAATTAGGGGAATGATCATAGACAAAAAAAAAGACATAGAATAAACAGATACGAATACCAACCATATGAGTAACCAATTTCTCAGTGCTACAAACGTAATTTATGCTTTTGACAATTTTTTCCATCGCCATAGTTTACGAATGTCTTGTAGGGTGTGTGGGCTGGATGTCTGAATGATTGTTGCTCTTTCACGCAAAAACGACTGAACAGATCAGAATGAAACATGGCACGGTGCAGCGGTGTTAGTTTATTGGCTGGAATAACATAATAATATATTTAAAAAGTATAGATAGGTTATGCCCTTACAAAACTATCGAAATATCTGTGCCGCTTGCGAACAACTGTACACATGCATTATTCTTATTTTGTCCTTGTCATACTCGTGAAAAGAAAAATTGCTTTCTCTTCCGCCTTGGCATCCATATTGTATGATAGATTTTAAAAGACGGCACAATTGTGACGTCTTAGGAACGCATATTGCGAGCGCATGTAACATATCTATTACTTTTTAAATATCATTGCATATAGGCTACTTTTTCCCAGATAAAATACTGTTTCCGTAGGACAATTTTATTTTATCTTATACTAGCTGGTGCCCGCGACTTCGTCCGCGTCATTTCTGTTATTATGATCGCGATTATTTTTGCAACACTTTTCACTGATTCTGCGCTCCTATTGGTCGCAGCGTGATGTTGTAATAGCCTTAAGCCTTCCTCGATAAATGGACTATACCACACTAAAATAATTTTTCAATTCGAAGCAGTACCTACTCCTGAGATTAGCGCGTTCCAACAAACAAACAAAGTATTCGGCTTTATAATATTACTAGATAAAATAATCCACGTGTATGAAGACGCGGGCAACAGCTAGTACTAAATATATTTACGTTCTACCCAAAATTTGGGTAATTACAAACAGCTGTATAACACCTGTGCATTTTAAAACTTCACGTATTATTCACAATGTGTTTCTTAAGAACTATTTAGTTTACGAACCTTTTCAGCCTATTGTCTAATAAATTTTGAAACAGTCCATTTCTCAAAACTTGTGTAGGTACTGTGACATGACAAACACGTTGTTGTGATAATATGTATTGATATATTTTAGTTTTTCATTTAGTATCTAAACAGTATCATGTGGTGCTTTTCAGAATTAAAACGTTTGTATCTAAATTTTAATCTCTATAGGGACAGTTTTTTGAAAGACTTACTTATCAGGAAGTCTTTTAAAACAGATTAAATATTTGATAACGTTATTATTAATTTATTCAAGGTTATAAAATTTATTGAATATTATTAACTTATCACAGTCCTTGTAGCAAAGCTCACTCAAACACATTTTCAGTGTTGCCATAAGGCAACATTGACACAGTGAGGCTAGTTCAAACAATACTCATGTTTAAGTCGAGTTATCCGTCTCCTTTTGTTAAAATTTTGCCTGTGCCAGGAGACAAAGCTCTGTTTAATCAAAATTTACTTACGGTGTATTTTTATACTAACTGTTGCTTGCGACTTTATCCGTGTCAATTTCTGTTATTACTTGGATATTTAATTTTTGGGCAATTTGAACCGTTTACGCAGCGCGCGCAACTATATTTTTTCAATTCGAAGCAGTACTGCCTGAGATTAGCGCGTTCAAACAAACAAACAAACTCTTCTGCTTTATAATATTAGTAAAGATTAAAACATTATAATTTATTTTATATTTCAATATTACATGACAAATATCAGTCGTGATTCACATCCAGAATATGTTCTGATTCATTTTTTAGACAATTGTAATTGTTACAACCTTTGACATGACTCATCAGCCTACAAATTCTAACAAAGCACAAAACCTAACCATGATTAGTTACATTAAAGGGAGGTGCTTTAATCAAGGTATATCTTTATTTGATATTTTAGCAACTTAATTGCACTTATAATATCAGTATATAAACTTGAAAAATTTTTGTCTCAGGCGGGACACGAACCAGCATCTCCTCGCAAAAAAAAAATTTTTCAAGTTTATATACTGATATCATAAGGTATATCTTTCTTCAGTTACTTGTTTTGGTGTTATTTTTTTAAGAAATTTCAATTTAAGGTGTAAGCTTTAGGGTATTAGCATGTTCTTATTTTATTATTTTTTGTTAGTATTTCACGCACGCATTTGTTGATTGCGAAAGAAAAAGTAGCTGTTATATTGTAATCTTCAAATGGTACATAAATAAATCTTTTTTGGTTAAATTATTTTTAGGGGGAATGTTTATTTCATTCAAACTTAAGTTTGCTAATAACCGTTTTAGAGTAGACAGTTAATGTTAAAGCATTTAAGCAAAATATTACAATATTGTTTGTAATATTTGTCAAAATTAACTTTATAAAATTATTTATCTACGTCAGTATAGGTATGATGCTGTTCATAATATACCAATAGATATTTTTGCAAGTGCTAGCGTCTACTTCAAATATCTACATGGTCAGCCGTTAATACAGCCTAAAGTGCATGAAGCACTTCTGTCTATAATGCGGGTACTACCTCTAAGGTAATCGTAATAATTCAATTTCAAGGCGATAGCCCTGTAGGATCTTGATTGTAAATAAAAATTTATTAGTTTAGACTTGCAGGAATGATCATTCAGACATGTCAAGCAAAATAGCAATAATTCATTACTTGTAGTCTACTCATTTAGTACCGATATACCACCTTGGTAAGTCTCAAGTGCAACCTTCAAATTTCATAACAATGCAACTGTTTGATTTCCATTTTCTACGGCTGAAGCTGCAATCTCAAATATTCCAATATATAATTTCACAATAATTAGAGTACGAACATTTCTTTATTAATAATATACATATGTAAACCGATTTGAGTTCTGCTTACGTTTATGCTGATTTGATTTATGTTGATGTTAATTAAAACCTATTTGTTAATGTATTCTCTAACAGTCTTCTTTTTTTTCTAAGAAATGTGTTTTAAGAGGAAACACAAGGGCCGTTTTTCCATACAAACGTAGTACCCTGTTTCCTCCCTGGATAAAACCAGTAGAGCAATAATTTTTATTACAAAAATCTATGGCCACTATTAGCATGTTTCTATGTTTTCTGTTTTTTCATAAATTAATTAATAAAAAAAATATAAGCCCTCAAAAATCGAAAAAAATCGCCAGTTTTTCCGTTGTGTTCAAACATCCAGAAAATTAATTTGGCAAAATTTTAGAAAAAAAAGAAATCATACGAACACGGCCACGACCTTTTTTTAATTTTAAATGAAAAAAGTATTTAAATCGGTCTAGTTATGGAAAAGAAATCGGGGGACTACGAAACGTTGATTTGGTGTGCTTTTAGTAGGTATTTTCGGTTCAAGAAGCAGTTGTCTTTATCACACTCTGCGGTGAAGGCGTTTGGCACTGCGCGACAGCAATAGATTTTACTAATACCTATTTTTCAATTCTCTCGCCCGTAGTGTTTCCTCTTAACGAGCGGAAATCATTAGCAGCATAGTTTTCTAAATCAAATTTCTGATAAACTAGTTAAGCCTATGGACATCTCTAATTCTATGGTATTAGATATGGATTTTTTGTTTAAGACGCTGACTGCAGCCGATGACCTTGAGCAATAAACACGCCCACAAATTTATTCGTCTTTGAATTTCTTTGGAACGCGCCACAGCTATCACTGTCGATTCTCGTAGGAGTGACAGAGAAAAAGCGCATGGAATAGAAGGGCCTAAGTGCCAAACAACAAACTTCGTTGTGCAATTTAAAATTGCCATTTTATTAAAAATATAAATCAGCTATTTGCTTAAGTAACATGTAATATACAATATAGCAAAATTTTATTATCATTGTTATACGGACTGCTGAGAAAAATGGTAATTTATGTATTTTCAGAGGCTACTTTGAGATTTTTTTCTATCGAGAAAAGTTTTTAGAATCGTGTTTTGGAAACAGCCACCTGGTCGAAAATATGATCAATTACAACTACATAGAATTTGGCAACAATACGAGCCATAGGCTTAAAGCAAAACAATCTTCATTGAGCTCAATTTGGCTCATGTCAGCGTCTTAATTTTTTTCATTAAATCCTCTGTTTTTGCTACCACTATTGCGGGAGGATTTAATGAAATAAATCGTTCAGACCCCCGTCTGAACGTTATAAATACGGCGCATTATTACAAGAAGGTTATTGTTTTGTACACCTGAATGGCCTAATGTGTTGGGTCATTACGTAGTGTCTTGCAAGGGTGCATCTTAGGCTCCCTACTATTCACCATTAACAATTACGCATTGAGATTGAAGGAGAAATTGCACAGTCATTAAATTACTTACTCTTGATATTTTTATAAAAGTCAAGTCATTGTTCTAAATGATTCGAAGTACGTAGATTGCCTAGCAGGTACGTCGGCCGGAGTGCTATCGTCTCTTGTGTAAACACTAATTGTCATGTGGCTAGCGACCACATAACATTACATCGATAGCGTGGGTAAGCACTCAAGTCACTTAACAATCGAGAAGTTAGTGTGTAAACATATTGCTATTGAAATGAATACGTTCCAGTTTTTCAAATTTTTCTATTAAACATAAGCCATCATCGTTCGATATGGTGTAAAATTAAAAATATTTATTTTTATTGAAATTTGAACGTTTGCTAGATGTTGCATTGTGTATTAGTTTTATTTTACGCGTAAATTTTAAAGGGGGAGTGGTTATTATCGTAGTTTCATTTTATTTATCTAATATAACTAGACTAAGTAAAGATTCTTCAGTCCCGTCCGAACGCCCCGTTGATCTAGTGGTTTAAATACCGGGCCAAGATCTCGGGGTCCCAGGTTCGAATCCCGGGTCGGGCAACAAAAAGTTTCGAATTTTCGAACGTTGCTCGGGTTTGTGATCACCAACCCGCATTTGGCAAGCGTGGTGATTATGCCAGTACACCCATCATTGCTGTGGTAACTTGAATTTAATGATGGAGGCCTTTTCCCTGCAGTGGGATGATTATAGGCTGTTACTTTACCTTACTTTTAAAGATTCTTCAAATTAACAATTGCTGACAGTGGTGAATATGTTGCTTTGTTTGTATCAACCCCAGTATAATAAATTTAAGTACTTCTGAAGCTATGTTAGCGAATAAAATTGAAAACATTTAATATATTTTTTCAGTTATATTTACGTACCAGTCATTGCTCAAGTAAGATCGTGAAAGAAACAGTAAGGCCTCAGCCTCGAACTTCGCGGGCAGCGGCGCTCCTGCTGCCCGCGAAGTTCGAGGCTGAGGCCTTAGGGATACTTAAATGGCTTTAAGCGTAGATAGCATGCATCTATAATTGTCTAAGACTACTTATGTAAGGGTCAGAGAATAAATAAGCATTTTTAACACAGGCTTTTATTTTTATTTTTATAAATAATGGGCTTGCTCTTGACTACATACATACTTAACTATACGGTTAAGAAGAAGCCTAAGATGGAGCGAGATTACCTAAAGGTACTGGTTCTCCCACACACCAGCGGAACACAGAAAAACTGTTTAGAAGCCTACCACCGCAGAGGGATCTGTTAGCCGTCATCATTGGTTAGAAAACCAAAGATGACCCAGGGTGGACGACTAGGAGGTAAATCCCACCACCCCAAAAGACGTTATTAATCCCTCGATCCTTAGTTATTCCAGACACAATTGAAATCAATTGTTATTGTGGCACCCGAGTGCCTCCTGGGGGTTGAGGGATTAAACTCGGTAATAATAAAAACACGTTACCATTACCTGCTACAAACATGTAATATAATAATGATAACAAAAGACATTTGTATTTCACTCTCATTTTGATTTATATGACAATACACCGCATGAAATAGATAATTCTAAACTTATTACTCCTAGAACAAAGGATTTAATTAAATGTAAGAACATTATAATAAACGAAGGTAACCACTAAACTGTTTCGCGCTTTGTAAGTTACACGTGCATCCATGATATTTATTTGTGGTATCACTTTACTTGCAGTCAGACAATGAACGCTGACCTCAGTAGACTGGTGTTCAATTCCTGCACGAGTCCCGCTTCTCAAATTACTTCGAATTAATGGACAGGAAAATCTAACAACATTGTTTATTGTGTAGACAAAAGACATGACGAAAGTATAAAAAAAGCGACGAAATAATGATTATAAGGGAAAATGCATATTAAAAACCTTTTAAACACTGGTTTAGTTTCATTAAAATAATGAGATTATTAAGATTTTAAATAAAAATATTCATTAAAATACTCCAATAGACCATTTTGACTGAAACACTAATCACAGCGCATGACGTCATGATCACATAAACTCTGCTGACAATACTGTCACTCGCTGTGTTTTCTTGTTGTGAATATTTACTACTGATTACGTGTTTTTACACTTATAAACTTTGGAATTCATTTTAATCACACAAATTATTTTAATGTTTGTTTACTTTCTTCGCTACGCATAAGTAGACACAATGATCATGCTTACTTCATCGTGAGTATCGTGAGTAACGTGACGTCACAGACGACGCCATGACACGGTCTGTGAGTTATTTTCGCGGCCTGTTGAAAATCTATTAGAAAAGTTGCTTTTAACTTCTATAAACTTAATTTTATTACCGAAATAAAGGTTTTTTCGTAAATAGTTAATGTGTACTTACATTCCGAAAAAAGGTTTCATATTCTGTCGTCACGCTTAGTCACAAGAAAATTTTCATAGAAAAACGGTTCGAAAAATGTAATGAGGATATAATCAAATTTTTAGGAATATAGAAACAAAAAGTGGTTTGGACTTAGACACTAATTTTTAGGACATTCTCTCGCAATAATCTACAGCAAAATAGTTTACAGTAAAACTGTACCGACTACGAAATGCAAATGATTTCAAAGTCATATAATAATATACAGGTGACTTATTCATCATCTTCAAAAAATTTAATAGGTGTTCAGTATCGTATTTCCCATTTATGAAGTAAAAAATGTAAATCAAGATTTCGTCCGAAAATATTTTTCGCAATATCTGTTAAGGTATGAAGGGAAAATGAAAAAAGAGTGTTCCTAGGCGGCCGTATTAAAAATTTTAGATTTTTGGCCGACTTATTCTAAGTGCTACACTTGACATTTTTGTACTGGGCTATACCAAAAAATAAAAATACTTCATTTGTTTTTTGTCTCGTAAATTGCTATATTAAAATTACATCCTATATGCTGTACCTATTCATTTTTGTAGTCAGAATTTTGTCTTCTTTTGTTTGATACCCCACTCATCGTGATAATTTTCAATATTTTATCCAAGTATCCCTACATTGGGATACTTGTTGTGACATTCGTCATGTAGCTTGTATTTAAACAAAATGTGGCCTATGTTACCCGGAATATAATAAGTAATCAATTAATACCTCATTCACCATAATGGACTCAGTAGTCTTACATTTATACATGTAGGATCGGGGAACGGAGCGAAACAATAATCTTTGAACGTCGTTGTAAGTCTTACATAATCAAATAAAAATCTTAAAATAAAATATAAAACACGTCTTTCTCCATTCACCGTGATCCTTCGAGTCTGTCATTTACATTCTTCTCATTTTAAAATCATCTACTCTTGTTCGTTCTTTCATTTTTCATTCAAACCATCGTTAAGTAATCGGTCATGCTTGCATCTTCATTCACATCTTCAAACCATGACGTATCATTTCACTGCTTCCTCGTTCATACCGACCAATTACTCCATCTACTCTCTTAATCATTCCTTTACACTCACTCACAATCCCACATACATAGACAGCTAAAATAATAACCCTTTTTGTTGGCTGTGCTGTAGTTAGGCAAATAATATTTTTAATAAAAATAAAATTGTTTGTAGCTATTTCTAGCCGTGATCGGTTGTCATAATAAGTGTTCACACAAAATAATATACGTAATGTGTAACTCTCACAAATTCTGATAACTATTGTCGTCACCCTGATATACAAAAAATAAAAATACCCTCAACAATACAGTTTATACCTACGTAATAGAGAAAAACTCGAGGAAAAAATTTCTTTTGGAGTGATCTGAATAATTTTGGAAGATAAACTTATCTTATCGACACAAATAATGGGATGGTAGCTGAGTGATTAGAAAAGCAAGCAAAATTTAGGTTCGAGTCCGATTTTAGGCAGTCGAATATTTTATTCAAAGGAATAATTCCATGACATACGGGTGAATATTATTATTATGGAGATCCTTAGGGAAGGCTGATATCCAGCAATAGGCGTCGATTTACAGATATTATGATGATAGTAATGACTATATTATTCTACGAGTATTATTATTATCAACATAAATCATTTAATAAGATTTATAAAACAATACTACATATTAGAATTAAAATTATACACTATTATGTGATACAAATCACTTGCAAAATACAATAATCTTTTAGAAGTTATGTCTAAAAAGATGCAAAATAAAGTATTTAACTTAACAATGTAACAGTTTGATCGATTTGTTATAATTCAAATTATTTTATAGATGTTCATAACGACAGAACGTTCCGAGGACACGGAGAGAACTATAATAAATAAGTAATTAAAAATAACTGGTGAATAGCAATTTTGTTTTTGAGAGAGCATTTAATAAAATTTTATTATTATCTGGTCCTTGTGTATCATCATCATCATCACAGCCAAATGGCGCTCAACTTTCTTTACAACGATCAGTTCCGCGCCACACACATCTAGCGGCTACCCGCGACCTTCGCCAGATTGTCGGTCCACATGGTAAGGGGACCACAGATCATCGTCAAGTGCGCGGTGGCCATTCCAGAACCTCTCTGCTGCAATGACCATCAGTTCTCCTTACTATGTGTCTAACCTACTGCCACTTGAACTCCGGAATTCTTTGAGCGATTATGGTTATCTTAGTGCTTCTCCGGATTTCCTCATTTCTGACTCTATCACTCAGGTATACACTAACTTGTTCTCTCCATTGCCCGCTGTGCGACCTTGAGCCGTCTTATGAGACCAATATATTTAGCGACCGCGTTTCAGTTCCAAAAGTCTGTAGCTTGTTTAATGAGTAAAGGATTTTTTTTTTATTTGACAACTTGTTGTACCTACATAATTACAATGGAATTGTGTATTGCAAATTCAAATTCAAATTATTCAAATTCTTTATTTGCCATAAACAGGGTAGAAAATGTTGTTAGAATACAGGTAATGTAGCTTTTAGACCTATTTAGCCATAAAATATAGCATGCAAATTTTCATCATACATTAACAAAATAAGTATAGCAATAGATTTTAAGATGTCAAAGCTCAATGCAATTAAATTCATTAGAATTATATATGTATTTCAGTGAATATTTACGATTTATGCTTACTTCATGTCAAATATCATAATCAAAGTCACTTATATACTATTGACATTTCGGAATTTCTTAACGCTATAATAGCATTTCTTTGTAAAGACAAGACATGTATTAAGTAGCAGGTACATTCTGCTAAAGTACTTTAGCATGCCAATTTTGTAACTAGGAATTCCTTAACACTGTAAAAACATGACATGGTCAACCATTCTCGCAATTTTGGGTCATTAATTTAACGGGACCTTTTTAAATTTCTCGGGAATTTTATTATATATTTTAATGCACATACAGTAGCAGCCTTTACTGCATAGTGATGTTCGAGGACAAAAATTTAATACAAGTCTATCGGATGATCTTGTGTTTCTGGGGTATACATCAGCAGCAGTTTTAAATAATTCTGGATGTTGTTTTACAAATTTAAAAATCTCCAGAACATACATCCCAGGAACAGTGAGTATACCAAGCTTGACAAAGAGTGGCCTACAGGTTTCATATGGCCCCTTCTGACATAAGGCACTCACACATTTTTTTTGGGCTTTAAAAATCCTCTGTACATCTCTACTGTTGCAGATTAAGAAAGACGAAAATAAGCTTTAGAACATTGGATGCAGCAAGTTGCGCATTACAAGATAAATCATGATATTTAATGAAGTTATTTGTGAACTTTCTCGAATAACAATAAAAAAATAATAAGTATAAACGTTTGCAGTTATGCTATGACTGCCGTTTTTTTGTTAGTTTAGCGACGATTTAGCAAAAATAGTACCTACATAATGTCAGAAGAAGGCAATCAGCGGTGCCTTTTAACTATTTTTATTATCAAAGTTATCGTTTTAGATAGGTGGATAGATAGATAGACCAACAGTGGACTGAAGCTGGATGATAACATAAAAACAAGTGAATTTCCAATTATTTGTTTGATCCCAATACTCGAAAGGTCCCAATATTCAAGTCCCATCTAAGGCTGTCATTTTTTTTTCCAGGAATTGTAAATAAATAAATAAATAAATGTGGACAACATTACATACATTGTTTTGATCCCAATTTGAATAACTATTTAAAGCACTTGTATTTTGGAAACCAGAAACAACGAAGTTACCACAAACACCCAGACCCGAGAAAATGTAGAAAAACACATTTCTTCTAATTGACCCGTCCGGGAATCGAACCCGGGACCTCGGAGCAGGCGAAACCTTGAAAACCGGTGTGTACGCCACTACGCCACGCCACAATTGTATTTTTAAAATTTTTACATTGTTAAGCAGATTAATGCAATTTAAAATCTTGCCTAGTAATCAGCAGGTACACAGAAAATAATATAATAGGGGTTAAAGTATGAAATTGCCGATTATTTTCCCACTTTTTATTTTGTTTATAGCTCTTAAGTATAGTGGTATTATTGCGTAATTCTTTTTGTATTGTATCAAAAACTAAATAAAGTAACTTTTGACTAAAAAAAATGCAATACTAGTGCCTATTACTTCAAAGGAAGTCGTTGAAAAGACCCCTTACAATGTGTCAGCTGACCTTCTTGCTTCAATTAAGTATATTTGTATTATATACTTTGATTTTCAGAAATTTAAATACTATAATGCGTAGCTTTATAACCATCTAACTTTCACCTTTAATTGCATCGAAATCGGTTCAGGCGTTTTTAAAAAAACTAAAAAATTGTTAGTATGGAAAAATGACTTTTCTCGATTTCGTCCATACAAAATGGCAATTTCATACTTTAACCCCTAATACTACTCATCAGTTTGTGACCCGATAAAATTCAAGAGACTTATATTTTAAACCAAATTTATGACGGTAAATACCGGACCAGATTTAGCAGGGTCGATTAACTAAATACGAGGTTTTATCAGCACTTGTCTGACCTCTGGTCGACCTAATTAGCAATATTTATTTACTATAATAATAAATTCGTTAATATTTATACTACGAAGGCATTGTATTACACGCCTGTGTACCGTGACTTCGAATCCAGAAGGAATGGAATCATCGGGATTAATTCGGCATTGTGGTACGACTCGGTTGGTGTAAAGGCTCTACCCCAACCAAGTCTCTGGTGCAACAAGGGTCTCGGGTTCGATTGTCTTTTCGAAATTGGCTTGCACCTGGAAGGTGCAGGTGCGTTATAAACATGCTTATGAAGGCATGTTAAGCCTTTGGTCCCGGTTTTTCATCAAAAGCCACATTGCTTTTATCGGCTGCTTAAAAACTTTGGACACCCACCAGACTATACTTGAAGGAGAGTCATACGATAAGAAGATAATGAGGTAAGGAACACATCGCATGGATGCTTTCAAACTCAGTTCCAGTACCGAAATGGTCTTGTCCCTTTGTCTAAGTCTAAAGGATTCGTAAGTCTGATAGGTAACTGGTAATAGAAGACGATGTAAAGTAGTACTGCCAAGAAATAAGGGCAGCAGTGTCTTTGCGCCATCATTGGACTAAGTGGCTTTATCATATTAAAATTGTTCTCTTATGAGGCTCATGTTCAGCTGTTTGACTGTTGCTCACACTGATTTGATCTGACAAGATAAGTCACACTAAGATCATGGTCAAGTATACTTGAACGTATAGATCTAAACACTTGGACAAAGTAAAATATATTTGGATCAGGAAACTAATATACTCCACGTCAGAAATATTTGCGATATCCGCTCACACCCAGATAAAAGTTAACCTCTGTACTTAGAGTCACTAATAAAATACGGTTCCTCGTGTTGATATTTGGACATGAAGATAAGTAATAAATTTAGATGTGTGACATAGTCAACGGGCCTCACAAGATACAGCCACGACATACAGTACAAGCGTAAAATTAGTTTAGTGTTACTGCCGTATAAAAAGGTCTTTGGTAAGTTGATAAAAAAGTCGTCTAGACATCGAAGAAAACATTAATTTTGACATTGCGATATGAATTTCACCCATTTAAAGTGTAATGCATATTGGTTTTGACTATTATTTATGTAATAAAGCTCGTGAAATGGTACCTACGCTGTATCTGATTTTTACAAAACAAGATCTTTCATAGTTATTTACTTTAGAAAAATCAATAAAATCAGTTTCATTTCTGCAAATAGGCCCCAGGAGGCGCTTTTACACGTCCCAATATTTAAACCTACCACTGCTTCGGAACATGTCTGGGCTAGTGCCGAGAAGAAGCAGCGCAAAAAACACGGTCACTATCGTCAGCCTCTTTGTAGTCAGATACACACATTAATCTACTGATTGCCAACCAACTGATAATGAATATCTTATAGTAAATTTATCATTATTACCAGCCTATATTATTAGTTTAAAAATATTTTGCTGTGCTGGGCAGGCGGTTGACGATCACATTTTGGCCAATGGTTAAGAGCAGACGCTGCTGCTCGTTTCCTTCTGGCAGTACTCCTACCAGTCGCCTATTACGACATCCATAGGATGAGAAGGAGTGGTGGTATTTTTTTATGTACAGCCACACAACACGTAAACTAGACAAATATCTTTCTGTACTAAGTATTCCTTACTGATCCTTATGATACTGTGACTGTTTACGAAGCTACCTCCTATTTCGAATTCCGTGATTATTAGGTACTATCTATTTATTTTTTTGTAATAATGCAATAATGCAAATCAAAGCTAAACTATTTTCAGCCCTACCCGTTATGATCACAAAGGCCAAAAATGCACGTAATTAGGTATTCAAAACGGTAAGTTCGACAAGACAATCGGCGCATACGCATTACGCGTGTTTGTGAAATGGGACCGCGTGCGATGCGCCCGCGCACCGGTGAAAACCGGAAGATGGCCGCTGCCGGCGACAACAAACAAACGTTCGGTTTCTGGAATTCACGCGATAACCAACATTGTTATAGACTGTTTTTAAGCAAATAATTGCTGATTTAAATTGAAAATTCGATTCGAAAAACATTTGCCATTACTCAAGACTCAGTTATTTCTTCCATAATGAACTTAAGAACTACGAGTAAGTATCATAGCCTGTAGGGCAATAGTAGGCAATCAGGAGAGTGGAGTACCTTTCACCTTTCACCTTCACGGCAATAAGGAAAGCGAGTTTTCAAACAATGTTTGGGTCTGTGATCACTACTCGGGTTTGTGATCACTGCTCGGGTTTGTGATCACTTCTCGGGTTTGTGATCACCAACCCGTATTTGGCAAGCGTGGTGATTATTCCTGTACCCGTCATTGCTGTGGAAACTTGAATTCAATGATGGAGGCCTACCTAAAACGCAGTCTTTAAACATTTATAATCATCCTGAGCGACTGTCAAAATATTTGTAAAAGTATTTCGCTCGAATGGTAGAGTGCATTTCCTTCAATTTTTTTTTTATTGTGTAATTTGGACTTTATCCACCTTTTGCTTGTGACTGCTCTAACCACAAGTTGCCAAATTTTTTTTAAATTGGTTACTAGAGTTTAAATTTTAATATTAAGTCTGTTTATTTTGTCACGTGGTGTTTGCCAGTTAATAGTTTCTGTATTGTTTATTTACTTCAGGGGCCTAATTCGCGTAACCGAATCGCTGTTCGATCGTGATTGAATTGGACGATTTTGACATTTATCCCATACTAGAACTGCCAAAAACTTGTCGTTCAATAACGATTGTGATACGATTCGGTTACGCGAATTAGGGGCCTGGTTATTTTTTTATATTTGGGCTTGTTTAAGTCCATGACACTGTTGGTAACCCTAAATAAATAAACAAATAAAATATATTGTTTGTGAACTCGTGGTTTAAATACCGGGCTAAGATCTCGGGGTCCCAGGTTCGATCCCCGGGTCGGGCAACAAATAGTTTCGAATTTTCGAACGTTGCTCGGGTTTGTGATCATCCACCCGCATTTGGCAAGCGTGGTGATTATGCCAGTTCCCATCATTGCTGTGGTAACTTGAATTCAATGATGGAGGCATTTTCCCTGCAGTTGGATGATTATAAGCTGTTACTTTACTTTTATATTGTTTGTGTCGGAGAATATATTCTATAATAATAAATAAATAATTCAAGTTTTTTTACGCTGTAAGCCAGCAGAGTTTTATCAATGTTTCGGGTTATTACCTGCAACATCCGAGAGAAATTTTTGTTTACAAATATTTTAGAATTGGTTTGGATAAAACAGCTTAGCTTTAGACAGTCGAAAAATTACATATTAAAATATACACATGAAAAGTGTGTAGGTAAATGGTTAACATGGTCTTAAACAGACCATAAAATTTGCATTCTTTTCTTTGTTAGGTCCGTTTGAAGCTGGGACGAACAACGAACTAGTTTTAAATAATATTTAATATTTTGATAGACAAATTCTATGGAATTTTCATGACAGACACTTTAATGATAGTCCAATTTGTACATTTAAAGCATTTCAGTAAATTGCCACAATCATTTATGATAAACCATAATTTTTTTGAATAAGAACTCAATGATGATTTGTTTTAAATATCCTTACAATACGAAATTTTTAAATCACAACTAAAATCAAAAGAATTAACGATCTGAAAATGCATCATAACATTGCTCACGGACTGCAGGCATAGCAAAAATGCAATTGATAACACTGGAAAATTAAAAACATTTTACTTACCGCTCTAAACGTGGAAGCAATCGCACTGTATGATAACTGTCACTGCACTTTAAGTAAACTCTATGATAACCACGGGGCTATTATAAACGTTGTATGTTACCAATTATTGAATATTCGAATTTGGAACTCGTTCGTTTTGACAGGTCCGCGCAGGCGCAGTCCGAGCGCGCCTCTCGCGTAGTGCGTGCCGCGACGGCGCAAGAGTCGAATTCTGTTCTTTCCAAAGAACAATGCTGGGTATCGAGATGCAGCGTATACTTATATCAATTAATAACATGTGGATGTAACGGTCGCTAATTGATTTAAATGTAATGTATGTTTACTGGTCACGTTGTTGAAAAACAAGTACCGTTTCAATAGGCTGTAAAATTAAAATTAATAAAAAATCCAAATACTAACTTACTTTACTAGGTTGGATGAGATCTATCTCGCAGTATTTCAAGAGATAGACATAAAATCTATATATATAAAAATGAGTCCCTATTTCCCTTGGTCATCGCATCACGCGTAAATGGCTGGACCGATTTCGCTAATTCTTTTTTGTTTTGTTTGTTATTTTCAGGATAATGTTCTTATAAAAGAAAAAAATTGCGCAAGAATGAGAAAATTTAAGAAAACTTAATCACCATACTAAATTATTTGTAATGTAACCTTTATCGCTTTTGACAATGTAAACTTTTTGTGACCGTCAGAATGGCTGGACCAAACAAGATATGCACGTGAGACCATATTGTGAACTGTTTACTACCTATTTGCTACTATTTACTACCTTTAATGAAAGATTTGCTACCTTAACTTTAAAACCTTTATCAAAGAAACCAAGTGGTTAGCCATTCTGACGTCAGGTTGGCTGACCACTTCTGAGTTATCATAGTTGTACTGTTGTATTGACAGCTTCGTTAATGAAGATATTTACTACCTATTTTCTACTTTAATATATATTTTTTACAAAATTTTAAGAAACTTCGTTAAAAAGTTATCTAAACAAGTCCATTAAAACGCCTGCACATAATTATTTATTTTCTTCATCTTAGAATAATTGCTAATAAAGTTTTCTCACGCTCTTAATTAATTAGTGGCTCTAAGACAGTGAGATTTATTATGACAAATTTCCTTGGTATGTACTTCATTTCATTTCAATGTTACGATGACATGTCAAATCGAGTAACTAAGAGTAGTAAAAAAAATTATGGCTCATTACATCATTTTCGGCAGAAAATATTAGGGGTTAAAGTACTCGTATGAAATTGCCGTTTTGTATGGACGAAATCGAGAAAAGTCATTTTTCCATACCAACAATTTTTTAGTTTTTTTAAAAACGCCTGAACCGTTTTCGATGCAATTAAAGGTGAAAGTTAGATGGTTATTAAGCTACGCTTTTTAGTATTAAAATTTTTGAAAATCAAAGTATATAATACAAATATACTTAATTGAAGCAAGAAGGTCAGCTGACACATTGTAAGGGGTCTTTTCAACGACTTCCTTTGAAGTAATAGGCACTAGTATTGCATTTTTTTTAGTCAAAAGTTACTTTATTTAGTTTTTGATACAATACAAAAAGAATTACGCAATAATATGACTATACTTAAGAGCTACAAACAAAATAAAAAGTGGGAAAATAATCGGCAATTTCATACTTTAACCCCTATTATTATGCTAACTTTTGTTAAAAACGGCTACTAACGAATGCTACAAAAATAATTTGGGGAATTTTGAAAAAAAAACCATTTCAATTACAAATAATTAAAGATATCAAATATGAAAGAAGACAACATTTTGTGTACAAAAATGTTTAAACAATATACAACAAATAAACAAGATGATTTTGAAATCATTGCACAGACAACAGCACGTCAACCTACCACAAAACGTCAAATTTTCTCAATTGATATTGATCTCTACCTGTTGGACTTAAAATTGAAAATCGATTCAATGACCTTTAACTTTTTGGGCAGGTTGACCTGTCGTTGCCTGTACTTTCGTAGTTGAGTTACAGTTTTATAAACTGATGATTGTTATTATTAAAAGCGATTTTAAACGCTGTAATCAGCAAATAGCGAGACGGCTGCCCAACTAACTCATGAGATTACATAAACTGCTGTACAACGCGGTTAACAATAGCTCCTACTGTAATTGTATGGCATTAGTCTGTGCGATGTATGTCCAAGCCATGTGCCAACACGTGGCTACCATAGTACAGTGTCATCAAATCGCTGTAATGGTCATACAATATGTCTCTAATATATACTTGAAACCATGTAATGGCAGTGTTTGAAAAATTAACAAAACGTGTTGATTTCTTGATTTCACGCGATCATTGAACATTGAAATGGAAGATATTACGGATTTAGCTTGATGTTAACCTGTCTAAAGCTGCATTAGCTGGTTTGTACCATTTGGCTGGGCAGGGAGAGAAACACGAGTAGTGAAGGTGAGTGTTGATGTACGTCGGAAAGGGGCCCCTTAAACCTACGCCCGTGTCACAAGTCCCGGGAGCTACTCGGAGTTTCTCTTTCTGCCACACGATGGACCCGGCACCCGCACGGTGAATCCATGAAGTTTGTCTCTGTAACTTGTATTTTCAGTCTATTCGTGACCACAAACAGCTGTATGGGGTTCGAAACGTTTGACGACCATTTGGATCAGCTGTAGTTAACGCTGCTTCTGAGCCATGGGTCGCGGGTTCGATCCCCGCACAGTACAAATATTTGTGTGCATGAACATGTCTGTTTGTACTGGTCTGGATGTCTTCTATGTATTATAAGTATGTATTTAAAAAAAAAAAGTATATAAGTAAGTTTATCGGTTGTCTAGTACCCCATACGACAGGGTACTTAATAGTACCTTAATTTGGGACTAGATAGCTCAGTGTGGCCCAGTGAGGCATGTCTTAAAAAATTAAAAAACGTCAGTAAACGTCGTAAAATCCATACACACGCGAGTTAAATACGTAGATAATATTTTTCATTAAAAAACCATACATCTGTTGACTTCTCACGCTTTAGCTAGAAGTAAATTAATATATTTATTTCAGATAGGAAAAAAATAGGACTTCGTTAAGTAAAATTTGAACTCTAACAGAGCTACAGGTACTTATCCGAGATATGGTCTCCTGAGGCTGTTGAAGTATTTTTTATATCAAGACTTTGAACACTGATAAAGTATGAGCTAGTATAATTGACGACCATTTAGATCAGCGGTAGTTAACGCTGCTTCTGAGCCATGGGTCGCGGGTTCGATCCCCGCACAGTACAAATATTTGTGTGCATGAACATGTCTGTTTGTACTGGTCTGGGTGTTTTCTATGTATTATAAGTATGTATTTTAAAAAAAAAGTATATAAGTAAGTTTATCGGTTGTCTAGTACCCCATACGATAGGGTACTTAATAGTACCTTAATTTGGGACTAGATAGCTCAGTGTGGCCCAGTGAGGCATGTCTTAAAAAATTAAAAAACGTCAGTAAACGTCGTAAAATCCATACACACGCGATTTAAATACGTAAATAATATTTTCCATTAAAAAAACATGCATCTGTTGACTTCTCACGCTTTAGCTAGAAGTAAATCAATACATTTATTTCAGATAGGAAAAAAATAGGACTTCGTTAAGTAAAATTTGAACTCTAACAGAGCTACAGGTACTTATCCGAGATTTGGTCTCCTGAGGTTGTTGAAGTATTTTGTATTTCAAGACTTTTTACGCTGATAAAGTATGAGCTAGTATAATTATATGACAAGATAAACATTGGGATTGCCAACAATTATAAAATCAATACTTTTATCCTTCTGTATGTTAGTTACTCTTCCACGCAAAAACTTCTGATCAGATTTGATGAAACTTTCCAGTAGATAGCATAATAACATATAAGATATAATTTTTCCCAAAAATCCGTGTAGTTCCCACGAGAACACGGCGTATTAGTTGTTTTTTGTGTAAAATGCCATTCTTACGATAGATTGCAATGCTGATAGGTTACCATATATTATTATTTTAAACAAACATTATTCGTTTCTCTCTGAACCCAATACTAATAATAAAAATTGACGACACCAAATAAACGTTTTTGCCGCGGGTCTGTGATTGCAGTTTGACCAACGAAAAATCAGTAAATTAGTAAAATCAGTTCTATTTCTGCAAAACGGCCCCGGAAGCCGTTTTAACGAGTCCCAACAATATTTAAGCCTGCCACTGCTTCGGGACAAGTCTTGGCTAGTGCCGAAAAGAAGCAAAAACCTCGGTCACTATGGTCTGCCACTTTTAAATATAGTATACAAAAGGTTTAAGCAAGTATGAGCTAGGACAATTTAATGCCATACGTTCCTGTCATTTTAATAAAACGAAATGCAAAGACGCTGCTGCCCGACATTTTTTCGACACCTATAAAACGAGAAATAGTGATATTTATATACATTGACATACAGAGACATTATTTTGAACCCAAGGTAAGACATAATTAACCAAGGTCACAAACACCCAACTCTAAGAAAATAAAAAAATAAACGAATGACCCCGTCTGGGAATCAAATCCGATATCTCGGTGCTTTCTGATGCAAACTATAATCGATTAACAATTCTCTAAGTAAGAGTATTTTTAGAAATCGATTACTCATTGCAAAGATTATCTCAACTCATTGTGACACAGATGTTTTATAGCAAGTTCTAGCTTTCAGTATAAACTAACATTTAACATAACAACTCCTTTCAAACATTGAATCACATATAATTTATACTATCTGTTAGATTTAATATGGTGGCTTTTTTGCCGAGTTGTATTTCTCGCTGCTATTCGCACCAATCAATGCGTAGTTTTAAAATAAAGGAGCTGCATGAGCTCATTCTGTCTTCCCCTATCTTCGGGGATCCAGGCGCACTGCAGGTTATCGTCCCTTCCTGGTTGATATACCGCGATCGCGTACCAAGCGCTTTTCCTCTTCCTTTGTGATGCGCACCGCCAAGGAGTGGAATGCCCTGCCTGCGTCTGTTTTCCCAAAAAATTATAAATTTTTAAAGCAAGAGTGAATAGGCTGCTTCTGGGTAAGCTCGCTCCATCTTAGGCTTCTTCTTAACCGTAGAGTTAAGTATGTAGTCAAGAGCAAGCCCATCTAATATAAAAAAAATAAAGTAACGTCCTATACTCTTCCCACTGCATGGCAAAGGTCTCCATCATCGAACTCAAGTCACCAATAGTGGGTATAGCCATAATCACCATGCCTACCAAATGTGGGTCGGTGATCACAAACCCGAGCAATGTTTGAAGATTATAAACGCTTTTGCTGCCCATCCCGAGGACCTCGAGGTTTTGGCCCGGTCGGTACTTAAACCCACAGAACATGGAGAAAGGTGAGAAAGGCTGTCATGCGCCATTTGTATGACAACCGATGTCACCGTTTTGTTGTGCGGCACTACACATAAACAATTTCAAAGAACGCCAATCAAGCGAATTCTTTTGACGACGAGGACGCCCTCGTCGTCAAAAGAATTCGCTTGATTGGCGACGACCGCGACCCTTCGCGCGACGTCAAAAGAAACCAATCACAGCGCTCACTTAGGGCTCTTACACGCGAACAGCAGTTTGCTGTCGTCGTATGTAACTGCAGCCGACGTCAGAAATCAGCGGCTAGCTGTCGACATGCCCGTCGACGTGCTGTCGACGCGTTGGCGGCTGCCGCCGGCTGATGTCGACAGCTAGCCACGTCCGACATTTTGACAGTCTTTGCAGTTAGCCCAGGAGCGAGGACGTGCCCCGCCCTTCACAGGGAAGGAGTTTTGGGTCTCCTACCGGGCGCGTCCCCAGGTGGCGGATAGGGGAACGCCCTCCAGACATGGAGGGTACCGGCCATTTGGCCGGCGTGGACCAAAACCCACACGGGAGACGCTTCCAGTGGGCTTGGGCAGCCCGCTGTTGAATGCGTCTCCAGACGGTGGTAGCGGGCTTCGGCCCGTGGCCTGTTGTGGCCGTTCGTGCTGGAGGGTGCGACGGCGGTGTTGCCGTTGGGGCGCCAGCCCCTCGGCGGATGGAAGTCGCTCGCTTCCCAGAATGGTTTGAGCTATGCTGGGCAGCGAGTGGGCGTGAGACGTTGGCGGCCCCTTGCAACGACATGCAATGTCATTGTAAAGGGTGGCCACGGATCGGGTCGGCGAGGTAGCTTGCGGACCCGACCCGAAGTCGTAGATGGGGGAGGACGAGAAGGCATACGCCGAACTCAACTTCCCCCCTCTAGCAGGCTAGTGGGCGTTGGGCCGGGGGGCTCAACGCTCGCATTGCACAGCTTGCCAGACTGGGGGTGGTTCCTGGTGTACAGGATCACCCATATTTTATGCCTGAGGCCCGGCATAGGCCGTACGTAGGCGGTGCATGGAGGGCATCCTAAGGGAAACCCATACATTGCCAACATACGTTGCAAGGTACACCGCAGGTCTTTTTAGTGGGTATGCTTGTCGGGCACCGACAAGAGAGTCCCATATACCCTACTGCTGCCCCTGAAGCAGTAGGTATGCGTAATGCATTTTTTCCTGCGAAAACAAAAAAAAAAAAAAAAAAAAGGAGCGAGGACGTGCACAAAATGAGCCTAATAGAAGAAATTGATTCTGAATTGCTTATTAGTGTTGTCTAAAAAAATTAAATAATTTGGAACTTGAACCTAGAAGATTACCACAACAAAATAATGAAAAATAGAGCATGGGCTGTTTGAATTGCATAGAAATGAGTTCTTTCTCTTGCGTCGACGACGACGGAGTAAAAGCAACAACAGTGTTTCTTCAACGAAATCCATTTTCAACTGGCTCTTGTACAAAGATAGTCGACAACAACGGCGTCGTTGGCAAGCTGTCAACGTGTCGACCGCTTGCCGCAGGCAGGTTGACATCTAGCTGCCGACAGGTGACGGCAACTGCAGTCGCCTCTGCCATCGTCAACGTGCTGCTCGTGTGATAGAGCCCTTACAAGCATTTGCTCATAACCTCTGTGTCGCGCCTGCCCCGCCTATATCGCCTTCCTAACCCTTTTTCATGTCCTAAACCAGACCAACGGGGCGTTGTTATGTATTATTAATTTTATTTTGGATTCAAAAAGTTTTTAAGCATAAAAACATGTTGAAATAAAAGTGGACCCCTTGCAACATCGAAATATAAATAAATAAATAAATAATAATTAATTAATAAATGTGGACAACATCACATACATTGTTCTGATCTCAATTTGAATAAGTATTTAAAGCATTCGTATTTTGGAAACCAGAAACAACGAAGGTACCACAAACATCCAGACCCGAGAAAATGTAGAAAAACTAATTTTTTCTACATTCACCCGTCCGGGAATCGAACCCGGGACCTCGGAGCAGGCGACACCTTGAAAACCGCTGTGTACGCCACTCCGCCACGGAAGTCGTCAAAATATGTGATAGTAGGTACTTTTATTAATTTAATTTTACATTGCATTTAAAAATCTACATCGAAGTTAAATTTCACAGAAGGAATATGGGATTTGTGACTTGAAATAAAAAAAAAAACTTGCTACAACTTTCAAGGCATACTTCAGTCCTTTTTTTTGCAATAGTTTCATAGTCCTGTTTGATATTGTTGCAGATTAAACAGCTTACTACGTATCTCAAGCTCGTAGCTTATGTTTGTACATGCAGCCTTTTCCAGAAGCCAATATCGCTAATATGTAGATTATACGAGTAATACGGTGTAGCATGCACCTTATGTTTTCTAAAATACGGAAGAGAATTGTTTAATTATTTAATATTTGAGCCCCTATTATATATTTATATGATTAAGTCACAATAGTGAGGACGTGTCGGTATCGCGTGACGACATATGTGTAACATGACGTTACATGCAAGAGCGTAATCGCAGATTTTAATCGTACAAACATAATCCTGTTACGTAGTAAGACATTATCGTCGTCTAAATTACAAAAGTGTTAGCAAAAACTTTTTCAAATTTTTCAAATTGAAATTCAAATTCCTTTTTCACATAAATAGAGGTACACATACAGATGTTGAATTAGAAGCGGTTTCTTTCTTTTTACCACACTGGCATGCAAAAAAAAAAAAATTTTAAAGTTATCAATTTAAAGAAAGAAAGAAAGAAAGAAAATATTTATTTGACACAACAACCAACACAAAGCACAAAAATAAAAAAAATAAAGTGTCAAAAAAGGTTCCCGCTCAGCATTAGTCGTGACAGCTAGAGGCATATCACGACGCTGATTTTCAGCGGGGACCCTGATCAGGAGCGTGGGTGTGACAGAGACGGGTAGACTCACCAGGCCACTACCTGGTCGGTCTGACCGACTTTCAATATTAACAGATAAACGGATATTCATGTTCATATTCATATTCATATTCATATTCATTTAATCACTTCATAACATAACAGCAGACAATAATATATAGGCACAGAAAGATGGTTAATGGTTATGCTATGACCTCGATGAGGTATGCGTGAATTACATTACAAATTAATATTTTTATTAAATTAGATTAATTAAATTATGGAAATATCAATAAATACAATTTAAAAATGAATTCTCAGCTCAGTCAAAATCATTTTACATGCATGTCAAATTAAAATTTCAAATAAATGGATAATAAATAATAAGTCAACAAAATTAATTAATTCGGATTCGCTAGTTAAAAACATTACCTTAATTCTAATAAAATAATTAATTTTCAATGTCAAGTGGTAGGTAGGTATGTCAAATAAAATGTGATTACTAAAATATTACAATATTACAATTTATCATTAAAATATTCATTTATGTCATAATATGCCTTAAGAATTAAAAATCTCCTCAACTCTTGGTCAAATTTAGTACCTTGGAGGGCTTCAATAAATATCAAACTCATAGTACAAATGTCACTTAAATTATAATAATATCAATTAATACTTAATATGTTCATTAAAATTAGAATTAAATATTAAAATGTCATAAAAATGCAAGCCTAGATTGGAGTAGTTAATTAAGAAGTGTCAAAATATAGAAACAACTGCTTATGAGCCAGGATTTCAATTTTCTTTTAAATGGATTTAATGTCGAATTCTTTATATCATCCTTGAGTCTATTATAGATCCTTACGGACATTTGATAACTATTGTTGTTGCTATTCACTGCTGTCGTTTTTTCAGTGAGCAATTCAGAGAACTACATGTATCGACGACCTCCGTGGCGGAGTGGCGTACACACCGGTTTTCAAGGTGTCGCCTGCTCCGAGGTCCCGGGTTCGATTCCCGGACGGGTCAATGTAGAAAAAATGAGTTTTTCTACATTGGTGTTTGTGGTACCTTCGTTGTTTCTGGTTTCCAAAATACGAATGCTTCGGATGATACGTATGCGGAATACCAGAAATAGCAATAGACTAGTGTCTGATAAGATTCCTAGGAGTGCTAAATTTAGGAAAAACTGCTATTGGATGTGTATTTTAATCTTTAACAAAATACCCCAAGACATAAAGGACCTACCGTTTAGTAGATTTAAGTGCGCCCTTTACAGTTGGCTAAATAGGCATTGTTTTTATTCTGTAAATGAATTCCTTAATTTTAATTGATGATTTAATTTAATTTAATGACATTAAATAGTTGTAAGAGTTGAAATAAATAAAAATAATAAATAAAAAAATAATCGGAGTCCTGGAATACAGGATTATCTTAGCTCAGGCTCCAGTCTTCGATAGTGTTGTGTGTTTAATGCAACCCAATTGTCTGTTCGTAATAGTAATGATTTTATGACATTATGAATGAAAGTAAAATTTATCTATTATTATTTTTTATTTTATTTTTATGACAACTGTATTATCAATCCTAAAATAAAACCTGACTTGTTTTTTGTTTAATTTTTATATGTATCGTGCTGGACATTTAATTTACTATAATTTAATTTATTTCGATTTATTCGACATTTGATTGTATTTTGTTGTAATGTTTATATACTGATGTTATAAGTGCAATTGAGTTGCTAAAATATCAAATAAAGTATATGATTGCTTTGTTTAAATATTTTGCTATTTTGCATGCTATCTCTATATAGTTGAAAAAGCTGAACTTTATTATAAAATAAGATCTATATTGTACCCTTTTTCATACGCAAATAAATTTCATTTCATTTCATTTCATTTCATTTCATTTCATTTCATTTCATTTCATTTCATTTCATTTCATTTCATTTCAAATAGTTACTCAAATTGGGATCAGTACAATGTATGTGATGTTGTCCACATTTATTATTTATTTATATGTGTGGGGGTCAAATGCAATATTACCCACTGGACATAGGCAGTTTTTGAGCTGTATAGGTACAGGTATACAAAAGCAATAGAGTCGAAGAAGGAACAAAATTAATTCAGAAAAAAATTTAAATAAAGGTGCAAATAGATTACTACTTTCTATTTTCAACACAATATTTTATTTTCTTTGCAGCGACTTCGCTATCAAGACATCGTAATTACTTCTTTTAATCGTCTTCGATGGGTGGGCCCACCTCTCATTTATTTTCTTGGTATAAGGGTTCTTGTATAACACATATAATGTCTATTTAATACTGAGACGTAGGTTGGATTCCCACCTTATTATCAGAGATTTTCGCGTAGGCCCAAAATTATTTAAATGTATCTATAGTTAATAGAAAGCAAACTAAGACGGTTAAAAAAAAGACGTGTGGCACTCGGAGACTGCCGCGGTAAAGCTATTGCATAGCATTTTTTATCAACTGAAGCCGATACAACTATTGCCACCTAAAGGCGGGTTGCTGAACTAAAGAGACAAGCGTGATATTTCAAAAAGTCATTAAAAGTTCTGCTATTCATCGATAGATGGAAAAACTAAAAAATATCACCGCTGTGCCGGTCGGAGTGGGGGTTGTTAGGTTATTTTCGTTACGGAATTTCTGGATTCGGTCTCCACGCTCAAGGCCTCTAAAAAAAGGGCTCTAAAAAAAGGATAATCCACGGCGCCGTGTAGTCGGCCTTGATTAACCCTTAATTCGACGGAATATTTACATTGTAATATTTTTAAAATAGGTACAGATTTAGATTATTAACTTATAGGTATACCTATAAAAATTCCAATAAAAATATACCTATTTCAGTTTTCTGAAAAATGTATGTCCATTATACTGGACATTATCGAGTTCGTAAGAAATTGATGAACTCCAACCACGTGCAGTATACTTCCCACTGTCGAAGAGAAATAATAAAATAATTATGTATTCGGTAGGAAGATATCAATTTTATTTTGGTAAATTCTTATAAGTTGCAATGGTTTACGATCAAGTTGAGCATAAAAAAAATGCATGTAAAAAGGTTACCGAAATAAACTTCACACCCTGGAGTCTGAATTGTCTTCAAATAGTTAGAACCAATTTAGCACCTAGAGTCATATGCTCTTCTTCCTCACTATAATAGTTATATTGGAAAATATCATCGCCACCATTCATATCTATAAAAAAGCATAGACGATTCCAAATGCAACAGCGCAATGTGATCCTGAATCCCCTTATTTAGGTTTCATGGCGTTGTGCTGTACGGTATTGTCATTTCATCAATGCTATAGGTAGTCTTTTCTTCCGTTGTGAGGCTGTTTTATTTATTTTTTCATTGAATGGATATATCTTGCAATATCTGTCCCCATCCAAATTGAGAGCAAGACATCAGTACTTAATCACATGAGTATTTTTGAATTCTTTAGTTAGTTAGACCAATAGTTTAGATTGGAAGGCTTTTCACTATACCTATCATGAAGATAATCATAAAAAACTCGTTCAACTCATGAATAGTTCTGTATACTTTTGCCCTCCTAAAGGTAGAGTATAAGTTTGTGTTGTCGATGTCAACAACGAGTAAATCGAGGAAGAATCGATTCCAAAATCCTACGGCGAGTTAGTTCTTTTGCTCTTTTTTGCCCGGGCATTCGATATTTCCTTTTTACGCTGTGATGGTTTTTGATGCCTTAGTTCATTGCACTAGCAATAGATAAAGAATTTGATGGAATCTACAATAATGATGCCAAAAATGGTCAAATAATATAATTTACTTCACCAGTCGGTGAAAAGCACATTGTCAGTAATAGGGACAACAGAGGTCTGCATGAATTAATGGAAAGGCATGGTGAAGAAGACAACTCTTCAGTTATTTAAAAAGCTATTTTCTCTTCATTCTTCTCTAGAAACCTAATATTTATATCAAAAGGAGCATTTTTAGGCGGCGCTAAACTTTGAGGCTTTGAAAAACCAAGTTAAAATAAGGCATAAACCATTTAATCTGTTAATCCCTAAAGTAGAATCACGAAATATAACAAAAGTTAACGTTCTAATTATTATTTGAAACGAAAATAGTACAAGTACCTACTAGAGATAAAATTTTGTATTTCGTTTTCTACTACTTTGACCAGGGGAAGAATACTAGACATAGTATTTAGGAGTTATTTTACTAGTTATTCGACGACGGGAAGTACACTGTACATGCAAGTTCAGGGTGTAATAATAACTAATCAAAACTGAATAAGAAAGTCAAAACATTATCAGTAGCTGTCCTGGCATGTTGTCTGTAGTTTTAAATGATATTACAAGTAAACGAGCCGTATAATAATGATTAAGATGCAACTTACAGAGAGCCTGTACTGCACGTTTTTCCTCCCCGTCATCTCACGATTGATTGCTTGTGTCCCGTGAATGTGTGTTATTTTTTTCAAGCATAGTTAGATAGTTAAGGGTGCACTAACACACCTCAAATTCAAGATATGCAGTTTAATTTTTAACATATATATTTTTTCATTCAATGGGAAGCATACTGCATGGCGTCGAATTAAGGGTTAATTGTTATATTTAATATTAAGTTATAAATAACCCATAAAAAAGATCAAAACAAGATAATCTCTCCTCCCCCCGGCGCCGTGTGCTTGGCCCCCCGCTCCCCCACGGCGCCGTGGGAGTGGCCTCCTACCGCTCCACGGCGCCGTGTGTTAGCCACTAAATGTGTTAAGGGACAGAATGTTGGAATGCAGTAGAGATCAATTTGTAATATGCGTAACTTGCATTCATTTGTTTTTTCACCAATTAAAATTTTTTGAACTGCGAGCGTCTGGTGCTTCCTTATTTGAATGGTCGCGTCAATTTAAAAAGTGAAAAATGGTTGGAAGTGGCCTGAAGAGTATGTGTTTTTAATCCTAGAATTAGAATTTTTTAGCTTTTAATTGCTAATTGTATAGAATTCACTATACCTACAATTAGCAATTAAAAGCTCTCTTCATTTGCTTTCCAAAATATTGCATAGAAGAAATCTCGAAGTAATTAACTCTCATTATTATATTTGTCAGCACAATCCCCGTGCCATGCATAAACATTTAAAAATAAACATTAGTACTCGTATGTTACTCAAAGTATAACGCACGATTTTTAAAGAAATGGGAAGACCCACAAAAACCATGGAAGCTACCAAGGCCTGAGGTTCAGGCAGGTGGCGCATGGCGCCTACGAGCTTTGTTTGTTGCCCTCGCCTTTGAGCTAGGTCAGTGGTACTCAAATTGTTATTTTTGTATAAAAAACGACTGCCTTGGGTGTGAGGTCTAATTGAACTCATCTTATGATTTTTATGATAAGCGTAGGTACTTTTTTCCAGTGCTTTATCTCACTTCAAGTTTTATTCTAAATATAATGTTTTTAATGTCATGTAGTTCCAACGATTGGTGATGAAGTAACATGAAAATATATTTATTATAATATTTATTTTTTAAGGTAGCGTGTAATGGTCTGGTATCAAAGTGACTTAATCTTCTAACGAATCGAATAAGACAGCTCAAAAGTTTAATTAAAATGTTATGTTTGAAAAACAAAGTGTTTGAGATCCAGTGGGCAAGATGGAACACTTTCGGTTACGTCGTGACTGACTCGTTGCAAATTCTATTCACTCAAGAACTACTCATTTTTAAATGACGCTATTTAATAATTATAATGATATAGTACTAAGATGACACACGCTTCTGAACTGGAGCAGCCAGACATCATTCAATCTGTGAATTTGCTATTGCAAACACATAGGCGATGTTCCTTAATGTCTGATAGTGCCTCTAATGAAAAAACTGTTACTATCTTTAATTATTAGTTTGATGACAATGTAAAAAACTGTTTTAAGAGTTAATTAATTGCTGGTGTACCTAAATTAAATATACACTTCGACAGCCTTAGATGGGACATAAACCCACAAGTTTTCACTTACCAGACGAATTTATTCAATATTCTACGCGTAAGCCAGAGGAATTCCTGAAATGTTTGCGAAATAAAAAATAAGAGAAAGAGAAAAAAAACTACATATATTTTACAATCGGTTAAAATGAAATACAGCCTACACACACAAAAAATATCCGCTGAAGAAAGCTTCTCAACTATTAAATTTATAATGGTTTATAATAAGCTCGCATAAACATCACTTGATATCCAGCTATCAGAGGAAAAGGATATTGTAGAAGCAGCAAATAAACCAAATAAAAAAATCATGGTATCACCAATTTTTATTTCTTAAAGTCTAGTATTTACATTATAAGAAATTACATTAGAAATAGCGGAATCCCGGCCACAACGCTCACAGAATACACAAGGTAGGTCCCTCCGTGGATTATTGATAAATAGGACCCGTTGCCTTATTGCCGCAGAGACACTTGATGTATTATATGAAGGAAGGTTATAACCAGCAGAGTGAAAAAGAGTGATGATATGATTTTACTAAACTGTTAAGTCCTACGTCGCTTCTCTCTCTTTCTTGTTCCTACCAATATCGGCAGCTTCCTCCATGCTGTCAGGGAACTTGGTTCCGTGCGTCTCCGGTGTGACGAAGATCAGCGCCCCGGACAGTGTGGCGAAACTGGCGAATAGCACAAACGGCAGCTTATCCCATACTGCTGCGCCCTGGCATCAAGAAGTAATTTTAGTCATAATGGACATATCGATTTGATGGTAAGACACCAAGGTAAATGGCTCTTATAATATTCCAGCTACACCAAACAGCTATATTTTTCCCAAGTGCAGAAACAAAATGTTACTATGTTTGCTAGTTTAATTGAAAATGTTATTACGCACGTGCTTTGTGCACGTTTCTGTATGAATAATTATCAGGTGTCAGACTACCTTCTTGAGCAGGAACCGGGATCAACAGTTTAAGGTGCCCAAAAACGGATATAATTACAAATAAAATATATTATTATAAATGGGCCCGACAGGGTTTCAATTCCGGGATTGTTCCGCAACGTATCACCGCAACCAGTCAAGTCCCTCAAAGATATTAAAGACGATATACTTCATTTTATTGATACCACTATTCAGATCAATACTCACAAGAGCAGGCGTCAGCGGGGCTAGAACAGAACCAATTCTGCCCATCATAGAGGAGAAGGCGAACAGGCTGTGTCTGTACTTGGTGGGGTACAGCTCCGCAGTGTACACGTAGATGGAGGTCATCACAGTCGCAATGCAGTACGTGCCAACCAGGTACAGGGTCAGGGAAAGAGCATATTGATCTGGAAGTTCAATGAAACACAAAAGTCAATGTGCCGCTTTTAGATCTTAATGCATCTGAGCAATCTGTTGTTCAGTAAACTCAAAAGTCGTATATGCAATATTACAATGTTTTACAGCTTTATTAGGAGTTGCAGTCAGTCCAGTTTATTGGTGAAATTAACAAAATAACCAACTATTTCTTGAACATACGAAGCCACTCTACGTTCACGCGATCGTTGAAAAACAATACAAAATTTGTACGTTAATGTTTCCTCTTTATAACTTTCTATGATAATATTATTGATAATAAAATTGTTGACAAAGAATTTTCATAATAAAGGACATCAGACAAAGTTGAAGATACAAAACATTGGCAACACAAGGTGTTTTAAGTATCAAACAAAGAATTTAGCAATATCAGGCGTTGATATAATTATCATTGATAATGATCGAAACATAATTGCAGAATTGTATTTCATACACAGTATTAGAGCTGTTAATAGAGATTTCATGAGTTATCCTTATATGCAGACTAACTTAGTTTCTTTTATTAACTAACGGCCCGTCCTAATAATCTACTCGTATCTATCTTTAGTTTTGGCATATCGGAGATAGAAAACATTTCTCTGATTTTTCCGTCCAGAGAAACAAAGACAGAAGTTGTTTTCTATCTCCGATATGCCAAAACTGAAGATAGATAGGTTATTAGGACCGGCCGTAAAAGAACCATCAACTTAATAAAGCACAAACAGTAGTAATTATGTTTTATTATTAGGATTAATAATGTAATAAAAAACAATTTCATTACAAAACATAATATGCATAGTGGAGGTGTCTAACTTCAAGAGGATTTGTAAGATGTTTAGTTTCGAAGTAAATAGGCGGAATATAAATTAATGAACGGAAGCATTTGCCGGTTTTTAAAGGTTCGATTATCAGATGTCAATACAGAAATAAAGTATTTTTCTATATTATATAGAGTCTGAGTGTTTTGGTATCTTTTTTTTCTGATTTTCACAAATCTTTGCATAGATACTTACTTTGGAATCATAACAATGTATGTGGTGTTGTCAATATTATAAAATTTACCGTAATTATAGATTTGATCATGTTGCGACAAAACCTAATACTAAAAAACAAACAAAAAAAAAAAAAAAATATTTTAGACATGCCTCACTGGACCACACTGAGCCATCTAGTCCCAAATTAAGGTACTATTAAGTACCCTGTCGTATGGGGTACTAGACAACCGATAAACTTACTTATATACTTTTTTTTTTTTTGTAAATACATACTTATAATACATAGAAAACACCCAGACCAGTACAAACAGACATGTTCATGCACACAAATATTTGTACTGTGCGGGGATCGAACCCGCGACCCATGGCTCAGAAGCAGCGTTAACTACCGCTGATCCAAATGGTCGTCATTGCACAAAGCACGAGCGAAACCGCAACAATAGCTTGTATGGTAAAAAACCGGTTTGATAGCCCAGTATTTTACAATTTAGCCAGTACATATAGATAAGCAATGATTAAAATTAATCTATATTGCACGAGATGTTGTTTAGTATGTCTAGAGATAATACTACTAACAATGTTGATAATAACAATATTGTTGACGTACCTTCAGGAATGAAGATGTATCCTATCTGACAAGCCGCGCATAGCCAGAAAGCAATCACCAGGACCGGTTTCCTTCCAATCTTTCCTAAGAGAAAAACAGCGGTCCAGTAACCTGGAATCTGGGCGGATGAGACAGCCATGTAGTTGAGATATCTGTTCCCTGACATATTCACAGCGTTGATCGAGAGGCCATAGTAAATAAAAGTGGTGGTAATCCACCAAACTGGGGATACTAGACATCGTATTAGTACTCTTTTGTGTCTGAATACAAGCACAATCAACCATGGATTATTCTTATCCTCCTCCATAAGTACTGCTTGGTGAGCTTTCTCATCTTCCGCTGTCTGTCTCAAGGCTGCCAAAGATTTCTCACTCAACGCCCTTTTGTTAACCTTTGCTATCTTTTTCAGTACTTCCTCAGATTCTTGGTAGCGACCTTTGCTCATGTACCAACGTACCGACTCAGACATGAGCCAAAAGAAAGATATTGTGATAAACTGGGGCACGTAGAGAGCTAAAGTTAGATTCCTCCAGTTTGGCACTCCCCATGCAACAAGGCCCATCGTGATTTGTCCAATCGAAAAACATGTGTTCATACTCGCACCGGCTGCGACGCGGAACTTTGGTCCTACTACTTCCATTACTGAAAACAAGAAAGAGGGATTTTTCTATGCTAATTTGTTCAATTTAAAAGTAAGTAAATAGTAGAATCGGTGCAAAACAAGTAATTAGCGTCCAAAATTTGTTGTTTATTTCAACCTTTATTATCTTCCCACTTGAGTCTACTGCTAGACATTATATGCCTGTCCAAAAGCAGGCTAATTGGCGATCAGAGTTTTGTATAGTGAAGACGCTGTTGCCCGTTTGCTTTTAGCATATAATCAGTTTCATTTTAGCAAATAGGCCTCAGGTTTTACATTTTGGCGCATTAACACATCCCCAATATTTTATTCTACCACTGCTTTGGGACAAGTGTAGGCTAGTGCTAAGAAAAAGCCTTCCTTATTTCTGACAATAACCTGACCTCTTTTATAATAATTATATTTACAAAACGATATATTATGTCGGTGCGAGCTAAGACAATTCAATACAACACTTCGTACGCGTGGGGAAATTGTCCCAGGAGGACGAGTCCTCTTTTACGTAGTACAATGCAATCTATGATAAGTTTAGTTGCAGTACACTTTTAGTCGCTTCTTATTGCAGGTTATTTATTAAGGTCATCGTAAAATGAGCAATCTTTTGTACCCTAATAGCTAATCGCGAGTCACGATCACGCACCTCTAACATGTCATTATAGATTTCCCGAAATAATCTTTATGAGGACTTCTGTAGGCACACTTCTATTTATCTTTAAAACTATCTATAGTTCCATAAAATACGTAATTTATTAATAATATCTGTCTACGAAGGTTGATAAAAGTGACTTGTCATTTTGGTTATTTGATTCCCCAAAATACATAGGATAATCTATTGTTCTATAAACTAAATTCAATGTATACATACCTATATTTTTAAACAGGTCATAGACTACCATGTTTTATTTTACTTGAGTTTCTAAATAAATCAAGAAAACATGAATAGAAAATTAGCAGATTTAACTCTTGCTATCAATTTTTAATTATTTAAGTCGTTATTTCATGGCCATTAATACAAGTACAATAGGAATAACGCTGTTATCACGGCTTATAAGTAATATTCATTCATTATTAAAATGAACAAAATGCTCATGTCAATAGCATAGCTCTCAACGTAAGTCACTTACCCAAGATATAGGCACTCGAGAATCCTCCTGATCCAAAAGTGGACTCCATGAATTCCGAGATGATGAAGCCGATGTAAGTATCGGCGAAGTATCTGAAAGTGCCAATCCAGGCTGTGTTAAAGGCGTTCGCGATGAGGGCGGTGCGCCGGCCCCAGCGGTCCGAGACGTAGCCAGTGATGGGCAGTGCGGTCAGGGTGCCAAATGTACGGATGGACCCAATCAGGGATCGCCGCCAATCATCGCAGGCTAAGCCATACTGAGAAGCAAGAAGTTAGAGTGTTTAAAACGAACTATAATAAAGCCGATTGGGACATTTAGCATATAAAGAACTATATGGCCAACGCCTTTTAGAAAAACGTTTCATCGCATTTAGACTTATTTATAGATTTCGCCAGCAGTGGCTTAACGCGTTATATCGCGCGTTCAGAAACCTGAGCGAAAAAATAGTATATTGCCTTTCTCAAGGTCTAGTCTATTTTTGCTCGAAATTTGATCTAAATCGATCTATTAATTTAGGCGTGAAAGTGTACCAGATAGAAAGACATTATAGTTGGATAGGGATTGAAAATCTGTATTTGGATAAAAATAACCATATTATAAAGAAAGTTTTTTTGTGGAATGTAACGTAGAAAAAGTTTTCGTCGTGTACTCGGGAGATATCTAAAATATTGTTCTAACAGTAACTCCGAAACTACTTACGAGTTTTCAGTATTTTTTTAAATAAGTATCCGACTTCCGTTAATATTAATGTTAACGGCGCACAGTAGATCGATCCTACTTATGTTTTTTAAAGCTAAAAAGTAGGCTAAAAATACGATAGAATGATTTGTTTCTCAATAACTGACACTTGTATATTTCCCTTTGCTTGTATGGGATCGATCCACTGTGCGGCGGTTTAAGAACAGCAAAAGCTAGACTTACGTCATAAACGACTGAATCCGTATTCGCATATACATATCGCTCGCAATTCTTCAGTTGATCCCGGTCGAACCAAGAAGCTGGGCACACGTCTGCAGCGACCGGCGATGTATTGCTGACGTTGTGAAATCTTTGGCAGTTGTCGAAAGAGGACAGACTGGTGCCTGGTACCGCGTTCAGGAGCCACTGAGGAGTAAACTCAGGCTCCTCGAGGTCGCACTCAGATATGTGACATCTAGAAATATGAAATTGCATTAATGATGATCCTGTTACCGATAAGCAATGAAAAGAATATCTCTTGACATTATTCACAAGAAATTACACACTCTTAGTGTCCAAAGAGATGTCCTTTGCACACATTGTATCAAAAGTAAATAACTCGTTACGACGGCATACCGCCATTATTCCCTCGATCGTGAGTTATTCCAGACACAATTGAAATCAATTGTTATCGTAGCACCCGAGTGCCTCCTGGGGGTTGAGGGATTATTCCTACCCAATCGCGCTAAGACCCTATACGTAGCTATTATTTTTGATCAAAGTTTTAGAAAGAAGTGATGTCTATATTAGGTTAAAAAGTCCCAGTGCATAAACATAATTTGAAAATAGATTTTAAAAATATTATGATCTCTCTCTCTGTCTTAATTTTAAACAATTATTTTAACAATGTTTGTGAAAATATATTATAACTATTTTATGATAAGCTAAGAAATACCCTCAATTCAATGTGAGTTCCACTAACAAAAAAGAAATTGTCAAAATTCCTGACACTTGGTTCATACTTAGGATCGTTAATCTTTATTAGCAATAAGTTTTGACCCGTATCCCGCATGTGATAACTTTCAAGCTGCTATGAAAACTCATGTTTAGTCCCGCGTCTTCTTCAACTATTTTCATAGACAAACATAGCCTTAGGTAAAACTTTGCCAACATTTTTAGACAAATAGAGTACAGTTACTAATGAGACAGATCTAACATTCTAGAAACAAAACGCTATCAAGTTATAAACACATAAGAGTTAGAGGGTTCTAATACAGGTTTTATTTTTACAAACTTAAAAGAAGTGACCCAAAAAAACTACTTGTAGTTATGAATAAAGATTTTAATTTATATTAAACAGATTCAGCTCACCTTGTTGTAATTCTCGCCGTCGTAAAGACATATTCATTCGCTCCCCATGACATAAATATGACAATGACTGCAGCCAGAAGGATTGTCCGCGTTTGAAACCAGCCGAATTGACCGATTTCTTCCACCAGAATCGTGTCCAAGTCTACTGGATTCAATTTGACGCCCTCTTCTACTTTTGAGCTATCAGATACTTCAGTTTTTACTTGGCTCTCCATCACAGTATATAATTCGTACCTTACAAACTGTCCACTTCGTTAATTTTAAAGTTTACGCGTCGAATTTGCACGCTTTTGCTTTAGTGCTTTTTTTCTTGTATTTTGCCGACGTCTCTTTGCACCACTGCGGTAGCCTGTAATGCCATGTCAATCAAAAGTTAATAAAGATTATGAATATTATCTGCAAAAATCTTAATCAAGGATGTTATTGGCACCAATATATTCGATAAGTGTGACAAAGTTAAATTCACGCCTAATCAGGAATCAGTCATGTGATTAAGGAAACAGCATGTTTGTTATTGTGTGTTGGAAATCGTCTAAAGCAAGTAAGGACAGGGTCTTTATTAGGCGGCTTAGAAATCTCTGACATCAGAATACCTATCTTAGAAACTGTTGAAAGAGGGCAGACCTAGTAATTTTTAGACAGGAAAACCAGATTATTTTGAAACATAGCGACATCCACAGAACATGGATTTCAATGTTCTGTGGCTTTATCCAATCTTATTGCTTTCTTTAAGATGTTTTCTCTCACCGATGAGTAAGCGATACATAACGATGAATTGACACTTAAACACATCATCATCATCATTTTCGACCATTTCATGTCCTTCGTGGTAAAGTGACGTACACATCGGTTTACAAGATGTCACCTTCTTCAAGGTCCCGGGTTCAATTCCTGGACCTGCTAATGTTTTTATGTATTTTGCCTTTGGTTGAGGTGTTTGCGGTACCTTCGTTGTTTCTGATTAGCCTCTCCATAACGCGGAATTGTTTTTTAAGGAAAGTAAACTAGCAACCAATGAATAAAGAAGATATTAAAGGAAACAATTTGATGTTATAATCTCTATTATTATCTCTTCCGATGTTATCTATGATTAAAGGATTAAGCTTAATGTAGCTTATTATTACTATTAAATTAATGTAAAGTTAATCCAACAGTTAAATATACGTAACTAATATTTAAAGGTCACGTTTATCCTAAATGGCCTAGCCCATAATCCAATGTGATAATTAGCCTAGTTTTGATAACGAAAGATTATCTCCTATATTTCCCAATAGATACTGGATGAATCCATTTTGCATTTAGGTGAAGCCATAACATCATAGCTGACCAGCAAAACTGGTTCTTTGGTTTTTTGGGACACAAATTTTAGTTAAAATATAATATGGGGGCAACAATACAGAATGAGGAAATAAGTGTCATGCATCAAGAAAATTCAGGAGTAAATCCAAAACGTGTGGATTTGGATACAATTCTGGTGGAGGAGGTGGGGCAGTTTGGACGGTTTCAGGCTTGGAATATACTGTTGGCGGTGATCGCAGTCATCTTTATAGCGTGGGGAAACAATTCTTACGTCTTTACAACAGCCAAGATCCCAACTAGGTAAAACACTCGATTCCAACATTTTTAGCATTTTCAGTGTAAAATTTACTCGCATCAGTCTAAAATCTAACAAATTTTCATTCCTTTTTGGAAATATTGCTAAATAAACATCCCATTTGGTCTAGTTGTTAAACCGGGCTAAGATCTTAGGATCCTGAGTTCGATCCCCGGCTCGGTCAACAAAAGTTTCGAATTTTGCACATTGCTCGGGTTTGTGATCACCAACCTGCATTAGGAAAAAGTGGTGATTGTGTATACCCACCATTGCTGTGGTAACTTGATTTCAATGATAAAGGCCTTTGCCCTGCAGCGTTATTGTGTTGCCCGTTATATGTTCTTATTTTATTTTATTTTAATCCCTCAACCCCCAGGAGGCACTCGGGTGCCACGATAACAATTGATTTCAATTGTGTCTGGAATAACTCACGATCGATGGATTAACGTTATTATTGTGTCGTTGTGATGTCCATTAGCAATAAATGTTTCTTATTCTTATTCTTATTTTTAATTTTAAATGTTATAATAAGGACGAGGTCTGCCGGGGTCTACGGAAACTTCGAAAAAAACATCGACTCCTCCTTTTGTTAAAGTCGGTTTGTGTTGCCTACCTTTATATTACCCAGGGCATAACAACGATTTAATTGAACCTTTCTCATCAACAAAATCGAATAAACAGTCTTAAGCACTACAAAACAAAACACGTGAATATGAATGCTGATAAAATCATAACCGATACGAGTGTTGAAACTTGATAAATTATGTCTAAGGTGGGACCGGCCGTCAATTTTTCAAGCAAAATGCTTGAAAATTGACGCCTGGGTCATAGTCTTTCGGTAGCTGAATTGGCAAAGCGCCGCGCCCGGCATGAGAGGCGATGCGGGTTCGAGTCCCGCCTGAGACATAATTATTCAAGTTTAAATACTGACATAATAATTGCAATTAAATTGCTTAAATATCCTATTAAGTACATAACCGATACCGTTCCCTGTCACTCTGCCTATATAGTAAAGAAAATAGTCAAAAACGTAGGTTGACCTACAAATGGATCTTTACTTTACAAAAAGTTTTGTTACTATTTCAATTATTCTGTTTAATTTTTTCTTTAATACAAGCTGACTATGTCGTTGTTATTTGCGCAAGTACATCACTACTTCCTCCCAAACGTCTCCTACGGTCCTTGACTTCAGTAATACAACTATCACTTGGGATATCAAACCTGCAAATTGATTAACTTTCTTGTTGCATTTTTACACTTAACACTTACGGGGTTGAATGCAATGAACTACATTATTTAAAGGTAAATAGTAACGTTTAAATAATGTAGTTCGTTGCAATAAACCCCGTAAGTGTTAAGTGTTAAATTGATTAACGTTCAATATTGAAAAATAGTCCTCTCATGGATGTCAAACAACAGACTGGGTTTTTGGCGTAATTGATATATTTAATTATACACCCATTCCAAATTACAGCTGTTTAGTTACAACTAATAGTGACGTACAGACATTCAGACAGATGGAGCTACAAGAATTCTTTTTCTTGACTACAGAGTCCTACAAACTTCAAATTTTATCCTCAAAAAACAAGTGTATCAGATTATTTGAAACTATGAAGCTTAATTTCCAATTGTTCCGTTCAACGATGTGCCAAATTTGTCAAGCACAACAAATTGCTAATAAGTTCTAATTTTATTACAGATGCCTCATTCCCGAGTGCGACCCAGAAATACCGGAGTTCACTCCGAGTTGGCTTTTGAATGCTGTTCCCGGAAATAATCTTGATTCCTTCGACAACTGTCAGAGATACAGCAATTCGACCGTGGCGTTGATCAGGGATGACACATGCCCGGTTGCTTGGTTTGACTCTGATCAGCTGGAGAAATGCGAGCGATATGTTTACCAAAACTCGGATACCGTGGTCTATGACGTAAGAATTTATCCTGACTAAAATCAGTTAAAAATCAGTTAAAATCAGTTTTATTTCTGCAAATAGGCCCCAGGAGGCGCTTTTACAGGTCCCAATTTAAACCTACCACTGCTTTGGGACAAGTCTGGGCTGGCTGGACTAGCTTGAAATGTAATTAACCTAAAATATTAACTACATCCTATCAGTAAAAGCAAGCGATAACCAACACTTACACACACACACACACACAAATACACAGTAAAATGGTGCTGACACCATCACCATCCATGGTAGCTCTTGTACCGTGCATGAATACGTTCGTTACGTATGGGTAAGATTTATATTATATATGGATTTAATAAGTATCGTCAAACAGGCAGATCCAAAAAAAATGACTTTTTCTCCCGCTTTGCAGGAAATTAGTTTTGCAGGCCTTAGCAATGGATAGAGAGAGATGCAAAGTCTTAAGGGAGACCTTTTCTCAGCAGTGAGATGAAATAAATAAAAAAAAGTACACCGTCTTCTCAGATATTAGTTGGTTTATATCAGTATTTTCAATTTGCAGTTCAATCTCGCTTGTGACGACTGGCGTCGAACTATGATGGGTACGATCCGAACCGCGGGAATGATCGTCGCACTGCCTGTGACCGGCTACATCTCAGACCGCTGGGGCCGTCGTACGGCGCTCATCTTCAACGCCGTCAACACAGCTTGGATGGGCTGCATTAGATACTTCGCCAATAACTACATAGCCTTCATCATCTCTGACGTAGTACAGGTCGTGTTCGGTGGTGGACTTTTCTCTAGTGCTTATGTGTTTGGTAAGTAAGCGTTGTGATTGCACGATCAAAGAACAATCTTATTTTTGTGCAGATTTTTGATAATCTGGTTAAAGTCCACCAACTCAGGAACCCGGTAAACCAAGGATCCCAGTTTCGATTCATGGTATAGTCAATTTAGTTGACAACCCAAGATAGACTAATTTGGTTTAGTGATAGTAAGTTTTGCTTCTGATACGTATGTTGCGGTATGTACCCATCATTGCTGTGGTAACTTGAATTCAATGATGTAGGCCTTTTCCCTGCAGTGGGATATTTGTTGGCTGTTACTTTAACTTTTTTTTATGGGTTGTCCAGTACAAAATTTGGGACTACATGGCTCTTTATGGCCCAGTGTGGTAATATGTCTTGAAATATTAGTAATATAATTTCGAAAGTTATCTTTTGTAAAATGGTCTTGGACCGTAGTTGTGTTCTGTAAGGCACTTTTGTCTCTGAAGGTCCCGTCATAATAAACACACGATAAGAAGAAGATGAAAATGATAGTCATGATGGCTAGCATTTCCACAATTTCAGAACTTATTATTACTTTGTGTTTACTCAATAATGTGTATTATAAAAATACTATTTCAGCTATGGAAATTGTTGGGACACGATATCGGGTAGTCAGCGGTGTCTGCATCCACACATGCTACTCATTTGGTCTTGCCGTAATGGGACTCATTGCGTGGGCCCTGCCCGAGTGGAGAATCCTCACCCTCACCCTGCACGCGCCCCAGCTGATCACTATCTTCTACCTTTGGCTCATGAGTGAATCCGTCCGCTGGTACTTAAGCAAAGGAAACTACGAAGACTCCGAAAAGATACTGAAGAAAATAGCAAAAATGAACAATACAACTCTTTCGCAAAAATCTGTGGCAGCTCTTATAGAAACAGCTGCCGAAGATAAGAAAAACCAGAAAGTATTAGAAGAACTAAGAAAAATCGAACCCTCGCTGATCGTTTTGGTGTCCAAGCATAAAAAAATGTTACTACGATGTCTTATCTCCTGTTGGTGGTGGATCACTGCCACCTTAGTGTACCACGGGCTCACGATTAATGCTGTGGGTATATCTGGTAACAAATATCTGAACTACATGGCTGTTGCAGTAGCCCAAATTCCTGGATATTGGATTGGACTGTTCACTCTTAACAGACTTGGTAGAAAACCTGTCATCATTTCAGCTTACTGGCTGTGCGCTGCTTGTCTACTGGGGTACATCTTTGTGCCTGCAGGCAAGTGCATTTTTTATCATTAATTTTGAACTCTTTACTGTCATGCCGAATCCACTTGTTAATAAGATGAGAGTTTGGTGTAGATTATTTAGATTTTACTAGATTTTGCTGTATGGTGATAACAATCCTCCAACATTAGTCAACTGCGATCACGAACCTGCCTAATTCCTTTCTGGATTGGCTTGATTATGATATAATATGATAATTTGTTATGTGTAGTTATTTTTTATGTACGACAAAGATGTGTTTAGCAAAGAGTTTGATAGTTTAATGATGACTCTATAAAGGGAATATTTTATGAAAGAGCAGCTTTTCTGGAATTATAACTTCTTACATTCCAGATCAATATGCATTGTCGCTTACTCTGTACTTGCTTGGCACGTGCTGCAGTGGCACGGCTGCCAACTCGCTGTATCTTTACACGTCAGAGCTGTACCCCACACCGTACCGGCACCGCCTCCTCGCCTTCTCATCCACTATGGGGCGATTTGGCGTCATCTTAGCGCCGCTGACGCCTGCTCTTGTGAGTGTCTATAGTTTGAATTTTTCTAGGAAATGTCTAATGTTCAATAAGGAGATGTGTGATTCTAAATCAGAATAGCACAGAATAGAGGTTGTCATCTTTCATTTATGGCCTATATGTATCGAAAGTGGCTAATAAAAGATCTAAAACATGAAAAGTTGACCAAAGCTTGCCAATAGTGGCGATTATGGCACAGATAAAATACGGAAAGCGTAATATATAGACATGTGCAAAATAATGTTACCGAACAATCAATATTTTAAAACTCCTTATATCTTTGAATGCAATGAAACTATTTTTCTATTATAGCAGTTAAAAATGTAACCACAAATTATTTGGAAGATAGTTGCCGATGGGGTAACCATGGTGGTTAACGTGCTAAAAAATAATCACAACTTCGAAAAGTAACTTATATTAACGAGCAGGTTTACCTGCTGTAGGAAGTTTAAAATACCAATAATATGTATGTATTTTTTGTACAATGTTAGCCGGTTTTGCTGCCAAACAAACAAGACCCAATGGTATATTTCAGAGCGCGGCAGTATGGTCCAAGTTCCCGTTCGCGCTGTTCGCGGGCTGCGCGTGCGTCGCGGGCGCGCTCGTGCTGCTCACGCCGGAGACGCGCGGCGCGCGCCTGCCCGACACCATGCAGGAGGCCGCCGACCTCGGGAGGAATAACTCCCATACATCACCTTCAAGATAGGGAACAAACCCAAGACAACATTGTAAATAAAGTAAAATAAATGTGGACAAGATCACATCGTTCGAACCCAAAAAAATGACCTATAATCATCCTACTGCAGGGCAAAGGCCTCCATCATAGAATTTAAGAGGAAACACTAAGGTCGAGAGAATTGAAAAATAGGTGTTTGTACAATCTATTGCTGTCGCGTAGTGCCCGGACGCCTCCCCGCAGAGCGTGATAAAGACAACTGCATCTTGGACCGAAAATACCTAGTAGAGATACACAAAATTAACGTTTCGTAGTCCCCCGATTCCTTTTCCAAAACTAGATCGTTTTAAATAGTTTTTTCATTAAATTTTAAAGAAAGGCCGCTTTATCCGTGTCCGTATATTTTGCTCATAACTCTTTTATTAGTTAATTTATGAAAAAAGGAAAACATGGAAACATGCTTATAGGGGGCATAGATTTTTGTACTAAAAATTATTGCTCTACTGGCATTATCCAGGCAGTAAATAGGGGACTACGTTTGTATGGAAAAACGGACCTTGTGTTTCCTCTTAAGTTACCACAACAAAGATAATTACAGGTATGATCACCACGGTTGCTATATTATTTTGCAGGTTGGTGATCACAAACCCGAGCAATGTTCTAAGATTCGAAACTCTTCGGGGGTTGAACCCAGGTCCCCGAGATCTCGGCCCGATACTAAAACTACTACAAAACGGAAGCCAAATTAATCCCTCGATCGTGAGTTATTCCAGACACAATTGAAATTAATTGTTATCGCGGCACGCGCGTGCCGCCTGGGGGTTGAGGGATCAAGTAGCTATCTATAGCACTTGTTTTCTGGAAAGCAGAAAAAACGCAAGTTAAATGTTTCTTTTAATCGATTTTGATCTTAACACATTAACAGCATAAAGAGTTGAAATTAAAAATCGAGAAATATAATCATTTTATTGATTTTTTAAGGTACTTACTTAAACTTTCATGATCACTATTAAAAAGGTTTCCTTCGATGATCATGGCGCTTGCGACAGTGCCGAAATATCGAAAACTCATAACAAACAAGGTAGGTAGTTGATAAAAGCCCCGATTCAATAAACTCTTGGAATTTTTAGTGTCTAAAATCTTTTAATTAATCTATTAGAGTGCTATTACAATTGACAGATATAATTGTGTTGTTTAATTATAAAAATATAATTCTTAGGAATTAATTATATATCATCCTAACTTAGAATAATAACACCTAGAAACCGAATGTAAGCACGAAAAACGCGCAACTAAAACTTAGCCATATCTGGCTTACTTCGTTCCGCTGCTGTCAGTGGTCAACGTCACGCTAAGTCAAACACAGCTCGCGAAAAATAATTTAAAATGACTGTTTGCACTATGAAGAAGTGTTCTAGCATATTATCAGGAGCCTAATTCGCGTAACTGAATCGCAGTTCGATCGTGATTGAATTGGACAATTTTGACATTTAGACCATACTAGAACTGTCAGAAACCTGTCGGTTAATTACGATTGTGATACGATTCGGTTACGCGAATTAGGGGCCAGAGAAACAAAAAGAAAATGATAAAGTTTCATTTCACAGGTAAGTACTTACATTTAATACATTTTCTGTACGTAAATCGAATTAAAAACAAATCATTTGAAACACAAAACCTATTAACATCGATAGTATCGATATTATCGCTTTTATTTGCAATGATACTATTGATAGTATCGATACTGCGATACTATCGATTGTTTTGGCCTATCGATAGTTTAATAATTTGCAATAGTATTGTTTACAATTTTCAGGTATAATAGTCAAACACAAGATATAGGAATAAATAATATCAAATAGTTTCCCTACGGTAATATTATTTGAAATTGCCTGAATACTATCGGCTTAAATGGTCCACCACTACCATTATTAAATCATACCTAATACTATTGCAATTTGTTAAACTATCGATAGTCCAAAACAATCGATAGTATCGATAGTATCGATATTATCGATAGTTTGTTAATAACGAAATACATAGTATCGATAGTTAGTAGATAGATAGTATTGCCTTGTCTTGTGCTATCGATAGAATCGATACTATCGATAGGCCTATCGATAGGGTACATGATTTTCTATTTAAACTATCGATAGTTTTACTATCGATAGTTCGGCAACACTAGCACAGTATTGAACAGATAAGAATAACTCACATCTTAAACGACAGTATCTGTGTGACTATTAAGATAGTGCTCGCATTTTTCCAATTGATCTCGGTTGAACCAAGCCGCAGGGCATACGTTCCCACTGTGCGCAGGCGAAGGCGTGACGTTGGCGGCCAATCTCTGACAGCTGTCAAACGAATCTAGGCTGGTGCCTGGCACCGCGTTCAGGAGCCACGCTGCCCTGAACTTTGGCTCCTCGAGGTCACATTCCTGAATGTATCGTATTTAGAGCCCATTTATGAAGTAAAAACTGTAAATCAAGCTTTCACCCGAAAATATTTTTCGCAATATAGTTTTCAATTTTTACGGTCCTAAGTAGGCCTGATAAGGTCTCTTCTTCTTTGTCCTAGCCATTTCCCATTATTTGGGGTCGGCTCTCCTCGTTCTGCGGCGCCAGGACAGTCTGTCCTGGGTTGTCGAAATGCACGCTTGGGCAAGCTTGGCTACTGTGGACCACCAGGTGGCCAGTGGACGACCTCTACTTTTCCTGTAATTTGGCCTGTTTCACGACATGGTCTTCAGGGCGTCTCATGACATGTCCGAACCATCGTAGGCGGCTTTCAGTGAGTTTTTCTGCTATAGGCGCTACTTTAAAACTTCCTCTGATGTGCTCATTTTGCACTTTATCGAGTCGAGTTACACCTGCTGCCCATCTTAGCATCTTCATCTCGGCTACGTGCATTTTGTGTTCGTGGGCTTTCTTCAAAGCCCAGCACTCGGCACCGTACGTCATAGCTGGTCTGACTGCGGTCTTATAGATGTTGCCTTTGGTTTTAATCGGCATTCTTGAGTCACATAAAACTCCCGTCAAAGCCCTCCACCTCTGCCATCCTACGCCAATTCTGTGGGTAACATCGGCCTCAATGCTCCCATCGGTTGTCAGCATTGCACCAAGATACTTGAATTGGGATACCTTTGGCAGTGGATTCCCATCGATAAGAATCACATTGGAGTTGTTGGTGTCACCGCTAAATGCGCACTCCAAGTACTCAGTTTTAGTTCTGCTGATTCGGAGGCCGTTGTTTTCCAGTACGTGCTGCCACTTCTCGAGGGTACCTTGGAGTAGTTCGGCTTCTTTATCCATGAGGACTATGTCATCTGCGTACAACATACACCATGGTAAAGGAGACTGAATGTCCTTTGTTAAGTAATCCATCACCATGTTAAAGAGAAGTGGGCTCAGGGCTGAGCCTTGATGGACGCCTACTTTAACTTCGAAGCTTTTGCTTAGCCCGGCCAGGCTAGTAGGCCTGATAAGGTATAAAGGGAAAATCAAAAACGTATGATTAGTATCGTAATGAATGAATGAGATGTAATTCGCGTAAAAAAAATGTTGCTAGGAGGCCATATCGAAAATTTTAGATTTTTTGCGGACATTTTCTAAGTGCTTTATCTTGACATTTTTGTACTGGGCTATACCAAAAGAAAAAATACGTCATTTGTTTTTTGTCTCGTAGATTGATATATTAAAATTTGGAAGGTGGTTAAAATTTCATCCTGTATTATACCTACCTTATAACCTACCACAAAACTTTCTCAATTAATATTGATCTCTACTTGTTGGGCTTAAAGTTGAGAATCAATTCAATGACTTTTAATTTAGTAGGTTGACCTGCCTTTGCCTGTTCACTAACCTTATTGAAATTATAAATGCAAAATTAAGTCTGTCTTCAGAGCTGTACCCCACACCGTACCGGCACCGCCTCCTCGCCTTCTCATCCACTATGGGGCGATTTGGCGTCATCTTAGCGCCGCTGACGCCTGCTCTTGTGAGTGTCTATAGTTTGAATTTTTCTAGGAAATGTCTAATGTTCAATAAGGAGATGTGTGATTCTAAATCAGAATAGCACAGAATAGAGGTTGTCATCTTTCATTTATGGCCTATATGTATCGAAAGTGGCTAATAAAAGATCTAAAACATGAAAAGTTGACCAAAGCTTGCCAATAGTGGCGATTATGGCACAGATAAAATACGGAAAGCGTAATATATAGACATGTGCAAAATAATGTTACCGAACAATCAATATTTTAAAACTCCTTATATCTTTGAATGCAATGAAACTATTTTTCTATTATAGCAGTTAAAAATGTAACCACAAATTATTTGGAAGATAGTTGCCGATGGGGTAACCATGGTGGTTAACGTGCTAAAAAATAATCACAACTTCGAAAAGTAACTTATATTAACGAGCAGGTTTACCTGCTGTAGGAAGTTTAAAATACCAATAATATGTATGTATTTTTTGTACAATGTTAGCCGGTTTTGCTGCCAAACAAACAAGACCCAATGGTATATTTCAGAGCGCGGCAGTATGGTCCAAGTTCCCGTTCGCGCTGTTCGCGGGCTGCGCGTGCGTCGCGGGCGCGCTCGTGCTGCTCACGCCGGAGACGCGCGGCGCGCGCCTGCCCGACACCATGCAGGAGGCCGCCGACCTCGGGAGGAATAACTCCCATACATCACCTTCAAGATAGGGAACAAACCCAAGACAACATTGTAAATAAAGTAAAATAAATGTGGACAAGATCACATCGTTCGAACCCAAAAAAATGACCTATAATCATCCTACTGCAGGGCAAAGGCCTCCATCATAGAATTTAAGAGGAAACACTAAGGTCGAGAGAATTGAAAAATAGGTGTTTGTACAATCTATTGCTGTCGCGTAGTGCCCGGACGCCTCCCCGCAGAGCGTGATAAAGACAACTGCATCTTGGACCGAAAATACCTAGTAGAGATACACAAAATTAACGTTTCGTAGTCCCCCGATTCCTTTTCCAAAACTAGATCGTTTTAAATAGTTTTTTCATTAAATTTTAAAGAAAGGCCGCTTTATCCGTGTCCGTATATTTTGCTCATAACTCTTTTATTAGTTAATTTATGAAAAAAGGAAAACATGGAAACATGCTTATAGGGGGCATAGATTTTTGTACTAAAAATTATTGCTCTACTGGCATTATCCAGGCAGTAAATAGGGGACTACGTTTGTATGGAAAAACGGACCTTGTGTTTCCTCTTAAGTTACCACAACAAAGATAATTACAGGTATGATCACCACGGTTGCTATATTATTTTGCAGGTTGGTGATCACAAACCCGAGCAATGTTCTAAGATTCGAAACTCTTCGGGGGTTGAACCCAGGTCCCCGAGATCTCGGCCCGATACTAAAACTACTACAAAACGGAAGCCAAATTAATCCCTCGATCGTGAGTTATTCCAGACACAATTGAAATTAATTGTTATCGCGGCACGCGCGTGCCGCCTGGGGGTTGAGGGATCAAGTAGCTATCTATAGCACTTGTTTTCTGGAAAGCAGAAAAAACGCAAGTTAAATGTTTCTTTTAATCGATTTTGATCTTAACACATTAACAGCATAAAGAGTTGAAATTAAAAATCGAGAAATATAATCATTTTATTGATTTTTTAAGGTACTTACTTAAACTTTCATGATCACTATTAAAAAGGTTTCCTTCGATGATCATGGCGCTTGCGACAGTGCCGAAATATCGAAAACTCATAACAAACAAGGTAGGTAGTTGATAAAAGCCCCGATTCAATAAACTCTTGGAATTTTTAGTGTCTAAAATCTTTTAATTAATCTATTAGAGTGCTATTACAATTGACAGATATAATTGTGTTGTTTAATTATAAAAATATAATTCTTAGGAATTAATTATATATCATCCTAACTTAGAATAATAACACCTAGAAACCGAATGTAAGCACGAAAAACGCGCAACTAAAACTTAGCCATATCTGGCTTACTTCGTTCCGCTGCTGTCAGTGGTCAACGTCACGCTAAGTCAAACACAGCTCGCGAAAAATAATTTAAAATGACTGTTTGCACTATGAAGAAGTGTTCTAGCATATTATCAGGAGCCTAATTCGCGTAACTGAATCGCAGTTCGATCGTGATTGAATTGGACAATTTTGACATTTAGACCATACTAGAACTGTCAGAAACCTGTCGGTTAATTACGATTGTGATACGATTCGGTTACGCGAATTAGGGGCCAGAGAAACAAAAAGAAAATGATAAAGTTTCATTTCACAGGTAAGTACTTACATTTAATACATTTTCTGTACGTAAATCGAATTAAAAACAAATCATTTGAAACACAAAACCTATTAACATCGATAGTATCGATATTATCGCTTTTATTTGCAATGATACTATTGATAGTATCGATACTGCGATACTATCGATTGTTTTGGCCTATCGATAGTTTAATAATTTGCAATAGTATTGTTTACAATTTTCAGGTATAATAGTCAAACACAAGATATAGGAATAAATAATATCAAATAGTTTCCCTACGGTAATATTATTTGAAATTGCCTGAATACTATCGGCTTAAATGGTCCACCACTACCATTATTAAATCATACCTAATACTATTGCAATTTGTTAAACTATCGATAGTCCAAAACAATCGATAGTATCGATAGTATCGATATTATCGATAGTTTGTTAATAACGAAATACATAGTATCGATAGTTAGTAGATAGATAGTATTGCCTTGTCTTGTGCTATCGATAGAATCGATACTATCGATAGGCCTATCGATAGGGTAAATGATTTTCTATTTAAACTATCGATAGTTTTACTATCGATAGTTCGGCAACACTAGCACAGTATTGAACAGATAAGAATAACTCACATCTTAAACGACAGTATCTGTGTGACTATTAAGATAGTGCTCGCATTTTTCCAATTGATCTCGGTTGAACCAAGCCGCAGGGCATACGTTCCCACTGTGCGCAGGCGAAGGCGTGACGTTGGCGGCCAATCTCTGACAGCTGTCAAACGAATCTAGGCTGGTGCCTGGCACCGCGTTCAGGAGCCACGCTGCCCTGAACTTTGGCTCCTCGAGGTCACATTCCTGAATGTATCGTATTTAGAGCCCATTTATGAAGTAAAAACTGTAAATCAAGCTTTCACCCGAAAATATTTTTCGCAATATAGTTTTCAATTTTTACGGTCCTAAGTAGGCCTGATAAGGTCTCTTCTTCTTTGTCCTAGCCATTTCCCATTATTTGGGGTCGGCTCTCCTCGTTCTGCGGCGCCAGGACAGTCTGTCCTGGGTTGTCGAAATGCACGCTTGGGCAAGCTTGGCTACTGTGGACCACCAGGTGGCCAGTGGACGACCTCTACTTTTCCTGTAATTTGGCCTGTTTCACGACATGGTCTTCAGGGCGTCTCATGACATGTCCGAACCATCGTAGGCGGCTTTCAGTGAGTTTTTCTGCTATAGGCGCTACTTTAAAACTTCCTCTGATGTGCTCATTTTGCACTTTATCGAGTCGAGTTACACCTGCTGCCCATCTTAGCATCTTCATCTCGGCTACGTGCATTTTGTGTTCGTGGGCTTTCTTCAAAGCCCAGCACTCGGCACCGTACGTCATAGCTGGTCTGACTGCGGTCTTATAGATGTTGCCTTTGGTTTTAATCGGCATTCTTGAGTCACATAAAACTCCCGTCAAAGCCCTCCACCTCTGCCATCCTACGCCAATTCTGTGGGTAACATCGGCCTCAATGCTCCCATCGGTTGTCAGCATTGCACCAAGATACTTGAATTGGGATACCTTTGGCAGTGGATTCCCATCGATAAGAATCACATTGGAGTTGTTGGTGTCACCGCTAAATGCGCACTCCAAGTACTCAGTTTTAGTTCTGCTGATTCGGAGGCCGTTGTTTTCCAGTACGTGCTGCCACTTCTCGAGGGTACCTTGGAGTAGTTCGGCTTCTTTATCCATGAGGACTATGTCATCTGCGTACAACATACACCATGGTAAAGGAGACTGAATGTCCTTTGTTAAGTAATCCATCACCATGTTAAAGAGAAGTGGGCTCAGGGCTGAGCCTTGATGGACGCCTACTTTAACTTCGAAGCTTTTGCTTAGCCCGGCCAGGCTAGTAGGCCTGATAAGGTATAAAGGGAAAATCAAAAACGTATGATTAGTATCGTAATGAATGAATGAGATGTAATTCGCGTAAAAAAAATGTTGCTAGGAGGCCATATCGAAAATTTTAGATTTTTTGCGGACATTTTCTAAGTGCTTTATCTTGACATTTTTGTACTGGGCTATACCAAAAGAAAAAATACGTCATTTGTTTTTTGTCTCGTAGATTGATATATTAAAATTTGGAAGGTGGTTAAAATTTCATCCTGTATTATACCTACCTTATAACCTACCACAAAACTTTCTCAATTAATATTGATCTCTACTTGTTGGGCTTAAAGTTGAGAATCAATTCAATGACTTTTAATTTAGTAGGTTGACCTGCCTTTGCCTGTTCACTAACCTTATTGAAATTATAAATGCAAAATTAAGTCTGTCTGTAACGCTTTCACGCATAAACTACTGACAAAACCAAACACAAGAATAGCATCCCATCCATTCTCCTCCAATCGTTGTCGTAAGAGGCAACTAAAAGTGTACTGCCAGAATTAAACAGACTGCGTCTGCTTTCATTGGCCATTGGTCGTTTGAAATCCGCTAACAAAGTGTGGTGATTAAGAGGTAACACAACGGATGAGAGAATTTAAAAATATTAGGTAGGTAAATATAATAGGTATTTGTAAAATCCATAGATTTAATATACTGCTATTAGATTGGCAATGAAAAGAGACAGAATATAATGCAGCTATATGACAGAACGATATAGATCACAAGGCCGTTTACGTACACGCTAAGAACCCGTAGTGGTTTTCTGAGTTCTGACGTCTGTCACGCGCAACACAATATTCCCTTTAGTTTTACTAGTTTCATTTTTATTATTGTATAAAAGTGTCGAGTTGATGTATTTTCATTATGGTTACATGTTCAGTACCTGGAAGTAACTCATCTAAAAAAGGGAACCAACATAATTGTCAACACACAATTTCACACGTCAACACACAATCGCGATTATCAGCAGCAAAACGCAATGTTTCAGAGCTTTGACTAAAATGTTGTATACTAATTGATAGGGCATTTCATTAGAACAAGGATTTAAATTCATATGAATTCAATTAAAAACAATATCAAATACGTGAATTTCAGCAATTACTAACGTCACTTTTGTATTTTAGTGATTGACGTTGTCGATGATACTCGTATCTTATCGACATTTCATTAGCTGACATATTTCACATTGTTAACCGCATACAACCTAAATTGTTGAAATACGTTAGAAATGGTTAAAATTGCCTAATAGAAAAGAATGAATAAATATTCGAGCATTTGCAGTTTACATTTGGACCCTAAGTGTTTTTAACACAGAGGCGTTCAGCAGTAAAATTACGCTCTGGATCAATCTCCATATTGTTCAAGCCCCCATCAATCCCCATTAGTTAAACATTAAATATAAATATGTATATTTAGTGTACGTTTGCAATGTGTAATTGAAAAATAAATATCAGTTTTATTTCAACTTTGGCGATCGCGATCGCAAAATGAGGCAAAATTGTTAAATACTGGCAAGTAAAGCCTACGATATTTTTTACAATAAATTGATTTTGTTCGGGGATAAGTAATTTTAAAATAAAAAAACATATCTAGGTATTTAATTGCAGTTTTTTGGCGTTCTTTTAATAATACTAAAAAATAAGTCACCTGCGTCAACGTAAACTGTGTCGATGGAATCGATATCGAAAGCAAGCAGACAATGCAGTACCTGCACTATTTATCTCACGCACATGTTCACTTTATGCACACTAGCGTAACCTAGTTTTGGTCTCGTTTTCAGGATTCAATTGCCGATCTATCATCTATATTAAATCTATGGTAAAATCTATTGCTGTCGTGCAGTGACAAACGCCTTCACTGCAGAGCGTGATAGAGATAACTGCCTCTTGGACCGAAAATACCTACTAAAAGCACACCAAATCAACGTTTCGTTTCCTGATTACTTTTCCAAAACTAGACTGATTTAAATACTTTTTTCATCAAAAATTAAAGAAATGCTTTGGCCGTGTCGTATATTATGTTCTTTTTCTAAAATTTAGCCAAATTTGTTTTCTGGATGTTTGAACACAGCGGAAAATCGAAACTTTTCGCGATTTTTTTCGGTTTTTGAGGGCTCATATCTCTTTTATTAATTAATTTATAGAAAAACAGAAAACATAGAAACATGCTAATAGTGGCCATAGATTTTTGTAATAAAAAATATTGCTCCTGGCTTTATCCAGGGAGGAAACAGGGGACTACATTTGTATGGAAAAACAGCCCTTGTGTTTCCTTTTAAGGCAAAACCCTTTTTTTTTAAAAGGCAGGACTGGTATAATGATGATGATGATGACAATTCTATCATCTCGGTATATACATGGTGCATTTTCAACCACCTATAAAACGAAGCTTACTTTAGTGTTATTTAAATTTTTTTTCCTAAAATTTTTAATAAACTATGTAATAACTATAGGTTCAGCTATTTATTTTGAAACACGCTGTGACGCGCACAGATGTAGTTGTGTAAGTTCCATCCAACCGAGACCCCACTGGAGCAAGATAATACGTCTGTACACGGCACAGAGTGTTACAAAATTAAGTTTGAATCAAAATTTTATAATTTAAAAATATATAATTATAATATTTATCAAATAATAAATAACACTACCATGATGTTATACATAATGGTTCAATAACGTGTGCTTCATCTCCCAGGTGGTTCAAAAAGCACGGTAAATATTAAATAGACATCATAATGAGTCAATATATTTATTTGCTTGTATTTCATAATAATGAATATGCCTAATATAAATACACTCTAAATCAGAAACACGACTTAATTCTTTCACCGTTTTCTATATTGAAATATTTCAAGGTACACTAGGTTGGAATTATGGCTGTGCTGAAGACATATTCGTTGGTAGCGCAAGCTCAAAGACACACAGATGGCTTCGAGCAGAACAGTACGTCTTTGGAAGCTACTAAATTGTCCTACCTCCTCCACCAGAATTGTGTCCAGATCAACACAGGTCTTCTTTGATTCTACGAGTACTTTACCAATCGTTTTAAAGTTTTTATTATCTGTGTGTGACATTTTGACTGGGATCAAATCCCTCGAGGAACTGTTCCGTCTTGCAATGGACAGAGAGAAGTTTGGAAAACTAGCGGCCAACCTTCCCAATTGAAGAGGCACCTAAAGAAGAAGAAGAAGAAGAAGACATTTTGAAGTTAAATAATAAGAGCCGTATGTTTATTCTTTTTCAATACATTGTTTTTAATAAGATAACGTCTTTTACTCTCCGAGGCAGTTTTGTGAGTATTTAATCAGTAGTAAGATAAAAAAATCATTGTTTTCGCCAGATATTGAAGCTATAATTGCAAAAATTATTTTAATTTCTTGTGCTTTTTCATTATCTCAAATAATAAAATCTCAAAACACTATTTTACTTTCAGTTTTATTTAAATGCATGCTAATTGCTAAGTGACCATTTTCATGCGGGTTTTAGAAAAACCCGTGATCTTTCTTCACCAAATCATCAGTGCACCTAATAGGAGGCCTGCCTACCCATAAATCATCTAATGGTACGTATGAACCATTCCAGAACCTTTCCGCCGCAACGGCCATCGGTTCTCCTTGCTAAAAGTTCCGCCAACCGCTACTTCAGGTCAACAATTATTTAAGCAATGTCGGTTGTCGTAATTATACTACAGTCAATTAACCATCGCCTCTCCATTTCCCGCTGCGCGGTCTTGAGTATTCTTATGAGAGCCATATTAAGCGACCATGGTTCGTTACATACCTCATTTTATTATATTATGAGTGAATAAATGAATATGAACATAAGCCATCATTGGCAACAAGTACTGGTTAGACACTCGTTTTGAATTTCAAAATTATAAATAAAATTACTGAAATAGGTATTTCTTATTTTTTATTTATGTCAGACATTGGAATGTATAACAAAGTGAGCATTATATTGCTTGTCGTTCTTTCTTCCTCCCGAGGTCGGCGGCCTCCTGCATGGTGTCGGGCAGGCGCGCGCCGCGCGTCTCCGGCGTGAGCAGCACGAGCGCGCCCGCGACGCACGCGCAGCCCGCGAACAGCGCGAACGGGAAAGGCTCCCACACCTTGGCACTCTAGAACAATTCAAAATAATCTATACTCTATACTAATATATAAAGCTGAAGAGTTTGTTTGTTTGTTTGAACGCGCTAATCTCATGAAGTACTGGTCCGATTGGAAAAAATCTTTTTGTGTTGGATAGTCCATTTATCAAGGAAGGCTTTAGGCTATAGAACATCACGCTGCGACCAATAGGAGCGAAGCATGAGTGAAAAATGTTGCAAAAATAGTCACGATCATAATAACAGAAATTGACGCGAACGAAGTCGCGGGAAACAGCTAGTTTAAAATATTTACAAAAGTATACACTAGAATATTATATGCAGTATGCACGCTCTCGTCATTAATGTAAGACTATTTTAACAAAGTGTAAAATTATAAACAAGGAAAAAAGATGGCGTAGGTTTTCTAAAACGAAATTTGGAATACTGCGTTCTATTGCATTTGCATTTTGCAGCAGTTATTTTGGTTTCATCTTAATGTTTAAAGTTATAAAATTCACATAACATGAGAACACAAGATTAAATCATTACAAAATAGGTATTGTGATGTGACAAAGAAGAAATATTCGCCGAAGCGGGTAATTTACAAATCACAATCCCAGCGTTCGGGCATAGATGCACAATTTAACAATGTGTGACGGACAACTCACGCGACGCCCTGCCGCTGCCACGGATATAGAACCAGACTACGCTCGCACTAGAAGCGAATGTGATTATGAACATTGCTATTTACCAAATGCAATTAACAGTTACGGAATTTTTTATCGAATGTAATTTTATAGAATTTATGTTTTTTTTTAATTTGTTTTTTTTAATATTCTTTTAAAAATTTGATACAATTTATTTGAATCTGATGAATAGTTATTAGTACATATACTATTAAATAAATAATTTCTTTTTGTGGTATTTTAATGCTTAGTATAACAACTTTAACTGAAACATAATATGTAATTATTATAGAAGTAATAGTTTAAGAAAAGTCATTATTGTAAGTATTATTAAATTTCGCATGAAAATTGGTATTTTTCTATACTGGTTTTATATTGTCTTTCATTATTGATATTACTTATTTAAAGCTAGCTTAAGGTTTGTCAAAATTATGTAATAGTCTTTACAACGTAGTATTTTAACAATTTTTTGAAGCCTTTAATGGACTGACAATGTATAACGTCACCATGGAGTTTGTTGTTCAAACTCACCAGGGACATTTTTGCACCTTCAAACATTAAGTTTTTTTCTGCCATAGCATTTGTTCTAGGTGCACGTAGTACGAGATTATTTGCATTACGAAGTTTAAGGTATTTTTTGTTTTTGGTTCTTTTGGTGTAATTTATTTGAGTGTGAATGTCTTTTAACAATATTTTGCTTATAAGGACGCAAGTCAAATAAACATACGTCTGATTGATGTTAAGTATATTTGTATTCTTATACAGCCAATCTGTCGGTGTGAAGTAATTGTACCGAAACAGGACTATCATGACCCTGTTTTGTGCTCTTTGTATTCTACTTAAGTTAGTTGCAGCAGCTTCTTCTTCTTCTTCTTCTTGAGTCAATGGCAACCAATTAAACTTTCTGCGCCCAAAAAGTGGCCACATCAATGGCCCTCTGGTTGGCGTTGCAAAGGTCCTCTTGCGTGCAGGTAGCAGGAGAGGTAGGGCATGACATTAAGTAAGTGTGGCATAGACTGTAAGGCGCCACACTCGCACGTGTCGTCCTCAGTGAAGCCCCACTTTTTCCTGAGTTCATTGCACCTGCCTACACCTAAACGAAGTCTGTTTAACGCCAAATGGGCCAAGGAAGATTGTGACCAGGCGGCAGCTTCTCAGCTATGGGGATAGATGGGTTGTTGGGGGTGAAATTATCTGACCACAGCTGTTCTCTGGCCGTAGGTGGGTCCATAGTTAGTTGCAGCAGCTGATTCCCAGATATCAATCAGATAGTCAACATGTGGATTAACAAGAGCGTTGTAAATGACGTAACGAACACTTTGAGGAAGACATCGAGTGCTCCTGTCAAACAAGCTATTTTGCTTCTAATCTTTTCAATATGGGGTTTCCAAGTAAGCTGATCATGGATAAGAAGTCCCAGGTATTTTTCATTGTTAGATCTAGCAATTATTTCATTGATAATTTTTAGGGGCTCATATTCTGTGATAACTTTGTTCATAGTTTTAAATATCATGTAATTAGTTTTGTCAATGTTTATTGTAAGGAGATTACATTGGAACCATTGGTGCAACAAATTTAGATCACTTTGTGCCTCCAAGATAATTTGGTCAATTGCTGGACCAAAATAGAACAAACTTGTGTCATCGGCATATAAGGTAATATCTCCTTTTAATCCGATGTCTTTAATGTTATTAATGTAGGTTAAGAACAATAACGGGTCTAATATTGAGCCTTGTGGCACGCCAAAAGTTATGAGGCTTGGTTGGCTTTGCTGTTTACCTACTTTAACCAACTGACTGCGTCTTGACAGGTATGATTCAAATATTTTAACAGCTGTTCCAGTGATACCGATGCTTTCTAGATTTTTAAGAAGTAGATTATGGCTAACTGTATCAAACGCCTTTTTGAGGTCAATGAAAATGCTCAAACCGATTTTCTTTAAATCTAAATTAAATTTCAATTTCGTAATTAGATCTATAGCTGCAGATAGTGTAAGTACACTTGCATCTAAAACCATATTGCTTGTCGTAAATAAAATTTTTTGAGTCAAGAAAAGCTTCAAGGCGCTTGTACATAATTCTTTCAAATATTTTGGATATAACTGGGAGCACAGATATGGGTCGGCAATTACTAGGATCAGATTTGCTTTCAGTTTTAAAAATTGGGGTAACTTTGGCTGCTTTAAGAGTGTCTGGGAACACGCCTAGCTCTAAAGACCTATTAATGCACACACACAGATCCTCCGCTGTCAAATTTTTTACACATTTCAACGCTTTACTACAGCCCAAAGCTATGTTACAGTTTAAACCATCTATTATCTTGTTGATTTTATCTGCAGTGGTTGGTTCTAGTTGTGATAGCTTCTGATCATTTAGTCTTCGATAGTGTTGAGAAATAGTTATTGAAATGTTTGCAAATTACTTGTGCATCTGTGATAGTCCGAATTCCTGTTTCTAATTTGCACGGAAGGGAAATTTTCCTTATTTTGTCACAGGACAATTCATTTATTAAACTCCACATTTCGCCAAGTTTCTGTTTACAATTTGAGAATTCTTTGTAATGGTATTGACGTTTTGTACGCTGTATTTGGCTGGTTATATATTTTCTTTCCACAAATAGTTCTTCTTTTATTTTTTTTTCACTATAGTAACTTATCCAGTTAGATCCTAAAGTATACATAATCTTTTTACAGGCAATAATTTGTAAAGACACTAAATTGGGATAGGGATAAAACTAATGTAACCGTTGAATTATTACTACAAACTGAAATGCTAAAAACCAGTTGAAAGACCCTCTGCGACCAAAGAAACTAAAAAAGCTACAGAAAAACATTGCTATACTTCTGAAAAGGCAATCTAAATTACCAGACACTCTTTGGTAGGGAGTTTGGTACTTCTAGACAGAGGTCTGGACTCTCTCTCATTTCTACTGCATTTATTCTACTTTCATGCTTTTTCTGCCATACCCAACTTTCACTTCCGTACATGAGTGTTGGAACCAACACCCCTCTATGCACAGCCAGACGAGCTTTCGTAGAAATCTTCGGGCTATTCATAAAGGCGCGCAGTGCACCATTTACTCTGTTACCAGCATTTACTCTCCTTTCAATATCACTTTCATACTTTCCGTCCCTAGTAAACATCGACCCCAAGTATACAAACTCATTCACTTGCTACAGTTCATCACCACCAATCCGAATACATACTTCTGTCATGCTCTCTTCCTTTTCAAACACCATAACTTTCGTCTTTTTTGTATTCACTTTCATTCCCTTTCTTTCTAAAGCTTCATTCATAATAGTCACCATCGCTTGCAAATCCTTAGCCTTCGATGCAAGTAACACTTGATCTTTGGCGTAAAGAAGACATTTGACGCGTATTTCATTCATTCTTAGACCAAAATCACTCTCTTTCAGATCTTTCAGACAATTATCCATTAAAAAGGTTGAACATCCACGGAGATGCTACACATCCCTGCCTAACATCCTTTTGGATATTAAACCAATCAGTGTACGCTCCGTTTATCCTGACACAAGCACTAGAATCCTCATAGAGGGAATTCAATGCCCGTATCAGCCTACTGCCCACCCCATGCACAGCTAATGCCGACCACAACTCATTCCTCACCACTTTATCATAGGCCTTTTCCAAATTTACGAATGCACAAAAGACTTTTTGGTTTGTTGCCAAATATCTTTCCGTAATGCATCGTAGGGAAAAGACCTGATCCGTACATCCCATTCCCTTCCTAAATCCCGCTTGTACATCCCATATTCTGTCATCTGTTTCTAACATTACTCTATCAATCATCACTTTAGCATACAGTTTGCCGACAACACTGAGGAGTCTTATTCCGCGGTAATTTATACAGTCTTGTTGTGACCCTTTTCCCTTGTACAATGGCACGATCACAGCCTTGCACCAGTCACCCGGTACCCGACCGTTCCTCCAACACAAGTTGAAAAGGCAGTACAACTGACTTGCTACCACTCCCTGTCCAGCCTTCAGCATTTCAACGGAAACCCTGTCATATCCCGCAGCTTTACCTGATTTTATAATTTTCAATGCTTTCATAATCTCTTCCATACTAATATCGCTTTCATGCTCACTTTCGTTCACTTCAAGAGGAGGTGCTTGCATTTGTGCTAGGCCCTCTTCTCTTTCAAAAAGACTTTCAAAATATTTCTTCCATCTCCTTAGCACACATTCTTCTCCTTTTATAATATTCCCATCCTTACTTCTGATTTTAGATAGCTCCGAGTTTGATGTTTTCCCTCGAGCTAATCTAATCGATTTCCAAAACAATTTAATATTGTCTTGGAAATTATCAGAGAGTCTTCTATCAAACTCATCCTTTTGCTCTTCTTTCTTCGTACTGATCACATTTTTCACTAGCCCCTTCATATTTTTATAAACCTTTCTTGCCTTATCCACATCCTCTAATGTCGCCTTTTGTACTCTTTGGTAAGCCTTGGTTGCTAACCAATCCAGCCATGCTTTCTTCTTATTACCTACAATCTTTTGCACTTCCTTATCCACCCATTCTTTCTTCTGCATTCTTCCTTTTCTTCTTTTACAGACATCACATACATCAATTGCAACATTCACTACACCTTCCTTAAAAGACTTCCAAAAACGTTCTATTTCACATTCCTTATCCAAAGTAACAAATCGTTCTTTCAACCTTTTAACGTATTCTTCTTTCACTCTCTCCTCTTGCAAATTTTCTACTTTCACGCGTTCTAGATTAGTTCTGGGCTCCGCTATCCTATGTCGCCATCGTTTGAAAAGACCACTTATCCTGGACATCACCAGGAAGTGGTCTGTATCAATACCAACACCGCGGTACGCCCTTGTATCCAGAACTTGCCCTTTCAGTCTTTCGTCTACGATCACAAAATCAATCATACTTCTTTTGCCACATTCATCCCTTGTATAGATATGGATTCTTTTATGAGCAAACATTGTGTTCGCTACTAAAAAATTCCATTCCAAACATACCTCAAGCAAACTTTTACCATTTTTATTTATTCTCTCATCACCAAACGTGCCCAAAACTCTTTCATACCCATCACACTTCACACCTACCCATCCATTAAAGTCGCCCAACATGATAGTCCTTTCATTATCTTTACACTTCTTTAAAACTTCTTTCATGCTATCCCAGAACTCCTCTTTTTCCTTTTTGGCTATTGTAGACCCGCTTACACCCAAATCCGTAGGTGCATACACACCTAGGACAAAAATTCGGGTAAGCCCTACTTTTAACCTAATCCAGAGGAGTGTAGGGGTCACACATTCATACTCAATCATATAATCATTCATTCGCGCAGACAAAATGACACCGACACCCTGGCAGCCTCTTTTGGCGCTGGGTACACCAGACCAATACGCCGTGTAGGGTCCATGCTTTGTGGTGTCACATTCCTTTCGCTTCGTCTCATTCACGCACAGAACATCAATTCTCCTGTCATCCATCATCTGACATACTTCATTTAATTTAACATTCAATCCTCCTCTAACATTCAAAGTAGCAAAGCGGCTTTCCTCAGCCCGCTTTCCGCCCCCGTTGGAAACGAGACGTGATGGGTTGCGAACCGCACCGCCGCCTATTTGGGTATTAAAATTCGTCGAGTCCATTGCGTTCCCACGAGTAGCTAGGGAAATATACTCGAACCTGGCAGAGCCCCGCGTACCAGACAAGGGTTAGCCTTATTCTGGGGTCACCAGGCCCCAGGGCACCTTAGCACGCTACTGACTAGGCTCGCCCCTAGCCACGCATTCATCGGCACGGCAGACCTTGGATTGGCAGAGAGGATAGGAAAGGGAAACCCTGAAAGGAATGGGGACATAAGATAGGAAATGTATGAACATTGGCAGGAGGAAGGTGTAAAGGATACTTCTGTCTCGGAGGGCTACGGATAATTCAGTAGTAGCTCGGGGGGCCGGGGTCGCGTACCCGTATACCATAACAAAATTTCCGGAAAGGAAAATCAGTATGTATACATACCCCTGACCTACATACGTGACATTAGACTTTTTTTATTTGTTGGCTTGTTATACTTTATTTAATATTTTAGCAACTTAATTGCACTTATAATATCGCATGCGAGGAGGTGCGGGTTCGAGTCCCGCCTGAGACAAAATTTTTCAGTTTTAATACTGATGTTGGCTTGTTTTCATATTTACTACATGATTTAGCACAACTTCTTTTAGCTTACAGTTAGATCCGTCGCTTGTTTCTCCATATCATGCCTGCCAATTCATGAAGATCTATGAATAACAGCTTGACTTAAACCACCTTATCGATTAGAAGTGGCTTTTATTTTTTTGTTATGTTACATCTACATAATATATTATTTTACTTGAACTTACGAGAGCTGGTGTCAACGGAGCCAAGATTGAGCCAAGCCGTCCCACCGTGGAGGAGAAGCCGAAGAGCCTATGCCGGTACTGAGTGGGGTACAGCTCTGCGGTGTAGATATACAGGGAACTGAATACACCGCCGCTGCAGGCAGCGCCGAACATGTACACCGCCATTGATAGAATGTATTGATCTAAACAATCAATTGCTAAATAAGTTATTGAGATTTAGGGGTAACAAGCTCAGCAAAAAAGTTTTCTGAGTCCAGTTCAGGACACTAAATATATATTTTTTGTAAATTAAAAAAATATTTTTATACGCTACTTTTCGAGTAAATCACATAAACAAATTTAAATTAATAGTGCAATATAACATCTTGTTTGTAATAAGTGCGGCGCTTGGCCTTGTAGGTATTTGTCCAATACACGTGCCGCGGCCGATGAGTGAGTGAGACGGAGGTGATGACGTAGGGATCATTGAGAGTTCTTTAAAATATTTTTTTATTTTGTTAGAAAAAAATAAATAAAGGGAAACAAGCCAGGTTTTTTTTAAGTGATAGGGTCCTATTTCTCTTACAATCACAGACTCTATATAAATATTTTCACTTGTAACGAGACTGGAACAATGTAAAGCACATGAGCTTTGATGTTTCAGATAAAAGCTTACCTTTAGGAACAAAGATAAACACTATTTGGCAAGCAGCACATATCCAATAAGAGCCAATCAGAACTGGTTTTCTACCAATCTTGTCCAAAAGGAAACGTGCAGCCCAAAAACCAGGAATTTGAGCCGCGGAGACAACAATGTAGTTGGCATATTTGTTTCCTGAAATATCCACAGCGTTTATCGTAATCCCTTGGTACACCAATGTAAAAGTTATCCACATAAACGGGGTTATAAAACACCGCGTCAAAACAGTTTTATATTGAAGCAGGAGTCTTAATAGCGAGGGTTCGCTTTGGTTTTGTTCTTTCTGTTTCGAATCGTCTTGGTTTCTTTTTATTTCTTCTATTTTAGTCCTGATGAGAGCCAGAGATTTGTCAGAAATTTGTTTTTTGTTGACCTTAGCAATATTTTTCAACGCCTTTTCAGTATCTTCGTAGCGACCTTTGGATATATACCAGCGAACCGATTCGCTCATGATCCAAATATATGTAAAAGTCACCAACTGTGGTATGAACAACGCTCGGCATAAGTTCCTCCAGTTGGGCACGGCCCACGCGATGGTGCCGAGACTCATAAGACCTAATGACAAGCAAGTGTTCATGCAGACGCCAGCAATGACACGGTGTTTAGGACTCGTCGATTCCATCACTAGAAAAATAAGAAATATTACATTAAACTCATTGGATACGAAAACCTTTAAAAAGTATAAGACGGAAGTGAAATAAAAGGCTTACCTAAAATATAAGTCGTTTGGAAAGTGGCACTACCAATTAATGATGTTACAAATTCCACGATTAAAAACATGATGTAGCTGTTACTAAAAGATTTAAGTATTCCTAGCCAGGCAGCGTTGAAGGCGTTGAAGACCATCGCAGTGCGCCGGCCCCAGCGGTCCGAGATGATCCCGGTGAGGAACTGCGCGAAGATAGTCCCACCTAACCGAATCGAGCCGATCATTGTGCGACGCCATTCGTCGCAGCCCAGATCAAACTAAAACAAATACACACACAATTATGGCACAATACGGTACAATTTTAGCAGCAAAACTCCTAAAACCGAAAAAACAATTTGTTTCTTATACGAGTAGTTCGGTGAGTTCAGGAAAGCAGTCGTAGCGATTTGCTTTAAGCATATGACATTTCCTTTTCGTTTCATTTTCGCACCTTCAAATGCCTTCAATTTATTATATGGGTGTCATAACAAATGACAACAGAAGCACTGACAGACGAAGATAAGCAGTTTTCTATCATAAGTCAAACCGCGATTGCCCACCCGTCTGCTAAACTTGCCAATTACGACAATATTATGCACCCTTTGGAGAGGCATTTCCATAATTACGAGTACGTCCTATTTATTTTTTTATTCGATTTTGAAAGCGCTCCCTTTTTTTTATTGTTATGAGCAGTTCTATCATTTTGGAATATGATAGTCTTATTTGCATTAAACGTGGTAAAAATATGTGACAGTTTATAATGTGCATGCAACATCAAACTTATAAACACGTTTTGAAGTTTGTGGTTTTATTCTTATTTTGAATTTGGTTGTATGTACATGTTATCACTTATTTCATTAATGTCTATTTAAACTCACATCATAGACAATCGTATCTGTACTCTGGTACACATGTTCCTCACAGGTCTGCAGTCGATCCTGGTCGAACCAGTCTGGCTGGCACTCTCCTGCGAAGGTCGCTGCAGACGCGTTGCCGTACCGTTGGCAGCTGTCGAACGAGTTGAGGCTGGTGCCTGGGACCGCGTCCAGCAGCCAGTCCACTGAGAACTCTGGCTCCTCGAGGTCGCACTCGGGAATGTGACACCTAGAGTTGCGAACATTCACAATATTATTCTTAATAAATGTGTTGGTATATTGGATTGTGTGTATTAAAGTTAAAGATCCTTGAGTTTCATTTAAATAATAACATTACTCTTGCACGCAAATAACTACGGAACGGATTTTGATGAAACTTTGAACACGGTGTAATGGTTGTATTTTGTGTGAACTCATGTGATATATGCGAAAGACAACGCTGCCGGTTAATTACCACACTACCATCAAGTAGTGGGCAGAAGTTAGTTTTGTGGACACTGCAGGCAAATGTAAGCGTGGTTCCTCCAACTTTCAATAAGGAAAAGATCATAACTGGTCTTGTGTAAGTGAGTACAGATCGCACTAATCACTATACTTTGGAAAGAGAAGCAACGAAATACAATTAAATTTAACTCTAACAATAATTTTTGTTGTACACAAGTGCTGGCAAATGCGATTGATATCGAACCCTTATGGTCGTACCTATCCAGATGTTAGCTTTTTAACTTATATTGACGCACCTGGTGGGGATCCTGGCTGTCGTGAACACATAGGAATTGTTACTCCATCCTAAGAACACGATCGCTACCACCGCCAGGATGAAGGTCCGCACTTGAAACCACCCGAACTGCCCCACCTCGTCTCGCATGATTGAGTCCAGATCCAACTCTTGGGTCTCATGTTCTTTCTTTGTATCCATTTTGCACAAATAAAATTTATTACTAGATACTTATTTTAACTGTCATGACATCCTTTATTTACTTTGTTTATTACACACTTGTTCGATTCATTTTCACGCCTTGCGTGAAATGATATTTTAAACTACAGTTACAATAATCTTTAAAGAGATAAATAAAAATAATCTATTACATAACAACAACACTTTTATATCTTAGACTTCAAAGGCAAGGAAAGAACATCTTATCAATCAAGTGCCTCACTTGGTATGGGATCAGAAGTTTCCATGACATGTAACATTAAATATCAGCCAATGCTCATTGTGTCGTCAGATTTTATCTACCTGTAAGATAAAATTTTTACTTATCTTCCATTGCATTAAAAGATCTCGAGCTGCCATTGATTGCAACTATTCTACTTATATATTAACCGGTAATTTTATGGTAAATTCCTCATTTTAAAGAAGAGGCGTCTCTGGCTGTGAACTAATGTAGGTACTAAAACCCTCTTTCACTGTCTAGGAATTGCACTCTTACTTAGCCGTATTTGGTATTATCCTACTAATGCTATCATGATTCGTTTTAGAAAAGTTATCATGACCTCCTATTGGAGGAAATATATCAATACAGTTGCGGGGGCCAGATGCAATATTACCCACTGGACATAGGCAGTTTTTGAGCAGTACAAAGGTGCAGGTGTACAATAATAAAGGAAAGAACGAAATATAGCAGGGGAAAAATATAAGGAAGGTGAAAGTATATTATACCACTTCCTATCTCTAACACAATTCAAACATTCGCTAGCATAAGAAGTCAGATAAAACACTTGCTTGCAGCGGCTTCGGTATCAATATTATATTATGTATTAGATATCTTCGAATCGTTTCCGACGGGTGCCACCTTTCCTTTATTTAGTTTGGTCTATGGGTTATTGTTTACCAGATATAATCTTGAAATGCAGCTCTTAAATATTCCTGGACTTATTATTTATTATGTTTCAAATTTATTAAAGGTATAAAAACACAACGGGAACAGCGGACAGTGATAGCGGGGCGACAATTTGCAATGCGTAACTTGCGTTCATTTGTTTTTTCATCAGATTCGAATTTTGAATTGCGCGCGTTCGGTGCTTTCTTATTCGAATGGTCGCGTCAATTTAAAAAGTGAAAAGAGATTGGAAGTGGCCTGAACAATAGTGTTAGTATAGTCTTATACCACATGAGTAAATGTGGGAATATTTATTCATGTGCTTATACGTAACTCTTCTTCTTCTTCTACCTTTGGATTATGGCGACAGCAGTATTTTGGCCCGAGCCACACGTAACTCATTTTGTCTAAAATTTGACATCCTTAATTTTGATAAGTAGGTCAAAACTAATTGCACATGTTTAATTTTTTTCTTACGTCTATCAAATAATATGTCAATAAAAAATTTTCTCGTGTGGCATTGTGGATGTTTTATAGATATAAATAGTCAAGGTATTTACTGAATGTCCTAACTGTTAGACAACCTTACATCCTGTTATGTCAGTATTTAAACTTGAAAAATTATGCGCATGCGAGGAGATGCGGGTTCGAGTCCCGCCTGGGACATTTTTTTCAAATTTTAACACTGATAGGTATAAAAATTAATAAGTGACAAGAAGAGTGATGAATATTGTTGATGGATGGACGGGTAGAGGGCGACCTAAAAAGAGATGGATTGATTGTGTAAGAAAGGATATGATTGAGAAGGGAGTAAACAACTCGATGACGACTGATAGGATTGTATGGAAAAGGAAAACATACTGCGCCGACCCCAGATGACCTGGGAACAGGGCTAGTGAATGATAGGTATAATAATTGCAATTAAATTGCTTAAATATCATACTAAGTATTTTGTTATGTGTTCTAAAAACTCACACTTTGACGACCATTTGGATCAGCGGTAGTTAAAGCTGCTTCTGAGCCATGGGTCGCGGGTTCGATCCCCGCACAGTACAAATATTTGTGTGCATGAACATGTCTGTTTGTACTGGTCTGGGTGTTTTCTATATATTATAAGTATGTATTTACAAAAAAAAAGTATATAGATATGTAAGTTTATCTGTTGTCTAGTGCCCCATACGACAGGGTACTTAATAGTACCTTAATTTGGGACTAGATGGCTCAGTGTGGCCCAGTGAGGCATGTCTTTTAAAAAAAAAAAAAAACACAAGCAACGGTATGCGATGCGATGTCATAATGTGTACCTACAAACTTTGTAGGGAATCCTCTGTGGTTTTTACTTAACTACTCTCCAAGCCGTCATGAAGTGGCAAGAGGTACTCCTCCTGTCACCTTTAACGAAGACTATTGAAAGAAAAGCTACGGTACTATTCTATTACTAGCACCTCACTGCATTTATTTTTAAAATCACATTTTATTGCATTTGAATGGCGAACATATTCATATTCATTTATTTCACTATAATAAATAAATAAATAAATAAATAAATATTTTAAGACATGCCTCACTGGGCCACACAGAGCCATCTAGTCCCAAATTAAGCTACTATTAAGTACCCTGTCGTATGGGGTACTAGACAACAGATAAACTTACATATATACTTTTTTTTTTAAATATATACTTATAATATATAGAAAACACCCAGACCAGTACAAAAAGACATGTTCATGCACACAAATATTAGTACTGTGCAGGGATCGAACCCGCAACCCATGGCTCAGAAGCAGAGTTTACTACCGCTGATCCAAATGGTCGTCAATATAACATTGTAGACAATACAGGCATAAAGATGTTAAAGTAGTTACATTATGACCTTAATGAGGTATTCGTGATTATACATATTATTATTGTTATTAATTACTTGTATTATAAATTATCTTAATTAAATACAGGTACACAATTTAAATTAAAATCAAAAAATAAAAAGATGTCAGCGTAGGGTCAGTTAATTTCTAAATAGGTATATCGATAAATTATAGTTAAAGACTCGTTATTATGTCAATTTAATTCTCCTCCGAAACTCCGAAAGCATTATGTAACAGTTATCTCTAAACAAACTATTATAAGTGTAAAATTATCATTGCTCCAAGCAAAGAAAACATTGCAATCAAATAATTATCATTTAAATCGCCTGTTAAATTACCACCTGTCTCATGCAAATAAAGTTTTGCTCATAACATACGGATATTCATTGCATTTCTTTCTAGATTACATTTCTGACAATATTCTTACAGACCGTTGCTCCTTTTAAACGAACAACTGGATAACTATGAAGTAATATTAAATAATGCTTTAAAATTAAATAAATACATCATTTCAATAATGGGAGAAGTGGACAGTGATAAAATTAAAAAGGTTGAAACTGAAAGTATCGATCTAGACACAATTCTACGTGAGGAGGTGGGCCAATTTGGGTGGTTTCAAGTGCGGAATATCATACTAGCTTTCATAGCGATCGTCTTTTTGGGATGGACTAACAAGTCTTACGTATTCACAACAGCAAGAATTCCAAGCAGGTGAGATTAAATGTGTAATCTAGCTGTTGCCCGCGGCTTTGGATGCGCACAGAATAATTTCGATGGAACCATACTTTTTTTAGACATAAATAATGCATTTGTGTTTTTCCTGTCGCCAGGCCCGTTAAGCTCTTCTGGTTTAGTAAAGTAACAAACATAAATATTCGGCATTTTACCATTATAATAATTTTAATAAGATGTTGTTATACTGCTTCCATAAAGTCGACTTGGAATGGTTGGATCTAAGATCATATTTTAATATATATATATATTTTTTTAATATTTTAAGACATGCCTCACAATTTATATGATTCTAGACGTGTTTTAATACTACGTTAACTTTACCAAGAATGTCGATAACAAAGTCGATAGCAAAGTAGAAATTTTGGGTCCGGCCGTTATGCCCCATTCCGGGTTGCCCCCGGCCGGTATGCCTCCACATTGAAAACCTATGAGTGTTAATTTTCGAAATCAGCATATTTTAATTTAATTTAGTTCACTTTTTTAAATCCTTATAGAATATATTCAAAAACTATCCCTATTAATATCTAAAACGATGATACATAGTACAAAATAAATAAAAGTTAAATTCAACAACACTTTTGTTTTCAATATTATTTGCTCAAGAGTCTTGTTAAAAAGAAAATGGGGCAACATGGCCGGGGGCAAACCGGAATTACAATTTTTCAATGTGGGGGCATACAGGCCTGGGGCAACTCGGAATGGGGGCATAACTGCCAGACCCGAAATTTTACTATTATAATAAATTTACGAGTAGTAAGACGTTGTTATAGCTGCTTCAATAAAGTCCCCTTGGAATGGTTGGATCTAAGATCATATTTTAATTTATAATGATTTTAGAGATGTTTCAATGCTAACTTTACCAATAATTTCGATAGCAAAGTAAAAATGTTATTAAAATTTAATCAAATTATAACAATAAAACTATTTCAAATCTGATTCCAGATGTTACATTTCTGAATGCGACTTGGAGGAACCAGAGTTCACCCCAAGCTGGCTGCTGAATGCGGTGCCGGGCACCAGACTCGATTCATTTGACAATTGCCATAGGTTTGGTAACGTATCTACAGTGACTCCTAAGGATGGGTGCTCGGCTTCCTGGTTCAATAGAGATCAGGTCCAGAATTGTGAGCGATGGGTCTACCAGAACACAGACACTGTCGTATACGACGTGAGTTATATTAATTTGAACTTTGTAATAAGAAAGTGTAAATTTTCTGGAATTTCGCCAATGCGCCATGTTTTATGAGTTTTTCGGTAGCGGCCTAAGGTAGCGGCAGATAACAACACGTGTAGTTCTATATATTATTATCTATAGTATGTGAGTGTTAGTATACCGTGTCGTGCTGTTACGTTAAAACAATAGCACCACACCATCTCTTGCTGTGGGTGTCGGCAGTGTCTTAAAGAGTACTGTCAGAATAAGACGGGTATCAGCGTCTTCTGTTCAGCATTAGCTTAACTGCTTCCTTTGGAGTGGAGTAAAATGGAGGCGATTATTAGAGAGTTATATTCATTATGGTTTATATTTGACAGTTCAATTTGGCCTGTGACGAGTGGCGCCGAACGATGATTGGCTCCATTCGGCTGTCCGCGACCCTGCTCGCTCACCCCATCACCGGGTTCATATCGGACCGCTGGGGCCGCCGCACTGCGCTGGTCTTCAACGCCGTGAATGCTGGCTGGATAGGAATCCTGAGATCCTTTAGTGATAGCTACATCACGTTTGTTATCACTGAATTTATTCAGTCCACCTTTGGCAGTGGAACTCTGCAAGCTGGTAATATTTTGTGTGAGTATTACTGCATTTTATTTTTGTTTTTGAGATACCCATTATACGTTAGGTACTATATTTTTATATCATAAAAAGTATTTTTTGGTTGGAAATTTAAAACATTCTACATAAAAAATGCACTTTTTAAAGTAACATACCGCAAAAGAAAAACAGAACTCTTATAAGATGCCTTCGTAGTCTATCCGTCCGTCTGTCCCTCGGTTTGTGTCCATCAAGGCATTTTATGTCGGGAACGTCATCGAGTTAAAATAAAACAATGTACTCAAACTTTTAAGATAACTTAAAAACAGATACCAGATATCTACTATCTCCTGCAAAAATTTCAATTGAAATAGTAGGGCCAACCTCATTCATTTCAAATACAGTCCTGTTTTAAAATTACATAAATCCAGGTCCAATCAAGGTCTATTTTTGTTTGTTTTTAGTGATGGAATTGGTTAGGCCTGAAAGTCGTGTGCTCGCCGGCGCCTGCTTATACACCAGCCTATCTCTAGGCTACGTTACCTTGGGTCTCATCGCGTGGTCCGTGCCTTACTGGAGGCACCTCATCCGGGCACTTTACATCCCGCAACTGGCCACCATTTCATATCTTTGGCTTATGAGTGAATCGGTGCGCTGGTACATCTCCAAAGGCCGCTACGAAGACTCCAAAAAGGCATTGGAAACTATAGCGCGGGTCAACAAGAGGCATATATCTGATAAATCTTTGGAACTCCTTAAAAATAATGCTGAAGAAAAGAAAAACAAAGAACGGGATATTGAACAAAATATTATTGAACCTTCACTGATCAAGCTCCTATTTCGGTACAAGACTATGTTGTTGCGATGTCTTATCACCCCTTTCATGTGGATTAGTTTCACTCTGATATACCACGGGCTGGCGATAAACGCCGTCGATATTTCCAAAAATAAGTACGGCAACTTCATGGCGGTGGCGGCTGCTCAGATTCCTGGATTTTGGATTTCATACTTCCTCCTGGATAAAATCGGTAGAAAACCTGTCTTGATAGCCGCTTACTGGATATGTGCAGCTTGTCAGATTGTATTCATGTTTATGCCCAAAAGTAAGATTTTTGATGATATTTAACTGAGCATATTCATTGACCGGTTTGTGAGCTTCACTAAAAGAGGTCTTTTGAAACAACATTACATTAACTAGTACCTGGGACTGGGATACCTAGAAAACGATGTTAATAATAACATTTAAATTTTGAAATTGTTTTTTTAGCAAATGCTTAGATCAAACGCCCGATGAGCGGGTAGTTGTGGGTTCAGGTCCTATTAAGTGACGACATTCAAATATTTTATTCAATGAATTGTATTTTTAATGTTCAGATAACTTACAAGTAATGATTGCTTCTATGCCCTTTACTATTGCAGATCAATACGCCATGTCACTGATGGTGTACATGGTGGGAGCTAGCTGCAGCGGGGCCATGTTGAGCGCGCTGTACATCTACACTGCCGAGCTGTACCCCACGCGCTACCGGCACCGCCTCTTCGCCTACTCCTCCACAGTGGGACGCGTCGGCGCTATCATTGCACCACTGACACCAGCTCTCGTAAGTCTTCAGGAAGTCTTGATCTTATGTATTTTCCTAATGTAATTAATCAATTTATCATCAAATCTGGCCTAAAGATGTACTTGTCTTAGCTAGAAGCTTGTTTATTCTAAAAATATTATCAATTTGCAGCATTTTGAAATAATGTGATAATTTATTTGCTAGGAACATGGTGTAGAAGCTAGTGTTAATATTCATCATCATTGTGTTGGAATATAACTATGGCATACTGATAAATCAAAAATAAATCAATTTTAAATACAAAATAAAAAATATATATTAGGGTTTGCGTAGCAATGACGCAGCGTAGTGATGTTGCGACAAAGTTTTCAGCAGAATATTATCTACTGTAGGCTGTAGGTAAATAATTATTAACTTAGAAATCTCGAAACAAAAGACCTCTTTAAAGACAAGATAAATCAAATTTCTAGACAACTACTAGGTGTTTAAAAAAAATGTCGCCAAGTGGTCTTGATAATTATTAAAGGTATTCAACCTTTAATATCTATTAAAATCAAACATGTATGAAATTGAATTCGATTCTGGCATTTTAATAGATATAATTATTATTTATAACACAAACTATCATTTGTATACCTTTTTAAAATAATTGAAAAACACAAAACTTCGGCTCAGGGTCAATTTGAAAATTACAAACAACATTTAAATTTTCTCAGCCGTATTGTGGCTCTTTACATCACTATCAACACCATACAGTCCACTACTGGACATGGACCTTTCTGAAAGCAGGGATTTACCGTTATCGCCACAGGCAGGCAGGTCGGCGATAGCAGTTTATCAAAAGGGTGGAGATTCTAGAAGATTGTGGAGAGAGGACGCTGCTGCCTGTCTTCTGCAGGACGCTTCAGTCGCTTCCTACAACGCATAGGAAGAGAACGAATAATGCCATATGTTTTAGCAAACGGGCCACTGGCCATAGCCACAAAACCGTAGTTATCATAATTTTTGTAAGGACTCGCCGCACACAGTTGATGCTAAGGCCGCCACACGCTTCTTACTTAAGAAGAAACACTAAGGGCGAGAGAATTGAAAAATAGGTATTTGAAAAATCTATTGCTGTCGCGCAGTGCCCGAACGCCTCCCCGCAGAGCATCAAAAAGAAAAGCTTTGGCCGTGTTCGTATATTTTGCTTTTTTCCTAAAATTTAGCCAAATTTGTTTTCTGGATGTTTGAAAACAGCGAAAAATCTGGCGAATTTTTTAGATTTTTGAAGGCTCATATCTCTTTTATTAATTAATATATGAAAAAAGGAAAACATCAAAACATACCAATAGTGGCCATAGATTTTTGTAATAAACATTATTGCTTTACTGGCATTATCCAGGGAGGAAACAGACGACTACGTTTTTATGGAAAAACCATTGGAAGGCCATTGTGTTTCCTCTTAAAGCCTTTCGTGGCAGCGTTTGCGGCCGTTTGCCGGTGGCCCGTATGCTGAGAGCTCCCCCCTTAGAGTAGCTTATGTCCAACAACAATAGAACTGGTCTACCAGGGCAGCCTAAGCTAATGATGGAATGTTCCAGGGCGCGTTGGTGTGGGAGCAGTTCCCGTTCGCGCTGTTCGCGGGCTGCGCGTTCGTCGCGGGCGCGCTCGTGCTGCTCACGCCGGAGACGCGCGGCGAGCGCCTGCCCGACACCATGCAGGAGGCCGCCGACCTCGGGAGGAAGAAAAAACGAACCACGACCACGAACAATAGTTAAATAATAGGAAATGTCTTGTATATTAATTTAACATTCCCTAAGTTTAACGTTTCTATGAAGACGCCTATTACAAAATTTGAACGGCAATATAGTAGTTTCTAGATTTTTGCAGATTGAAAAGATAAATTCAAAATAAAAGGCTGCTATGTGTCAGGTAGTTCAAAATAAGATAACGTTTATGAAATTAAACACACAAACAATAACGGCAGGGAATTGACATCGTCGAAGAGGCACGAATATGCTGATGAAACACAAGTGGTGGGTAGTTTGGACTCAAGACGCGGCAGCCGAGGCCGTGGCCTCCCGTACCAGCGAGCAGCACAAGGGTTGACTGGACCATCGACGTCACGAGGTTATGCACAAAGATTAAATCAGAATCAAAATAAAGCTAATTGTAGGCGTTGTGGCAGTGTACACGGACAGCGTAATTGTCCCGCGGTAGGAAAACAATGTTTACGTTGCCTGAAAATGAACCTTTTGCTCGCATGTGTGGCAATCGGCCCCCTAGTGCGTATTGTGTTCAGGAGTCGGAGGAACAGGTAAGAAATACTAAAAATTCAGACTATTGGAGTGTTAATTTAAAAATTAATAACAAAATAGTGCGTTTTAAACTCGATTCCGGGGCAGACGTAAATGTTTTGCCCTTAGATTATTTACGTCAAATAGGCGTGTCGAAAAGCCAATTACTTGAGAGTAAGACAAAGTTAAGTTCCTACTCAGGCGAAACTATAAACGTAGTAGGTAAAATACACCTAAGGGCGCACTATAAACAAAACATGTATGTATTAGAGTTTAAAGTAGCCGACGTTCAGTCATGCCCGATTTTAAGTAAACATAGTTGTCTTGAGTTAGATTTGATAAGACGTGTCATGTCGATTAATAAGACCGGTTTAAGTGAGTTGCCAGCGTTTCTCAATCTGTACGAAGATGTTTTTCAAGGAATAGGATGTTTGCCTGGATGTTATACTATTAATTTAACAGAAAATGCGGTACCAGTAATTCACGCGCCGAGAAAGTTACCGTTTGCAATTAAAGATGATGTTAGGAGAAAATTATTGGAAATGGAATCGCAAAACATTATTCAAAAAGTAGAAGGCCCATCCGAATGGGTAAGCAGTATTCCAGTAGTGAAAAAAGCAAACGGTGACATGCGAATATGTCTGGATCCTAAAGAATTGAACAGTGTAATTAAACGCGAACATTTTAAGCTACCTACACTAGATGAGATAGTAAGTAATTTATCTGGAGCCAAATATTTCAGTACCCTAGATGCCTACTCCGGATTTTGTCAAGTGGCTTTGGATGATAGCAGTTCACTGTGTACGTTTAACACTCCTTTTGGTCGATATAAATTTTTAAGAATGCCGTATGGTATTTGTTCGGCCTCAGAAGTTTATCATAAAAAAATCTACAAAAATTTTAGATGATCTAGAGGGTGTATGTATGTATATTGATGACATTTTAGTCTTTGGAAAAACAAGAATTGAGCATGATGAACGGCTAAAAAAAGTTTTAGAAAGGTGTCGTAAAATTAATTTAAAGTTAAACAAAGAAAAATGTAAATTTGGATTAGAAGAAATTAAATATTTAGGGCATAGGATTTCAAAAAACGGTCTGTATCCAGACGATTCGCATCTCACAGCAATTACTAACATGCCAAGTCCTAAAAACAAAAAAGACGTAGAAAGATTTTTAGGCTTAGTAACATATGTAGGAGCTTTTATACCTAACATGTCGGATAGAACCTTCCCCTTAAGAGAACTTTTAAAAAAAGAAACTGAATGGCATTGGAATGAAAGACATGATAAATGTGTGGATGATTTAAAGGCTTGTCTCATGACCCGACCAGTGTTACAATATTATAGTCTAAACAAGCCTGTAGTATTATCAGTAGACGCAAGCAAAACTGGGTTGGGCGCATGTTTATTGCAAAATGATCTACCAGTGTGTTACGCTTCAAAATCATTAACTAAGACGGAACAAAGATACGCACAAATAGAAAAAGAGTTGTATGCCTGTGTGTTTGCCTGTGAGCGCTTTCATTCATATATTTTTGGTCGCGTAGATATTACTGTTGAAACAGATCACAAACCTTTAATAAGCATATTTAAAAAACCTATAGTAGACGCACCCCTTCGTTTACAACGAATGTTATTACGATTGCAACGCTATACGTTTAAGTTGGTGTACAAGCCGGGTAAACATTTGTTTATTGCAGATGCATTATCCCGCGCTCACGAGCCGTGCGTATCGGTGACTCATCATCAGTCGTCCGCGGCACACGAGGGCGACTCGAACTTGCCCGATCAGCTGTACGCTGTAGTTCGTAACGCGGCCCGCGCTGCATCGCACCACATATCGGATGTGCAGTTTATAAATATTCAAAAACACACGGAAACTGATAATGAGTTCATTCAAGTTAAAAAGTATATATTACAGGGTTGGCCTATAGATAGGAACGAGGTAACAGAGGTAGCTAGACCTTACTGGACGTACAAGGAAAGTCTTTCAGTAGCGTATGGATTGATTTGGAAGGATGAACGGCTTGTCATTCCTAGGTCATTACGAAAAGAAATGTTAAACAAAATACATCTAGGTCACATGGGTTTAGAGAAATGCAAACTGCGGGCTAGGGAAGCAGTGTTTTGGCCTTTTTTAAATAAAGATTTAAATAATTTAATTTCAAGTTGTGGCGTATACCAAACGCATAGGAAAAATAATCAAAAGGAGGAATTACAACCTCACGAAATACCTGAAAGACCGTGGGCCAAGGTAGGTGTGGATTTATTTCAGTTAAAAGGGTTTGACTATTTGTTATTAGTAGACTATTACAGTAAATTTTTCGAAATCGTGGAGTTGCAGAACACCACAGCAGAACATGTTGTAAAATCTTTAATGAACATATTCAGTCGTCAGGGCATTCCGAGTATACTCATGTCTGATTGTGGCCCGCAATTTTCGTCCTTCAAGTTCAAAGAATTTTCCAAACAATGGCAGTTTACTCATGTTACTTCTTCTCCGTATTATCCTCAGTCCAACGGACAGGTAGAGCGAACTATACAGACGGTAAAAAATATAATGATCAAGACCAGTGAGGATGGCACAGATTACCGATTAGCTTTACTTGAATGTTTGAACACCCCGCTTGGTAGTGAGTTAGCCTCCCCTGCAGAATTGTTACAAAGTAGGAAGTTGCGTGGTATCGTTCCTGTGAGCCATAAGCTGTTAAAACCTAAAGTACAAAGAAATGTAAAAGCAAACCTATTATGACGACAAACAGAACAAAAGTTTTATTATGATAAAAGCTTCAATAACCTAAATTATTTGTCAGGCAAAAAGTTAGATTTTTAGACTTAACCAAAAAACTATGGACTTTAGGCACAATATCGCGCATACTAAGTGATAGGTCATATGAAATAACATATGCAAATGGACGCAGTACTAAAAGGAATCGTAGACACATTCGAATAGATTGGCAAAATCGACATGACACGTCACAAGCTAGTAATTGTAATTTTGATTATGATGACATATCTCCACCATGTTCCTCCGAATCACACACCGATACAAACAGAAACAGTATGAATGTACCTAATCATTATGTTACTCGTTTTGGCAGGACAGTGAGGCCACCGAGTAGATGGGGTTTTACGAAGTAAATACCTACAACACGAATTGCATGCCTAAATTTAATAAGGATTAAAAGTATGAAAAATAATAATTGTAATCATCATTGAATAAATTGATAATAGAATAACATAAAATAAATCAAATTGATAGTTGAAATAATTTTTAATTGCTTATGTTTATTTTCATTTAAAATTTTTAATCAAGGAATTGTATTTTTATTTGCAAATTTTTAATTTGATTGTATTTAATATTGTTTTGTATTAAGATGGTTGAATTAATTAGTCATATGTGATGGGTATGTAAGAATATTTAATTATTTATATTATTTAAATGTAACAATAAATAACAGAATCGATAATGTAAACAAAAATACTATGTAATTTTTACTGAACTGTGATCAATGTTATTACTCATTCATTTAGCACAAATGTAATTCTTGTAATAAATTGAGACCAAAAATTATTGGCACTTAAATATAATAAAGCTTTTATTATTTGCTGAGATAATAAGCTAATATTTGTAATATTGATAAGTACCTTAATACCTTAATTAAATTAACTTTTTTTTTTGTTGTTTTGTTGGAAGGATGATGTCAGGTAGTTCAAAATAAGATAATGTTATGTTTTGTATTGTCACCCGCATGTCAAGAATAAACGAGCAGTCACTGCCTAGCTGTGTGTTTGATTGTGCGTCCCTCCCAACACTTGACACTATGGAATAGAAAATAAAGAATACTTCCAATATTAGTAATTAAAAAAAAAAATTAACAGCCTCTAATCTTCGACCCCAATCTTGATTCTTGTACCATTACTTAAAACCATAAATAGAGTTACAATAAACCAATGGGGTGTTATGTTGTATAGATCTGTAAAATTTTATACAGCTTATGTAAAATTTCTAAATACATAATGAATATGATTAACTGTTGTATTTGAGGTTCATAATGAATCCTGAAATTACTTTTCAAAATGTGAAATAATCACGAATTAAGCGTAATACCTGAATACTAACACATATTTACGTATCTGTTATCTTATTCTCAGGTAAGTTATACGACTACCTAGTTCTAATAAAGTTTTTTAAGTCTGAATCTACTTTTCTTTGTTGAAGAGAAGACTGATTATACTTTTCTTTCAATAATATAGGGCCTTTGTATGGCATCCAGTAGCTTGAATCCGGTACTGGTTACGGTAAGGCGAGGTTTGGAACCTACAATTGCATTGTCAACTTATTTCCTACTAAGTTACTTATAAGACAATTGCGCAGTGCCTAGAAGTGCCTTATCTACTTATACTAATATTATAAAGCTGAAGAGTTTGTATGTTTGTTTGTTTTTTGGACGCGCTAATCTTAGGAAGTACTGGTTCGAATCGAAAAATTTTTTTTGTTTTGGATAGTCCATTTGTTTAGGAAGGCTTTAGGTTATATAACATCACGCTGCGATATAGCAATAGGAGCGAAGCATGAGTGAAAAATGTTGCAAATATAACCGCGAAAATAACGTGGACAAAGTCGCGGGCAGTAGCTAGTTAAAAATAGTTTTCGTAACTGCTTAAAAATTATATCTATGTGTACTTTTGGTAAACTTTAAAGAATTATATTGACTACCCGTCGTTTAGTTTATATTATTACCACGTTATGCCACAGAACAGACATAGAAGTTGTATTAGAACAAGTGTCGCCGATTTTTCTCCCACTCTTTAAATTCACTTCTTTCACAGAACTACATGTATGCAATTTAAGTAGAGGCTGATGCCCGTCTTTTCCATGCAGTGCTAAATTAATCGGCTATTACGACAATCACAAGAAGAGAAGTTGGTACTATTATTTTGACACCGCACGATTAATATGTTTCAAAATTTTGAATATTAAGGTGCTCCCTCACCGGGAGCATTCGCGTGTAATGTAACGTTGCAAACTCGAGCATTACAACAGTGAAGGAGGAGAACCGAGCATTACAATGCGCACCTTGTGTAATGATATGATACAAAGTGTAATATCACTGGGTAACCGTCACATACTAAGAAAAAAAAAAAACGTGTGGCACTCGGAGACTGCCGCGGTAAAACTATTGCATAGCATTTTTTATCAACTTATGCAATTATAAAACCAAAAATTATCACCGCTGTGCCGGTCGGAGTGGGGGGTGTTAGGTTATTTTCGTTACGGAATTTCTGGATTCGGTCTCCACGCTCAAGGCCCGCGATAGAAGCTATGCAATAGCTTAATTTTATAATTTTATGTATTTTCTAATTTTGACTTTTGTAATTAAAATTTTCTGTTATTATCAAAATCCTTATTTTCTTCTAAATTCTTTTAAATTTCGGAAATTCAAAATTGTTCGACTCGGGGCGTTAGGTTATAAAATTTTCGTTACGGAATTTCTGGATTCGGTCTCCACGCTCAAGGCCCGCGATAGAAGCTATGCAATAGCTTAATATTTCCAAATTATCTCAACAGGTGTGGTGATACTGGTATCGATTTACTATTGATGTTGCCGCACTCAGCACAATGACCGCTTCGTCTACCATTATGGAAACAACTAGATCAGAATGCTCGCAAATTTAACTAAATGTTACATAACATGAGAACGCTTGTCGGTCAGGGAGGTAGTATTGTAATGTAATGCTCAAAGTCGCATCTGTAATGTTACATTACACGCGAATACTCCCGGTGAGGGAGCACCTTAATAGGCATGCATAAATCAGACGACAAACTCGATAGCAAAATAAATAACTTTCAGCCAATCAAATTTCAAAAAAATTTAATCTGCATATTCAAAATTACAAACACGGAACAACAGAACGTTTTTTTACATTGACTCTCGAAATAGACTGACTCACACTAATCCGTGGTTCTCTGTAAGAGAGCTTACAGAGTGCAGTATGGTCGTGTCCGCTGCGTCCGGTAGACGCGTTGTCGGTCATCCTCGTATAATTATATATTTTCATATTTATATTTGTTAGATAATTGTGTTTGGGTATGTAGTGATAGTGCTTCACATAATTTTGAACAACCTTAATGAATAAGTCAAGTGCCATTGAGTGTACATCGACAAACTCGCCGATAGATGACCAATATTAATCAGAATTCGATTTATCAGTGCTAAATAAACAATTGATAGAAGTCTGGGAGTGACGCAAGATCCAGTGAAAGTGAGATTGATATCGCTATCATGCAAGATACTAATATAAATAATATAACAGAGATAATCACATGCGGTTAAAGGTTTTTAAGTCACATAAAACATTTATCTAACTCGCTTTAAAATTACCGGTGATAAAGTAATAATTATAAAGCTTGATAACAGAAATTTACGACAATTTGTGTGAAATTTTAGAGTGATACTCGTACCTTAAATTGTTACTAATCAAGACCGTTTAGTTTCATTCAAAACATCAGACAGTGCACGCAGTAAAATATTCAAAATATTTGTCCTATTTACAAGTGGAACAAAAAACCGTGTAAATGTTGGCCAAAAAGTAAACAAATCTGGAAACCCGTTTATAATGTCCTCATAATCTTCTAAACTTACCCCTATTTTAAGAAGAATATGATTTTTATATTGTAGGTATCTGCTTGTGTTTCAAACAGCTAAAATAAATCTGAAATATTTTGAAAGCAGAATTTGTGAGAATGACGTCTGCGTAGGTCATGGAGACCGGTTGCGTTTGTGAATGAACTCGGCACGATTCGATGTTGATGTAACCTGACGTAGAATTACAAACACAATTCATTCGCCAAATGTAAACGCTAACAGTTAGGTAACATCGCCTTCTATATGATATTAAATATGTCTTCCGTAAAATATCAAGGATACACCCACAAATCTTACAATAATTAATATTGCACGAATAGAACAAAATCTTTAAGTAACAGTCAATAGTTCTTAGTATCACAAAACGTAAAACTATTTTACTAAACATTGATCATTAGCTTTGACTTTATATTGAAAACTAATCGGAAATACTTATCATTTACGCATGAATTGATGAGCTTTAAAATAAAAGAAAAGAAGATTGTTAGGATCAACAGATAATAGCAGTTATTTGTGCAGCAATGAACTGATTGTTTTGCCTTCTTTGTCACTTATATTTGACGTTACAGTTAAGTGGCTATTTAAGAGGAAACAGTCAGTTCATAATGCCTGAGCTATTATCACAATAACTTGTCATGGCATCATAATTAAAGAAACTCTACTAATCCGCGTAAAAATCAGTACAACTCACGATTAAAAATGATTATACGAGTTAAGGGTGAGTCGGTGACTTATTTAACGTAACTTTTTTTCAAACAGTTACAGTGTATTCTTTAAATTCCGAACATGTTAATTTGTAAAACAGAAATACAAGGAGTTGAAAAATGTCTAAAGTTAATTTAATGTATTTTTAAACAAACACATTGTTCGACATTGCCAATGAGTAAATTATGCTGCCATTTAGTAAAGAAATAGGTACGTGGAATAGATAAAGCACTCAATAAGTGTTAATTGGCGATAGTTGAAGTAAAGGCAGAAAGATATTAAATTTTGCATAAATTTTACTACACAAAATTATAAGAACTGATAATGGCAGACGTAAAGCATGAACAAAAAGAAGCATTAAACCCAAAGCCAGAGACTCCTAAAAAGATCCTTGACATCGACAAAATTTTGCAACAGGAGGTAGGCCAATTTGGATGGTTCCAGGTGCGAAACATCCTTCTGTCTCTTATAATAGTCGTGTTTTTAGCTTGGAGTAATAATTCGTATGTTTTTACGACGGCAAGAATTCTGACAAGGTAAGATTACAACAGCAGTTGGCAACTTAGGGAAATATGTTATTTTAGGTCTTAACTAGAGACTGGGACTTTGCGACGAATTTTTTGTCTTTGTTTTAGATGCTTCATTCCAGAATGCGATCTCAAAGAGCCAGAATTTACCCCAGACTGGTTGCTCAATGTGGTACCGGGTACCAGCCTCACCACGTTCGACAACTGCCAGAGGTTCAGCAATACCAGTGCGGTGATAGTCGACTCAGGCAACTGTTCCGCTAGCTGGTTCGACCGGGAACAACTAAGGAGTTGTGGTCGGCATCTTTATCAGAACACAAACACTGTGGTATATGATGTAAGGTATATTTTAAATCTACATTTCGTATTTTGATGTTAAATTGTTGCATTTTAAGTCTGTTTAATCAAATACACTACAGTCGAAATTCAATAGTGATACTTTTTTATTGCTTTTATTTCCTGCCGTAATTCACATAAAGATAAATCATTCGACAGTTCGATCTGGGCTGTGATGAATGGCGACGAACGCTGATTGGATCTATCCGGATCTTCGGGACACTGTTTACGCAAATCTTCACTGGATACATATCGGACCGTTGGGGCCGTCGCACCGGATTAGTTTTTAACGCGTTCAACTGCGCCTGGCTAGGAATCCTTAAATATTTCTCCGACTCTTACATTAGCTTTACAGTTTTGGAGTTCGCCCAAGCTGCGTTTGGCGGTGGGAGTTTCCAATGTGCTTATATTTTGTGTAAGTTTATTAGTATTTGATACTCGCCATAAATTTTCACGCAAGTAAATTTTGCAACTTTTAACTGCTTAATAATTTAGTCTAAATGATTGTGTTTTTGTTTCAGTGTTAGAGATAGTTGGACCTAAAAACAGAGTACTGACTGGTGCATTTATGAATACGAGCCTTTCAATAGGCTTAATAACATTAGGCCTGGCTGCGTGGGCTGTACCTAACTGGAGACTCCTCATTTTGGTGTTGTCCATACCCCAACTGCTTACTATATCGTATCTATGGTTCATGACCGAGTCCGTTCGATGGTACATAACAAAAAACCGCTACAAAGACTGCGAAACGACTCTTAAAAATATCGCTAAGGCCAACAAGACACATTTGTCTGATAAATCTGTGGAACTTCTGAGAAGAGCAGCAGAAGATGAAAAACATAACCAAGAAGATACAGAAATTATGAAGCAAAGAAAGAACGAGCCATCGCTTTTTAAACTTCTACTCAAACACAAACCGGTACTTTTTCGGTGTTTCATTACTCCGTTTTGGTGGATTACCTGCACGTTGATATACCAAGGCCTCACTATTAACGCAGTAGGCATTTCTGGGAACAAGTACGTGACATACATGGCAGTGGCAGCTGCTCAAATTCCCGGTTTTTGGATTGCAAATTTACTTCTAGACAAATTAGGTAGAAAACCAACTTTGATAGGCGCTTTCTGGCTGTGTGCTGCCTGCCAAACAGGATACATCTTTATTTCCGAAAGTAAGTATTTTCAACATAATTATGGAGAAACATTGTTTTTTTTTTGGTAGTAGCTGACTAAAAATACATTGTCATGTCTTGAGTAGGAATATCAAATTTTGACAAAAATATAGTTTGTTTTAACAGTACGCGTTGGGAACTACCGAGCAACGCTATCACCGTAGCCAACTATACAAACTATACAAAGTATGTTAGGAGTGAAATTGAGTGACAGGATAAGAAATAGTGTGATAAGAGAACGTTGTGGTGTGAAAGAAGATATTGTCACACGGATTGAGAAAGGGATGCTTAGATGGTTTGGGCACAGATAATATAAGTTTGGGCATGTAGAGAGGATGAATGATATAAGAATGACTAGACAGGTCTATAAGACGAGTGTGAAAGGGAACGTTGGAAGAGGAAGGCCTAGACGAACTTATCACGATCAAATCGGGGATGTTCTGAAGAAAGGTCAGGTCAAGAGTACTCTAAACCGACGAGCATGCATGAAGAGATTGATAAATGTGGAAGAAGCGAAAATTGTATTCCAGGATCGTAGGAAGTGGAAGGCCTTGGTCTCTGCCTACCCCGTTGGGAAGGAGGCGTGATAATATGTATTTATGTAATAAGCTGTCGCAGGTAAAACAGCTGGTCATCGGCCTCTTCAAACAGAAGATTTATCTAAAGTAAATTACCCACTGCTTAAGAAATACCCAGTTAAAAGTGAATTTGTAAAACTGTTTTAAAAAAAGTTGATATCATTCCTTGAGAATCATCAAGAAGTACATGACGATATTTATAAGAATTTATGTGGTGTTATAAATGACTCACATGAAAAGTTTTGCTATCATCATTACATACTTGGGAAAGTACTAAATAATATTAAACTAACAACATGGTTGTTAATAGAACAACTGGACTACAAACTTGGGATGCAGCAATCATGCTTGCAGATTGAGTAGTGAACAATGTAAACATGTTTAATAATAACATTGTTTCATAACTTGGTTCAGGCGTTGGATTTACAGGTATCACAATAGCCAAATTTTGTCAACCTCAATGCATTATATTAAGTGACTGCCATGAAGATGTTATGCGTACTTTAGAAGAGAATACGACAGTAAATTTTCCTACATTCCAACGTTCACGAACGTCTGATAATATTTTGTTTTAGGATTCTGAACATGCTATCGGAGTTATGAACTTAGATTGGAATAACATTAATAATGTTCCAAATGATTTAAATCCTGAAATTGTAATTGGGAGTGATATTATTTATGATCCTACAATAATCGAACCTCTCTGCAACGTTATAGATTATTTGTGCAATAAAAACGCTAAAGTTTTTATCGCGGGTGTGATTAGAAACGAAGAAAAGAAGAAACATACAACTTATTTTTGAATAATGTACTGCATCAAACAATACCACATTCTGAAAATATTTCCGTGGAATGGGACCTAAATATGCAACGATATTTGTCAAAAAAATTAATAAGTTAATAAAACATAAAGTAAACATTTATTAAACTTACTAATTAGGTGATCGCGGTTTGACCAAAGATGGAGAGAAGTAGCCGCTATCTGTCGTCTTCAAACAATATTCTTTTAGGTAATCGCCTTTTGCGTCACTCCTATGACCCTTTCTGGTTTTTGCTTAATATGTATATTTATTTATGACCTCCGTGGCGGACTTGCGTACGCACCGGTTTTCAAGGATTCGCTTGCTCTGTGGTCCCGAGTTTGATTCCCGGACGGGTAAATGTAGAAACATGTATCATTCTAAATTTTCTCGGTTTTTGATATCACCGTTGTTTTTGATTGCCGCAAAACACGTGTTTTAAATAACTTACTTTGGAATCAGAGCGACTTATGTGATGTTGTCCACATTGAAAAAAAAACTAGCCAAGTGCGAGTCTGACTACCTGAGTATTTGAAATGAATTTCAATTTTATACCTCTACGCGTTCTCGAGGAAAGGGGTTTACTACCCTATATAAAATTATTAAAAATATTCTAACTATATGAAGTAACTAAAAATTTACGGTTTTCACAATTTGTTCTTTATCTGTGCTACATATAAGACGTAGCCTTGTACGAAATTTCAAGATTGTGAGTTCATGGGAAGTATCCTGTAGGTTTTAATTCCCTTGCGAGTGTCGAAAATTTGCGACATAAACGGCTGTATCTTTTGATTGCGTCTTTTGGTTTAGACGTTTGATTTTATCAGAGCTCATTGGAGCTCTGTCTATTGAGACAGTAGACCTAAGTATTTAAATTAAATTCCAGCTTGATACCTCCACACGTTCCTGAGAAAAAGGGTCTTGACGGACTGACAGACGGACGGACATCAAAGTGATCCTATAAAAGTGAAAAAATTGAACTTAATTAATCTATACTAATATTGTAAAGCTGAAGAGTTTGTTTGTTTGTTTGTTTGAACGCGCTAATCTCAGGAACTACGGGTTTGAATTGATAAAATATTGTTGTGTTGGATAGTCCATTTATCGAGGAAGGCTTTAGGCTATATTTTTTTAAAAACTTCTTAATCGCGATCATAATATCAGAAATTGACTCGGACGAAGTAAAATATATTATGATGTTAATTAACTCAAAAACTTTGTTCAGATCAATACGCGATATCATTGGCGTTCTACTTGGTGGGTACGAGCTGCAGCGGGGCAATGCTGAGCGCGCTGTACATCTACACGGCGGAGCTGTACCCCACAGCGTACCGGCACCGACTCTTCGCCTTCTCCTCAATGACGGGCCGCTTCGGCTCCGTGTTCGCCCCGCTCACGCCTGCATTGGTTAGTGACCTTGTATTTTGTGATTACCTTGTACAGAGATAAGATAATCGCAACCGTTATAAAGATTAAGATTAAACTAATTTTGTTTTTTGACAATGAATTAGCAGTCTACCAAAAAGAAGCTTATTTATGAATCTCTTCTACTTTTTTTTCTATTTCATGTTAGGGACTTTAACCACAAGTTAATATGTCAATCCCATCATACCTTAACCTAGAAATTCCTATAAAACATTTTTAATTCAGTCCAACAGACATCAGTCTTCAAATTATCAAATAGTAATGACACAAAAAACTAAATTAAAGGCAAAATATTAACTAAAAATAAAACATGCAACCAAATTAGGTATAACTATTATAAAAAATCCAGTTATAACTCAAAATTACACAAAATAAGCCTCAAAAATATATTCGGAAATGTTGGGTATTTTTGTTTGCTTACTGAGATAGGAAGAACAAATTTCTTGAAAGGAGATGTCCCAAATTGTATGGAGGCCAGGCCCAGAACCTGTACACCCCACCAAAAGATAGACACCTACAAGATTTTGTTATTATCCAATTCTTTTAAAATGGCTTCGTTAAGTGGTTCAAAAAAAGAGATAAGTAAGAAAATAGCAATACAAAACAACAAAACCACCATGGCGGAAGATGACATTTTGATGACGTCTGTCAGTTTTGGCAGTTACAAAATCGCACATCTAGGAGTCGAGTGCCATCGCTTGCTGTAGTAACAACAAACATTATTAAAGTAATGTGTCGGTCAATACCAAATCCAGAAAACAAAAAAGGATAAACGCGACAAGCAGAAAAAAAACTTGAAGTGAATGATTATGCCAAAGTGACAAGGGGTATCTGACAGCTACTGACATTTTAAGTTTTTTTAGATTGACGCCATCTTGAAATTCCTAATGGAGTTAAATAAATTTATATGTATTTTTCCCAGAAACAGTATTTTTTTCTTGATTTTTGAAAATGGTGTACTATGTCTGGGCCTATTATTGGACATCTCCTTTAAGACGTAATCTAATTTTATTATGTTAATGTTATAATACACTGTTTATGAGACATGCATTAAATTCATTAACCCAGAATTTCAGAATAAAGAGATAAACGCAATTCCGTACTCCAGATTACCTAATCTTATATAGTTGTCTAATCTCAATGCCAAATGACAGTTGCACCAAGATGATGTACCTACAGTTAATATTTTCAAATAATCAGCAGTATGTTATTGCACGCCTTTTGCTAGACAATTCATTGTGAGTGGATCGTACGCCACTGCGTGGTGGAGTGGCGTACGCACTGGTTTTGATGGTTTTTGCTCCGAGGTAAAGGGTTCGATTTCTGGACGGATTCAATGAATAAAAAATATTGTTTGAATATTTTCTGGGGTCTGCATCTTTTGATAATCTTTGACACATATTATACTGGTCACCTATTTTAGAAAGGCAATAAAAAGGTACTAACTACTGGGTACTTCGTATTCACTCGCATTTATCTAATGTTGGATGTATTTTAAAGACTTAAGACTAAAATGGGACTGATGCAACTAGTACCTATTCTGATAATTTGTTGTATTCTCATGGCCGCGACCATGACTCGTACAAACGAGTACATCAGGATAGTAAATACTGTTTACCATCAAATCAGAGTAGCTACCTAACAGTCAGCTGCAAAAGTATGTGACCACTTTTTGGTTTTGCCAACCATATGGAGTTGTCTGTCTAAGAGTCAACATTAATCAGAAGTGTATACATAGTTTTGCAGCTGACTGTACAAACTAAACATTTTTTAATGAAATTTGATTTGATATTTAAAGTAAGTAAATTTGTATTTAGTTGCTATTATTTCGTGACTGTCTTGTCTCTTATAAACAAGCAATATAATATTCTCACTTTTTCCTATTCTATCTGTAGTCATAATGTTGTATTCTGGCAAATATATAAACGATTTGATTTGATTACTTATATAAAATATTGACCTGACGAAAAACATGGCATAAGCCAATGCTTTGAGTCGGTGTATGTTGACTGTCGGCTATATTGTCTGACACCGACTTATCTCGTAACGACTATACTCTCTAACGACTTGTTAAGCGAACAAAGAAGTACACCTGCAGATCATAGAATAAATATTTGCAGAGCAATCTTAATGCTGGTAACAAGAAGTTTTGGTCTGACCTCTGACTAAAGCAAACTGTGTACAAAGAGCTGACTTAATAACTATGTTTTTCAGGGTGCATTAGTATGGTCTAAGTTCCCGTTCGCACTGTTCGCGGGCTGCGCGTGCGTCGCGGGCGCGCTCGTGCTGCTCACGCCGGAGACGCGCGGCGCGCGCCTGCCCGACACCATGCAGGAGGCCGCCGACCTCGGGAGGAAGAGAGAATCATAATAGATCCTTGTGATTATTGCACTACCAAAAACCATTAGGCAGAAAACAGATGGGTATAGAACTCAATCTGCATACTAAACAACGCACACAAAGTAACACACAGCACAGCTCACTGACAAGATATCTTAGACCAGTTGGGACCAGTGTAAGCACGACTGCCATCCGCATAAAAAAACATTCAATAAAATATTTTACAAAAATATATTGGACTGGTCTGTAGATGGTTGTTTAAATTTAACATCAAATTATGAATGATTATAATTAAATGTATCAATAGCATTAAAATTATAAAGTTATTTTTCGTGTATATTTCTGTTCTTCCTGTTTAATTCTTAACAATAACTTAAACAGAGAAAACGAGAGCCACTACGATAGTTTTTTGTGCATTAGACAAAACTTTATATTGTAATTTTTAATATTATTAAATATGAAAAATGAAATAAATACTAGACACGATAAATTAAAAAACAAGACTTGAGTGCTACTACCAGTATATTTTTGTGCATTATCCAAAGTTACCCCTAGCGAAACGCCGAGCGCTCGAGCGTAGGCATAAAAAAAAGTACATACTTACATTCTTTGGTTTCTGTTCCTATATCTTGTTGTTTATATTTAATGAGTAATGAATGAGTTACAATAAATTTATTTATTATGTTTCAGTAAGTATTTTTCTTTTACATTTAATTTCCCTAGTCTATTTGCAGTCAAACAAAGCCTGGTTATCCTATTTTTGGAAACTATTTACACCTCTTTTTTATGTAGGAAGTTTAATTAAATGTCTGACGAACAAACTACTTAATTTGAGGAATGTTACTCATGTGAGGAGGAATTCTACCTACACAAAATATGTAATGTTATAATATTCCTTTTCTAGGGTACTGTTTTTAGAGTTTCCGTAGTCGAATATAAATTTTGTTTATAATATTTTTTTTATTACACCCCTCTACACACTTGAGCTTGTGGCATGTAGATACATCACCTCTCATTTCCTTCTCATCCCATTATTATTATTTTTTTAGTTTTGCTTACTTTTTTTTATAATTTGATGTATTTTCTAATTCTTTTAAATTTCTGTTTAGAAACTTTTTGGTTTGCTCTCGTAATTTTATATTCAAATTTTGAAATTCAAAATTGTTCGATCGTGCCTCGCCCATGCCAGGCGAGGACGTCAGTCAATCTAGATTCAGATTCAGCTTGCGATAGACATTGAGTTTTAAGACACTATATTCGGCTTTGATAGACTTGACTTATTATAAATTTAAAAGTGAATTCCTGGCATATCTTTATTCGGTGCTTCTGGACCCTGGTACGGCCACGTAGACCACCCGGGCCTTTTCCATTCAGTACTGCTGGACCCTGGCGGTCACGTAGACCGCCGGGCCACCTCTATCCTGCGCAGCTGGACCCCGGCTCGGTCAGGCAGACCGCCGGGCCTCCTCCCCTCCGCTGCGCAAATCCTGGCGTGGTCGATCGCCGGACCATCTCCCCGGTGCTGCGCAAATACTGGCGTGGCCTGCCGCGCGCAGCGCACGCTCTCCGCCATCAGGTCGATGGCCTTCGCGAGGGTCAGCTGCTGCTGGTCCTGCGCGAACAGCTAGTCCCGCTCGTGTCCTGCCGTCATGCCCATGATAAATTTATCCAGCAAGGCCTCTTCTAAGTTCTTAAAAGCACAGTGAGCCGCCAACCCTCTGAGTCTAGCCGCCCATTGTGTGTGACCTTCCCACAGATCATATTATAAAGGAATAGATATGAAATGGGGGCGTGGCGCGTGCGAAACCGATATAGGCAAACAGAACTATTGCACTCCGCGGCGGATTAGTTGCACTTCACCCGCACCGACGCAACGATCTCCTCATTTAATTAAAATGACGTGATTACTTGTAAAAATTGAAGTGTAACTAAAGACTACATTAGGAATGGAGTCACGTACCACATATAGGTATTAAAATTTCATCATTTACTTGCTTATAAATTCATTAAACGTAATATTTAATTAAAATATCCATGTAACAATAATTGTATCGGCACAATATACATTGAAGGTTTGATACTAACTAGCTGTGTTATGAGTACTATGCGACTGCGCAATGTTTCGAGGTTTAATCGAAGCGTTCACTGTCAGACGTGTACGTCGCGATCACACTTTGTAGCCAGCTAATTAGGCATGTAGTCCGATCCGAGTATTATCGATAGTTTTCTTAGTTCTATACGTGACTGTTTCATGAATAATTTCGTGTATAAAATTTAAGTTGTGTAACAGGTGGGGGTGACGAAGTTTTGTAGACCACGGTGTTTGAAGGTACGGGAAGAATTTAAAGACTATTGAGTTTATCAAATCACGACTATATTCGTATGTACAAAGATTGAAGCCTTAGAGTATAACCGCTCTGACGACCGACCAAAGACAATAGTAAATCGTGCTGAGGTCAGTGCGATAGGAGTAGTGTATACTATTAAGGGGTACCGAATGGAATCTTAATGATTGAATTGAATGAATCAATGAATGAATGAATGAATACACATCAAATATTGTCTTACGTACTTATATAAATTCGAAATCCAAAAGTCACTGCGATGCAAGGTGCTTGCAACGCCATCTCTTGGATACTGGTGGAAACCTTGTCTTGAACACTTATAATAATTGAAAATCGAAAAGCCACCGCAAGGTAAGGTACATGCAACACCATCTGTTATTGACTTTCGGCAGCATTGTTTCAGTTTCATCCTTCGTATGCATAGTGTGGTTCAGTTTTGTTTGTTATAATCATGTAGATAATACATAATGTATTTTGTTCTGTTACAGTCTCCCCCTTCAGGTTCCGATGTCGTCTCGACAAGGAAGTTGGTCAGATTGACTTCTTTGGCCGTCCTTGCCTACGTCGTACGGAAACCTGGTCTACCGTGTTTGATTGAATCTTTATTTGCTTAAGTTCTTTGAAGAAACATGTGGGCATGAGGTGCTTGATAGTGTACCGTTATTGCCTCCGTCATCATGTAGACTCAGAGTGCTAAGTTTCGAGGAGAGAGAACATCATTCGTTTCTTGGCTATAGAGGCTTCAGTCACTTCCTCAGGTCGTTGCTTCTCACTGGTTATCTCATGGTAACCGATACTCGAAGTCAGACTATGTAGTAAAATGTACCTATGTTTCAAGCCTTGCCACCTTATTCCAGCGTAGAAGTAACCGGCGAGTGCTTCACTGTCAGTAATATTTCTATTTTTCAATACTTTAAATGCTGCTGAGAAGGTTTCAATCGCCTCAGAGTCCTTTTCACAGTCATATTAATCGTAGCATGAAGCTAAGGTACTGCGTCGACTGGAACCAATTGAAGATAAAAGCTGCTGGAATTGCTCGTCGCTAATGTTGACAGCCTATCTTGAGTCTTTTTGTCCCGCAGTTTTTGTTGTCACCGTAGTCGTTCAACCAAACTTTGTCACGAAAAATTTGGGTTGTGGGTTTTTACTTGACCGGGAAGCCAGAGTTGTGATGGTTTCTTGGTAAGCAGGCCACGAGTTGAGCGCCAATTGTAACAGGTGGGGGTGACGAAGTTTTGTAGACCACGGTGTTTGAAGGTACGGGAAGAATTTAAAGACTATTGAGTTTATCAAATCACGACTATATTCGTATGTACAAAGATTGAAGCCTTAGAGTATAACCGCTCTGACGACCGACCAAAGACAATAGTAAATCGTGCTGAGGTCAGTGCGATAGGAGTAGTGTATACTATTAAGGGGTACCGAATGGAATCTAAATGATTGAATTGAATGAATCAATGAATGAATGAATGAATACACATCAAATATTGTCTTACGTACTTATATAAATTCGAAATCCAAAAGTCACTGCGATGCAAGGTGCTTGCAACGCCATCTCTTGGATACTGGTGGAAACCTTGTCTTGAACACTTATAATAATTGAAAATCGAAAAGCCACCGCAAGGTAAGGTACATGCAACACCATCTGTTATTGACTTTCGGCAGCATTGTTTCAGTTTCATCCTTCGTATGCATAGTGTGGTTCAGTTTTGTTTGTTATAATCATGTAGATAATACATAATGTATTTTGTTCTGTTACAGTTGTAAATTAATATAATCTTATGATATAAATTAAATATTTTAAACCAACACATAAAGGGGTACCATTTTTGCCTATAATATAAAACTGATGATTAATTAAATAGAGATAATATCGTACGTAACGTGGTAAACATGTAGTTTAAATAGATAGTCGCTGTTATATATTCTTTGTTTCAGCTTTCCAAATAATTTTCATATAAAGAAAAAATTGATAAATGCCACTGGCAGATGGCCTACTTGGTTTCCAGTGATTTTTTATAATTTTTCATTTAGGTTTAAAGTTTTTAAAAGTTGTTTATCTGTTTATATTTTTTTATCATGCTGCCTTAATTAATAAAGGGCTTTGGAGATATTTGAGAAGCTGGGAGACACCTTGTTTAAGAAAAGAATTCTACTAGAAAAGTTTTACATTGCAGGTGCAGAAATAGTGAGCCAAAAAATAACATCTCCTTTTCTTCGTTAAACATGAGATGCGCCAAGCCTTGCCTATCTATACTAATATCTAAACTAATATTATAAAGCTAAAGAGTTTGTTTGTTTGTTTGTTTGAACGCGCTAATCTCCGGAAGTACTGGTTCGATTTGAAAAAATATTTTTGTTTTAGATAGTCCATTTATCGAGGAAGGCCTTAGGTAAGACCAGTAGGAGCGAAGCATGAGTGAAAAATGTTGCAAAAATTATCGCGATCATAATAACGGAAATTGACACGGACGAAGTCGCGGGGAACAGCTAGTATGTTAAAATCAGTTAAAATCATCAGTTAAAATCAGTTTTATTTCTGCAAATAGGCCCCAGGAGGCGCTTTTACACGTCCCAATATTTAAACCTACCACTGCTTCGGGACAAGTCTGGGCTAGTGCCGAGAAGAAGCAGCGCAAGAAACTCGGTCACTATTGTCAGCCTCTTTTTAAATAAATTTTTACAAGGTAAGGTAATTTTTACAAGGTTTAGGCAAGTACGAGCTGGGACAACTTAATGCCATACATTTCTATCATTTAAATAATCATTATCAGTGTAATAGCCCTTTTTCATTAAAATAACTTTAACATACGATTTAAGTTTATGTACAGGGAGTTCAGCAATATCCTTTGGTAATTTGTTGAAAATACGAATACAATTTCCCATAAACGATTTTCCTTCTTTTCGCAGTCTGAAGCCTGGAACGGCGAGTTTATCTTTATTAAAATGGTGTACGTTACTTTTCTTAAGAAAAAAATGTATGTTCTTACGAACGTAAATAATATTCTCGAGAATGTATTGAAAAGACACTGTAAGTATATTAATCTCTTTGAAGAGCTCTTTCAGCGCGTCACGGGGTCGAAGGCCGTAAATAGCCCGTACAGCACGTTTTTGCAATATAAAAATTTACTCAATATCTGCCGCTGAGCCCCACAACAGAATTCCGTATGACATTATGCTATGAAAGTAGCTAAAATATACTAATCTTGCCGTTCCAACATCAGTCAATTGCCTTATCTTTCTCACAGCATAAGCAGCAGAACTAAGTCTTCCAGACAGCCCCCTAATATGAGCACCCCATTGCAAATGAGAGTCTACAGTTATACCCAAAAAGGTAGTAAAATCTACAAAGTTTAGTGATTCATCTTTAACAATTATATGATGGGCAGCTAACCTTACGTTTGGCATCGTAAATTTAACACATTTTGTTTTACTTGCATTTAGTAATAGATTATTTGTTGTAAACCAATGCAATAATTTAGAGAGGGTATTGTTAACATCGTCAAATGAAGATTTGCCCCTCTTGGTTTTAAAAATCATTGATGTATCATCTGCAAACAATACCATCTCACAAAGATTATGTAAGTAACAGGAAAGGTCATTTATATAAACTAAAAATAGCAGGGGCCCTAATACTGATCCCTGTGGGACACCCATAACAAAGGCCGACCCTGAAGACTCAGCTCCATTTATGCAAACCTTTTGTATTCTGCCTTTAAGGTGTAAACTTATTAGATCCAAGAAATCATTCGATGCACCATAATGTTTAAGTTTTTTAAGTAATATTTCATGGTCTACACAATCGAAGGCCTTTGAAAGGTCACAAAATACACCTAAAGCATCTATCTAGCTTACTCTCCCAAGCGTTAAACACATGTTGTAGGAGAGCAACTCCAGCATCGGTAGTATTTCTACCTTTCTTTTATGAAGCCATATTGGTTGCTATTTAATAATTTATTTACACTAAAGTGTGATAAAAGCTGATTAAACATTATTTTCTCGAAAAATTAACTAAGCCCTGGCAATATAGATATAGGTCGAAAATTGGAGGGGTCACATTTTTCGCCAGACTTTTAACATAGAAATTATTTTGTTAAACTTCATTAAAGTTGGAAACTGTCTAATTTGTTAAAAATAATAGCGAGTTGAGGGGCTAATGAACTTATGATTGTATTGATAATATTGACAGAAATTCCCCAAAGATCCTCTGTTTTTTTCATATTCAATTCTCTAAAAGTTTTTGTAATTATGTCAGGGTTTATATGTCTAAAGTTAAATGAAGAATTGCACTCTTCGACAACAGACTTAAGAAGGGATTCAGCTAGATCAGCAGAAGAAGCTAGCCCTTCAGTAGTAGAGGGAGCTATATTCGAAAAAAATGTCTCAAATGTGTTTACAACCTCTGTGTCCGTGTTTATTAGCTTATCCCCTAACTTGAGAGAGTAAGTAGGATTATTTGGTTTTACTCTACATGTCTCTTTATTAATAATACTCCAAGTGGTTTTTGCCTTATTTTTGGAAGCCGAAATTAAATTATAAAGATATATTGACTTCGCTTTGGCACATACTAATTTAAATAATTTAGAGTATTTTTTAACATGTTCTATAATATGTGGGTTTTGAGAATCTGCCTTTAAACTTTATAAATAATATAATGTTTTTCTGCTTTTATAAATACCAGGTGTAGCCCATTTATGTAACTTACACTTCTGTTTGTTTATTTTAACTTTTTTCTGTTTAAAATGTTTATCAAATTCCTTTTTAACCAAACCAAAAAGATCCTCATATAATTCATCAACATTCTGATCATCAGGCTTAAACTTTTCTATTTTATTAAAAGTGAATTGCCTATACACAGAATCTACTTTGTTAGAGACATAATGGTGCTTCTTGTCCGCTGTGGTCCGAAATAAGACAATTTAAAATCTTTTTTTTTAACACTTTACCATCACAAAAAATATTATCTAAGCAAGTAGGTAGCTGACGTGGGCGTCACCCTGGTGGGTTCATTAAAAAGATTAATTAGATTATAAGACTTAAAGAGATTAAGAAACCGGGTGGACCACTGCGTTTCTTCTAATATATTAACGTTGAAATCCCCACATACCACTACTTTCTTATTCGATTTTGAGAGCTTTTTAAGCTTAAAAATGTGGTAATAAGCTTTGGGGGGGCTACACGCTAATTATGATATATTGTTCCAGCTCAGCACACGCTAGTTCAATAGTTCGTTCAACCGAGAGCGACACAATGTCTTTGCGTTCTTTACATTTTAATTCATTTTTTACAAGAATAAGTGACCCCCTCTCTTGGTGCAGACTCCCTTATGAGCGAACTAGCGACTTTATAATTTTCAATGTTTAACATTAGTTGGTGTTTTTTAATCCAATGTTCTGTAAGGCATATCACATGAACATTATAATCTTGAAGAAATAACCCTAAACCTAACTCTTTGCAAGCCAGGCCTTGTATGTTTTGATGAACAATATTGAAATACATCAGGCCTAGCTTTTGTCTTTCCTCTCAGTTTAAAGCCTGAGAGGTTGTCAATGGCACAATATTTAAATTAGTACAAGTACTAACATATTCATAAATTATACTTTTGCTATTTTTAGCAAGACAGTTAATATTCATATTATATGCTAACAAAGTAGCAATTTGTTTTTTTTTATTTTATGAGGCAGGTGTACAGAGCCGCCTCTCAAAATGAAACTATTGTTAATAAATTTATTTGTGTCAAAAAACACAAACTTGTCACTATGTCTTTGACATAGGTTATTTAATAAAGTATTCATTAAGTAAATACTTGCATTAATATTATTTAAATTATTTTTACAATATGGAAAGGCACAGAGGAATATTTTTTAACACATAATTTATCTAAAATAGAAAATGATTTTATAATATTATTTTTGGTAATCGTTTGACTATTTACCTAGCATTAAAAAATTGGTACTTGAGGTTGAAAATGTTTGAGTATTTTCTATTGTTTTAATTATTTCATCAAACGATGCATCCGGCATGCAATTATTTATTACATTGCAATTTAATTTATTGTTTAGTATAGAGCCATAACCAATTCCTAGCCTATCTGAATATAAAATGACATCATTCGACTCCTCTTTAGATGTCGCCTGAATCTCATTACTTAAATTAAGACAAGACGACTGTGGATTTTCAATTCTCTGTTGGTAAGTGCACTGAGTTGAATTTATCATAATATTAGGTAATGATTTACAACTAGTATTAGCATTGCCAAGATCAAGTTATTGGTTTGCAGCCAGGATGTGTTCATTAATTTGGTCCTGGGCAGAGTTGTATAACAGTGTCATGGATTCCAGTGACTTATGCAACTTCGAGATGTCATCCTGCAATGGGGGCTATCGCTAGTGAATTTGCCACTAGAGGCGCTAGTGTCGCGTGAGGTCCAATATCATCCACTTTGTACTGGTTTTAGCGGAATTTGTTGCATAAATTATAATTTCTTTAATTTACCTGCTGGAAAGTGATCTCCTTCGTAAAATATCGCAAATATGGATTATTTGGCGATTAATGTAAACGCTTTAAAAGCGGAATTAAGAAAAAGCGCAAAAATAGGCGGCCTCAAGAGCAACTATTTCAGAAGTTAGTTTGTTGATATCAAGATAGTTATTTATAAACAATATAACCTTAATTAGATTCAACATATAACACTTTGTTTCGGCGCCTTTGATAGCTATACCTCCGGACCTCAGTCTACAGTGGCGCCAACTGGTGAGCAAAGAAACGGTAGTCCCCATTGTAATATGTCAGAGTCATGTTTCAACCTACTTTCTTGTAATTTTTGACTATTTTCCAGGCTATCAACTAAATCAATACGTTGCTTTCTCAACTGAACATTTTTATAAAAGCATTTCTGCTTTTTAACAAGTTTATTTGTTTTTATAATGTATTTATTTAATTTGATATATTTTTCTAATGTTATTTCTACTGTTTAATCTAATTTTACTATTAACTTTGATATCAGTTTTTTTTTAATAATTTCATTTTGGAGACAAAGCTAATTCACCGGGGGTGCCTACTAATTCCTCGTAGAGGTTTAATGTCTGTGCACAGTCCTTTTCTTGTTTTTCATCTTCCAAATCAATTATAGTCTTGTTGGCATCTCTAAGTTCATGTGATACGCGGGGCCCGCCTACTTACTACTTCTACTCGTTTTTTTTATGTTCTGTTATCTACACTGCCGAGCTGTACCCCACGCGCTACCGGCACCGCCTCTTCGCCTAAGTACTCCTCCACGGTGTGGGACGCGTCGGCGCCATCATTGCACCACTGACACTAGCTCTTGTAAGTCTTCAGGATGATCTTATGTATTTTCTTAATGTAAATAATCAATTCATCATCAAAACTGGCCTAAGGTACTTGTCTTAGCTAGATGCTGGTTTATTCTAAAAATACTTTGCAGCTCTTTGAAATAAATTGATAATTTATTTGCTGAAACATTAGTGTGGTAGCGACTGTTGATATTCATTATCATAGTGCTTGGGTATCACTATGGTATGAAGATTTAATACAAATATATCAATTCTAAATAAAAAATCCAAAAATATACCTACGGAAAAATTTATCATCTTAGGGTTTGCGTAGCAATGACACAGCGTAGTGATGTTGCGGCAAAGTTTTCAGCAGAATGTTTTCTAATGGAGTAAAAAATATAATTAAAAACTTAGAAATCTCGAAACGAAAGACTCTTTAAAGACAAACTAATAAGAAATAAAATTTTTTTAAATACCCCAAAATTTCTAGACAACTACTACTTGGTGTTTTAAAAATATATCGCCTTGTGGTCTTGATATTATAGGGTGAAAGCATGCATAAAAATCATTTAAATCAAACATGTTACTTACACAATCATGTTTGTACATACGATTCCGTCAATTTGAATAGATAATAAAATAATTTATAGCACAAATTACCATTTGTACCTATACCTTTATTAAAATATTGGAAAAACATAAAACTTTTGATTCAGAGTCAATTTAAAATTGCAAACAATATTTAAATTTTCTCAGCCGTAATAAATAAATAAATAATAAATAAAACTATTTATTTGTCTCAACAGCATAATTACAATTAGGTAACTTAAGCTAAGCAGCAAATAAGTCACAAATAAGCTAATAGCCAATGAGACAAAAGGGTCTACTACTCAGCAAGTGACGCCAGGAATAAATTAACGTCGCTGATATTCTGTCGCAGCCAATCAGTTAAAGTTATTTAACATTATAAAAAATCAAATTAAAGTAAATTAAATTATTTAATTTCAAAACTGCGACGCACCCACGAACCAAGATGTGTTTAAAATTCAACCGAAACTCGATGATTTAAAATACTGACCCGCTCTCCCCTCGCTAGCACTGTTAGGGAGACCTGCCTCCTCAGCCTGTTGCACAAGCAAAGCATTGAAAATTCGCCTCCTGAATGTCGCGCCCGAAAAGTACAGAGCACTCAAGACAGGTGGAGGCAGATCATTCCATATTTTAGAAGCGGCATATTTGAAGCAACCTTTCATGCTAGCAAGTGAATATTTTATAAGATTAAAAGAAAAGTTTCTCAATCGCAAGCGTGGGTTATGACTTTTTGGCTTTAATTTTTCAAACAGATAAACAGGACAGCGGGACTTAAACAATGACTGCACAAAACAGGCGTATTTAAGAGTCCTAAGTGATTTCATGTTTAATAAATTATTTTTATGAGTATCGGGGTAATGTGACTCGTTTTCGGTATATTGTAACAAAAGCGCATACATGCGGTCTGGACTCTTTGAATACGTTGCGCAGTTTTTTTGTACAAACAAGGCCCATACACAATATCACAATATTGGAGGTGTGACAGCACAAGGCAGTTACAAAGAGAAAGTCGCACCTCTTTAGATTAAAAAAAGGTCGAAGCCTATACAGTGTCTTTAGGAACGCAAAACAAACACCAATCTTTTTTTAAACCTAAGATTTTTATCCATTATTAAGCCTAAGTTACACAAACAAACCTCGCGGGGAATCAGATCACTCCCCAGCCTGACATCCGGTGCCAATCCCGTAATAGTGCGTACCTGATGAGGGGTACCCATTATAAAAATATAATAAAAACGCTTTTCTTTGGATTAAGTAAAAGAGCGTGGTTTTTTGCCCAATTTGCAATTGCCTAAAGGTCAGTATTAAGTTTGGATGCGGCTACAGTCACGCTATCCACGTCAAGCGGAGTATGGACATAGAGCTGCGTATCATCAGCATAAATGTGATACTTGGATTGCTTTATAGCATCAACAATTTGAGCCGTATAAATTGCGAACAGAGTTGGACCCAAAATGGACCCCTGAATCACGCCTCAAGTAACCGGCAATTCTTCAGACACGACCAGCGCTCCATTAGTACCAGTACATTTTACTCTTTGTCCACGCCCTGTAAAATAAGATTCAAACCATCTGCAGGCTACACGAGAAAAACCAAAGTACTCCAATTTGCCAGGAGCAGCGGTATGTTCACACAATCAAAGGCTCGGGAAAAATCAAGCAAAACTAAGATGGCTCTTTTCATCATTAAAAGCACCATACAGTCCACTACTGCTGGACAGGGACCTTTCTGAAAGCAGGAATTTACCATTATCGCCACAGGCAGGCAGGTTGGCGATAGCAGTTTATCAAGAGGGTGGAGATTTTAGAAGATTGTGGAGAGAAGACGCTGCTGCCTGTCTGCAGGACGCTTAATGCCTATCGTGGCAGTGTTTGCGGCCGTTTGCCGGTGGCCCGTATGCAGAGAGCTCCCCCCTTAGAGTAGCTTATGTCCAACAACAATAGAACTGGTCTACCAGGGCAGCCTAAGCTGATGATGAAATGTTCCAGGTCGCGTTGGTGTGGGAGCAGTTCCCGTTTGCGCTGTTCGCGGGCTGCGCGTGCGTCGCGGGCGCGCTCGTGCTGCTCACGCCGGAGACGCGCGGCGCGTGCCTGCCCGACATCATGCAGGAGGCCGCTGACCTCGGGAGGAAGAGGGAATCGACCACTAACAATTGTAAAATAATAGGAAATGTCTTGTAAATTAATTTAACATTCCATAAGTTTAACATTTCTATGAAGACGCCTATTACAAAATTTGAACAGCAATATGGTAGTTTCTAGATTTTTGCAGATTGAAAAGATAAATTGAAGTAAAGGAAACTTCCAATATAAGTAATTAATATTGAGTTAATGTTGCGTCATATTACTTTAATTTGTAAAATAAAAGGTAAAATCGGTCAAGCCATTTAGTAGTTGACAAACTGACAGCGGCGCCACCTACCGGGTCCCGCAGCAAAGAGTTCCCTATGTTCATTAAGGATAATGTCGGCTTCTAATGGTCAAATATTTTTTCAAATCGGTCCAGTAGTTTCGGAGCCCATTTAATCCCTCAACCCCAAGGAGGCACTCGGGTGCCGCGATAACAATTGATTTCAATTGTGTCTGGAATAACTCACGATCGAAGGATACAAACAAACAATCATATATCTTTCCTCTTTTAATATTAGTGTTGAAGAAGATGGTATCTACATATTAAGTAGATCATACGAGTGAAGACAGTAAAAATTAAACTTCAAAAAATTCAAGCACCTTTTTAAAAAATTAATTCCTTGTGTGCAGTTGTTCAACTTAGACCCGAGTTCACCAATTCTTAAACAGCCGGTAAATATAGATTGAAGATTAATTTGACACAATTCCCATACTAAATATGTCAAATAATATTTTAAACGCTGTTTAATACTTAAACGTCTGTTGGTGAACTCTACCCTCAGTGTATTGGCAAAGTAAACGAAAGGAGTGTGCGTTGATAATAAAATTAAATTATGATTTTTAAAGCGATATTAAGATTTGCAATATTATAGTAAGATTTCAACCACTTAATATTACCGTCTGCCCGTGACCATGAACGCTGTGAAGTGTTTGAAACGTTCGGGTAAATCAAAATAAACGCGTACTAAATCCGTAAAATATCTTTCAATTCAGTGTAGGTATAGTGTTTGCGTAAACTCAAGAAAACAGCAGTTAATATTACTTTTTAATCTAAGGACTTCATTTTTATAATTCTTAATTAACAAACAATCCTGTCATCCAAAACGATTTCTCTATCCTGTCATAGGCGAACGATTTCTTCTAGTGTAGAATTCATTTAAAAACTGCTACGATAATACCACAATTATTGATAGATGCGGGTTGGCGATTCCATGCAGTGCTAAATCAATCGGCTCTTACGACACCCACAGCAAGAGAAGAGTTGGAACTATTATTTTAACGTGCCGGCATCACACGACAAATAAGTATCAAAATGTTAAATATATTAGGTATGCATGTATCAGACGACGAACTCGATAACGAAAGAAATAAAAAACTGTCAGCCAATCAGATTTAAAAAAAAAAACTAATATGCATATTCAAAATTACAAACACAGAATAACAGAACGTTTTTTTACAGTGACTCTCAAAATCACAGAACATAACTCGAATAAAACTGACTCGCACTAATCCGTGGTTCTTTGTAAATGGTCGTGTCCGCTGCGTCCGGTAGACGCGTTTGTCGGTCATCCTCATATAATTATAATATATTTTCATATTTATATTTGTTAGATTTATTGTGTTTGGATATGTAGTGATAGTGCTTTACATAATTTTAAACAACCTGAATGAATAAAGTGCCATTCAACATCAACAAACTCGCCGATAGATGACCAATATTAATTAGAATTCGTTATAGTGCTAAATAAACAATTGATAGAAGTCTGTGAGTGAAGCAAGATCCAGGGAAAATTGAGATTGTAATCGCATGCAAGATAATAATATAAATAATGTTTAAGAGATAATCCCATGCGGTTACAGGTTATTAAGTCACATAAAACATTTTTATCTAACACGGTTTAAAATTACCGGTGTAAAATTTATAATTATAAAGCTTGATATCAGATATTTACGACAATTTATGTGAAATTTTAGAGTGTTACCTAAAATTGTTACTAATAAAGACCGTTTAGTTGCATTCAAAACATCAGACAGTGCATGTAGTGAAATATTCAAAATGTGTGCTTTTAACAATAAAAACGTTTTAATATCGGTCAAAAAGTAAACAAATCTGGAATCACCTTTATGATTTCCTCATAATCTTCTACTTAAGAAGAATTGTATATTGTATCCGCTTGTGTAACAAACAGCTAATATAAATTTGAAATACTTTCAAAATATAATTTTATTTTGGGAATGACGTCTGCGTCACGTAGGTCATAGAGACCGGTTGCGTTTGTGAATGAACTCGGAACGATTCGATGTTGATGTAACCTGATGTAGAACTATAAACACAATTCATTCGCCAAATGTAAACACTAACAGTTAGGTAACATCTCTTTATGATATAAAAGATGTCTTCCGTAAAAGATCAAGGATACACCCACAAATAGTACAATAATTAATATTGCACGAATAGAGAATGGGGAATAGAATCCTTGGAGGAGACCTATGTCCAGCAGTGGGCGTCGTTCGGCTGATATGGTGAATAGAGCAAAATCTTTAAGTAACAGTCAACAGTTTTTAGTTTCACTAAACGTAAAAATTTTTACTAAACATTGATCATTAGGTAGACTTAATATTGAAAACTTATCGGAAATACTTATCATTTACGCATGAATTTATGAGCTTTAAAATAAAAGAAAAGAAGATTGTTAGGATCAACAGTTAATAGCGGTTATACGAGTTAAGGTTTAATTCAACATCCCTCTTTTTTAACGTCGCTTTTTTTCAGCAGCTATTTGTAAGAAAGGCGGGATATTCTTTAAATTCCGGACATGTTAATTTGAAAAACAAAAATACCAGAATTAGAAAAATCTTATGTTAATGTATTTTTAAGCAAACACATTTCTCGACACTGCCATTTAGTGAAGTAATAGGAACGTGCAATAGATAAAGCACTCAATAAGTGTTAATTGGCGATAGTTGAAGTAAAGACAGAAATATATTAAATTTTGCATAAATTATACTACACATAATTATAAGAACTGATAATGGCAGACGTAAAGCACGAACAAAAAGAAGCATTAAACCCAAAGCCAGAGACTTCTAAAAAGATCCTTGACATCGACAAAATTTTGCAACAGGAGGTGGGCCAATTTGGATGGTTCCAGGTGCGAAACATCCTTCTGTCTCTTATAATAGTCGTGTTCTTAGCTTGGAATAATTATTCGTACGTTTTCACGACGGCAAGGATTCCGACCAGGTAAGATTACAACAGCAGCAAAACCTGCAACTTAGGGAAATATGTCATTTCAGGTCGTAGCTGGTGACTGGGATTTTGCGACGAATTTTTTTGTTTTTGTTTCAGATGCTTCATTCCAGAATGCGATCTCAAAGAGTCAGAATTTACTCCAGACTGGTTGCTCAATGTGGTGCCTGGTACCAGCCTCACCACGTTCGACAACTGCCTGAGGTTCGGGAATGCCAGTACGGCGGTAGTCGACTCAGGCAACTGTTCCGCTAGCTGGTTCGACCGGGAACAACTAAGGAGTTGTGATCGGCATCTTTATCAGAACACAAACACTGTGGTATATGATGTAAGGTATATTCTAAATCTGTATTATATATTTTAATGTGAACTTTTGCAGTTTAAGTCAGTCGACTCAAAATCACAAAAGTCAAAATTCAACCATGATACATTTTATTGTTTTTAATCTTGTGTTTAAATGAAATGAAGATAAATAATTCGACAGTTTGATCTGGGCTGTGATGAATGGCGACGAACGCTGATTGGATCTATCCGGATTTTCGGGACACTGTTTACGGAAATCTTCACTGGGTACATATCGGACCGTTGGGGCCGTCGCACCGGATTGGTTTTTAATGCGTTCAACTGCGCCTGGCTGGGAATCCTTAAATATTTCTCCGATTCTTACATTAGCTTTACAATTTTGGAGTTTGCCCAAGCTGCGTTTGGCGGTGGGAGTTATGAATGTGCTTATATTTTGTGTAAGTTTATTAGTATTTAAATACATGCCATAAAACTTTGACGCGAGTAAATTTTGCAACTTTTAACTGCTTAATTAACTTATTCTAAATGATTGTGTTTTTTTTTTCAGTGATAGAAACAGTTGGACCTAAAACCAGAGTACTGACTGGTGCATTTATGAATACCAGCCTTTCAATAGGCTTAGTAACATTAGGCATGGCTGCGTGGGCTATACCCAACTGGAGACTCCTCATTTTGGTGTTGTCCACACCTCAGCTGCTTACTATATCGTATCTATGGCTCATGACCGAGTCTGTTCGATGGTACATAACAAAAAACCGCTACAAAGACTGCGAAGCGACTCTTAAAAATATAGCTAAGGTCAACAAGACACATTTGTCTGATAAAACTGTGGAACTTTTGAGAAGAGCAGCAGAAGATGAAAATCACAACCAAGGAGATACAGAAATTATAAAGCAAAGAAAGAACGAGCTATCGCTTTTTAAACTTCTACTGAAACACAAGCCGGTACTTTTTCGGTGTTTCATTACTCCGTTTTGGTGGATTACCTGCGCGTTGATATATCAAGGCCTCACTATTAACGCAGTAGGCATTTCTGGGAACAAATACGTGACATACATGGCAGTGGCAGCTGCTCAAATTCCCGGTTTTTGGATTGCGAATTTGCTACTAGACAAATTAGGTAGAAAACCAACTTTGATAGGCGCCTTCTGGCTGTGTGCTGCCTGCCAAACAGGATTCATCTTTATTTCCGAAAGTAAGTATTTTCAATATATCGAGAACCATTGATTATTTTTATTTTGGTACTAGCTGACCAGCAGCGCTATTACGTATCTTTTTTGACAGTCAAAGTGATAATCGCTGAGCCTAAGTGTTTATCTGTGAACTGTCAAAACATAGTTTTGGTATTACGTATCGTCGGTGTCTAAATATAATATTGATGTCAAAGTCAGTGACTATGACTAATAGGCACTGTCATATCAACTATCTTACTTTTGACAGCCGTTTGTGTATCGATAACTCGATTTTGGTATTATGTAAGTCAGAGTGATCAACAAAATCGTTAGTCACCGGAATTTCCAAGTAGCGCCACTTGATAGAAACTACTAAAAAGCAGTTTTTTTATGAATATACACTAGTAACCAACTAAGTGGAATAATATGCAAAAAATACTTTTTGGGTGTTAGTTTAAATTAAGACATTTTTGGATGGTTTTTAAACGAAGTCTAGTAACTTGAATGTATTCACTGTTTTGTAAAAAGTTTTTACATAATAAACAAACACTTAAAACACCTATGATTGCATAATTAGCGACAAAATCAGTTTTAATCAGCATTCGAGAAAAATGTTGCAAAAATAACCGCGATCATATTAACAGAACTTGACGCGGATGATGTCGCGGGCAACAGCTAGTTTGTAAATAAAAAGCGATTAGGTATTTGAATATATGCATTTATTATAGTACACATTTTGTTTGATTGTGTGGTCTCCCTTCATATGGCGTTTTCATAGTATTCATACATTAACTGATTTTGTCGCCAATTATTCAATCAATAGTTGTTGTTTTAAGTGTTTGTTTATTATGTAAAAACTTTTTACAAAACAGTGAAGTTACTAAACTCAAGTTACTAGACTTCGTTTCAAGTAACTAGACTTCGTTTAATAAATTAGTTATCACAGGTTTATTACAAAAGTTAGCGTGTGGGTTGAGGGACCAGCTTTACATGACGCTATTTCAAGATTGCTTCAATGCATCTGCTTCTTTTTCTTTTTACAAATAGCTTTTAGACATTTACAAAATCCTTAAGTTGGTGGATTACGGATTCATTGATTTTATAAAGTAATAATATTGACCAAATATGTTTTTCGTTTCGTGTGAACTAAGGGACCGCAATAAAAACCTTGTGGTTTATTGCATTTACCACCTTGTGTCCTGATTGGTGAGCAGGCTTAGCAAACTTTGTACAAGAAATCTGCAATAAATGCAAGTTAATTTACAAAGTCAAACTCCTCTCCGATATCACGTTTACACTTTGTGCGAACTGAGGCACCACACGTAAAGGGCTGTATTTTTTATATTATAGGTGTTACAAATTATTGGATCATTTCTACAACTGTACGGTCTGTCGATGTACAAAGAAAAGGGTCTATTATTCACTTTCCCTATTTATTAATATAAAATATATCACTTTAAAATATATAAAATCTAACTTCGTCTTTGTCGTGTCGATAGTCCCTTTTTTCTTCTCGCTGTCAAAAGTCAATGTCCTCGTCTAAGCTGCCAGTCCTATAGTCTGTCTAAGCAGGCTGTACGACATTCCCACCCCCGAGTATCAGCTAGCTGATACTCAAGATTGGGAGCCGACGTCCAGTCTACAGCTTTATCGTCGGTCGTGTATACAGTCCTTGTCTAGTCCGTACGTCAGCCACACGTACCTGGCGATCTTTGCCAGGGTGTACTTTAGCTACCAGTCCGCGTGGCCATTGGCCCCTTCGAAATTAGTCATTAGCAACGATAACTACGTCAACGACTGCCAAGGGATTGTCGTCAACCTTGTACCACTTCTCTCGTCGTGTCAGGGTAGGTAAGTACTCCTTAACCCATCGTTTCCATGTTAAGTCCGCCAGTCTTTGTGACTCTCACCAAGATCGCCGTAACATGTCACCGTCTGTAAATTGTCCAAAAGGTCGGTCCAAGATAAACGTATTTGTAAATAAAAAATCGTTAGGAGTCAAGGGTAAGGAGTCTTATGTTAAAGGACGACTATTCACAAAATGTTCGGTTTCTGCTAAAAGAGTGAGCAGAGTATGTTCGCTTGGAACTCTCTCTTTTAACGTGACACGTAGAGACGTCTTGATACTCCGCACCAGCTCTCCCAGCACCCTCCCATATGAGGAGCATTTGGGGCGATATATCTCCAGTCAATTTTTCTAATGCTTCCAAACCTAAGTAGCTCTCTCTGGTCCATTGCTAAACTGCATTTTTCAACATCCGGTCAGCGCCACAAAACGTCGTAGCATTGTCACTATACATGACAGCTGGACATCCACGCCGCGCTATGAAACGACGCAAGCTTAAAATTGCTGAACTGGTTGTCAGATCGCTGACTAAGTCGACGTACACTGCATGAACTGTCAAACAAGTGCAAATGACCCCCCACCTTTTTTCCTGTCGGCGACCCACCTTGACCAACATTGGGCCAAAATAGTCAATCCCAGTATAGGTAAACGGTCGAGCTCCCTCTTTGAGACGGAATTCAGGAAGCTGGCCCATGAGAGGTGGTGTAGACTTTGCTTGCTTTAATTTGCAAACAAGACAGTCGTGAAACGTCTTTTTTACAGCGTTACGTCCTTTGAGAATGCAAAAACGTTTTCTCGTCTCGTTCAGTACTATCTCCCTTCCTGAGTGAGCAGAGTCTTCGTGTATGCGTTGTAAAAGTAATTGGACAAAACGGTCAGATGGATGAAGAATGATAAGATGTTAGGATGTAGCGTCGTAGTCAATGTTGGCAGCATCGATCCTACCGCCTACCTGAGGATGCCATGCAAGTCTAAAAATGGATTAAGTTGTCTTAGGGCGCTAGAGCTGTGTACGTATCCGTGTATCTTTATATAATTTAAGTCTGCAAGAAAATGTTCGTCCTTGACTTTCTTTTATACACATTGAGCAGAAATTTCAGTGCGTATCCAATCAGTTTTCTTATTTTTAAAGTTGTGAATAGCACGGAAGAACCCGGCCGTACTGCGAACAAATCTTCAGAACTTCGAAAATCTTTTAATGTCTAATAATTATACCGAAGAACTAGCAGTAGTGACGAGAACAGCCTTTACCTCCTTGTTGTTAGGGTCTTAGATGATCTGGTCAAACCTTTGGATGTCTTCAGGCCACTCGTTGTCGGGTGGTGAGAAAAAAAGAGGGCCTTTTAGCCACTTTTCGTTTTCAATTGTAGCAGTATCCCTTGTAGCGTCGTCGACCGCATTTAAATGCGAGGAAACCCATCTCCATTGATCCACATTGGTCCATTCCGTAACCTCACTGACTCGGTGTGCGACGAAAGGCTTGAATCGTCCGGAGTCTGATTTTAGCCAGCTCAATACCGTCTTAGAGTCTGACCACAAAGTGACTTTGTTTAGAGCAATCATATCGCATTGCTGTAAATCTCGACACATTCGCGATCCCATGACAGCTGCTTGTAGCTCTAGACGATAAATGCTCATAACTTTTAGTGGTTCAACCCTAGTTAGAAGTATGCGTCGTAGAGATGTCAGAAAGTCCGGTCCGGTCAAGATAAAATCGTTCAACGACTTTCCTTCTGACTTCGCGGCGCAGTCGAAAACTAGGCGTAATTTTGGCTTGTTAGGGTTGTAAACTGCAAAATGTGGGAGCCACCAGCTTTTCTTCGTTCGCAGAGAGGCTTCCTCCGGGTCCAACTTAGTCATATAACCTTTATATTCATTGTCTAAAAACCGTTCCTTGTACTTAATAGCGAAATCGTCAGACTTACGTAGTTTCGCTGGAATACTTTTCAATCTCCTCCTCGCTTGCGGTAGAATGTCCGGAAGCTCAGGATTGTCGGCTCTCCACAAAAGTCCTGTCTCATACCGGCCCTCAGGTAGCAGTCGCGTCGTGTTCTCCATTATCTGGAGCGCTAGCTGACCATCCCGAGAACGAGGAGTGTCGTTTTCAAACTTTGTGCCAAAAGCTTCTGTTGAAAAGGATCATTTAATTAAGTTATTAAGTTTTTCGCAGTTACGGAAATGTAGGACTGACTTTGTACGGTCTGTTGGTGTACAAAGAAAAGGGTCTTGTCTTGACTTTTACTCTTTATTAATATAAAATAATGCACTTTAAAATATAAACAATATTTCTTAGTCTTCGTCTTTTCCGTGTACATGTAACCAAGTTTCGTCAATGAGATCATAGGTCCGGTCTTGTCTTGGAAATAATCTGTCTAGTCACAATCAAGTCAATATTGTCTTGTCCTATCAGTGACTCGACATTCTTATTTTTATAGTCAAGTGTCCTGTACATAATTATTTACATATGGAAATCTGTTTACAATTTGTCTACTATTTAAATTATTTACAATTACATTCAAATTTTTTACGGAACGAAAACTATTTACATAATAACTGTCGACTAAATATTAAAAGACACAACCTGAGAGTCCTCTTCTTTTGTCGTCATACCGGTCGCGCCTCGTACATGCAGCGGAGACACGCAGCCATGAAGTCCTGCACGCTGTAGTAGAGACGCGTCAATCAAGGATACCGCGACACCCTCGTCTAGCAGCGCTAAGGTCTCGATGTCGCCTCTTGGTCCGGAGATAACTACAGGAATCACTTTTAGTAGGACGCAGGATTCACTTGGTTTACAGTAGATCACTGCCGGTGAGATCGCAGCGTGTACACTCTCATGCATCAAACTATCGCATGCAGGTTCGATCGGTGGTGCATGTAAGAGCGGGTGACTGCGGGTGGTGTACTCTGTCCCAGCTTTTTTCGGTACATTTTTGACGGTTCTTACAGGTTTTCAGCTGGTGTTTATTTGACAAGCAGGAAAAACACAGCTTCATTTGTGTCACAAAGCTCCACCGATCATTCATGGAAAGCCGCTTAAAGTCGTCACAATTATTCATTGCGTGATTGCCCTTAAACTTTAAACAAGTCAGTTTCGTTTTCGACGTAGTTGTTGTAAAAACGACCTTCTTCTCATGGTTTTATAATCGAGGTTTATTTTCAGTCGGCATCGGTGCTATGAAAGTCGCAGCATTTGCTATTTCCATGAGCCACTCTTACAAGTTGTTTAATGTCACGCAAATACGAGTAGATTTGTCAGAATTCTTTGCTATATAAAATGCCCATTGGTAGCGCAGGTTGGACGGCAACTTCTTTTCAACCTCTTTTATTATTGTCGGATTAGAAAGATGGCCGGTCTCTTTGGTGACTTTCATAGTCGCAACAATATTTTGTAATGTGGTCGCAAACTCTATGAGGTGGTTAATGTCTTCATGACGTATACTCGTATATTTAATACTACGAATTTTGTTTAGCATTGATTCTATTATAAATTCTGGTCTACCAAAACGGATTTTCAGGGTGTGAATAATCTTGTCTAGGTTGGTGGCGGTGACTAAAAGCGGACAGACAGCATCGCGCGCGCGTCCCTATAAACACTTCGAAAGTCGGGCTATATTCTCGTCGTCGGTATAATCGCACAGCTTGATAGTCGGTTTAAACTGGCTATAGAATAGAGGCCATTCTTCAGGCTCTCCAGAGAAAGGCCGCAGCTCCTTTGTGCTAGTCTGTCGTGCTAAAAGCTTGCCAAACTCTTTCTCTAGGCCGTTCGCTGATTAATTTTGAGTTAAAGCAGGCGGCGGCGGAGGGCCTTGTTCACTATGTGAGCTGTCTATTTTATTGTATATAGGTTGGGTACCTGAATTCGTAGTATTTGCGTGCCGAAGCGATGCACGGGACCGTGGGCGGGACAAATTGCAAGCTTGAAAATCGTCATCTTCGTCTTGAAGCGCTAGAATTTGCAGCTCCAACTTCTCTTCGAGCAAGCGTTTCTCAATTGCGGCACGTTCTTCCGCGGCCTTTGTCTGAAGCTCTAGAAGTCGCTGCCGCTTGACGGTCGACATAGTGCTCGTCACTGAGCGGGCTGACGGGCTCGGCGACGGCGCACGGCTGCTCCGGACAAACTGTCGGTCGTGTCCGTCCTCCACTGAAACAACGCGCGGCGGCGGTTGTCGATGCCATAGCTCTTGAGCGGGTCATAATCTGATTCTCCATATGTCAGTTCTTTTAAACTCGAAGGACCACTTTTTACGGTCTGTCGATGTACAAAGAAAAGGGTCTATTCTTCACTTTCACTATTTATTAATATAAAATATATCACTTTAAAATATATACAATCCTTAGAATAAGCGTTATTATTCTAAGATACAATCTAACTTCGTCTTTGTCGTGTCGATAGTACCTTTTTTCTTCTCGCTGTCAATGTCGTCGTCTAAGCTGCCAGACCTGGAATATAGTCTGTCTAATCAGGCTGGACGCCGCAACAACAATTGTTTCAAGACATTTACAAAACATTGGTAAAGCTTTTTGCAAATCCCAGGGTATGGTCTCTCGGTCCACACGCACAGCATTTTCTGAGTGCTTTATCTTGACATTTTTGTACTGGGCTATACCAAAAGAAAAAATACTTGTCTCGTAGATTGCTATATAAAATTTTGAAGGTCGTTAAAATTTCATCCGCGTACGATGTAAATTAACTCAAAAACTTTGTTCAGATCAATACGTGATATCATTGGCGTTCTACATGGTGGGCACGAGCTGCAGCGGGGCCATGCTGAGCGCGCTGTACATCTACACGGCCGAGCTGTACCCCACGGCGTATCGGCACCGCTTCTTCTCCTTCTCCTCAATGACCAGCCGTTTCGGCTCCGTGCTCGCCCCGCTCACGCCTGCCCTGGTTAGTGACCTTGTGTTGATGATTACCTTGTATAGAGATAAGATAATCGCAACCGTTATAAAGATTAATAGCTAAATCTCATCACAGAGATCCTCGGGGGAGGCCAATGCCCAGCAGTGGGCGTCGCTCGGCTGATATAATGATGATGATGATGATAAAGATAAAGATTAAACAAATTTTGTTTTCTTAAAAGCGAATCCTTTTTGATGATTTATTCACAGTCTACCAAAAAAGAACCCATTTATAAAACTTTACAACTTTTTTTTTTATTTCAAGTTAGGGTTCGTTCTTTAATCACATGTTATTGTCACGTTGTGATTTCTGAGCTTCGCACTAATCTCTAAATACTCACGTTTAGTTAATACATTCACGTTTCATTATTAAAACACCATTAAATTTCACTTCAATAATAATCGAGTTTTGTTGTTTTGGTTATTGATCTGTCAATGACAAAGAGCTGTCAGATGCGCATGGACTGTCCGTATGCTCTGAATGACTAAAATAACGTTACGTTCGTTTGTCTACGTTTAGCAACATAAAAACATTTTTAAATCAGTCCAACAGACATCAGTCATCAACTTATCATATACTGACGGGCTAGTCCACAAGTTCAAAGTCGCTCAGTGGGCTATGGAAAGAGCTATGCTCGAAGTTTCTCTTAGGGACAAAATCAGAAACGAGGTGATCCGGCAGAGAACTAAAGTTACCGACATAGCCCATTGGATTAGCAAGCTGAAGTGGCAGTGGGCTGGCCATATTAGCCGCAGAACTGACAAACTATGGGGTAAACGAGTTCTTGAGTGGAGACCGCGTATCGGCAAACGTAATGTAGGACGCCCTCAGGCCAGGTGGAGTGATGATTTGCGCAAGGTGGCTGGCAGGAGCTGAATGCGAGAAGCCGAGGATCGGCCTAAGTGGCGTGCATTTGGAGAGGCCTATGTCCAGCAGTGGACTGCAATAGGCTGATGATGATGATGATAAATTTGACACTGACATATAATTCAAACGTCAATCATTCAAATGAGGACAGTTTAAGACGATGAAATGAGCCAAATTCAGCTCAATGAAGATTGTTTTACTTAGAGCCTATGGCTCGTATTGTTGCCAAATTCTATGTATTTGTAATTGATCATATTTTTGACCTGGTGGTGGTTTTCAAAACACGATTCCAAGAACTTTCGTCGATAGAAAATAATTTCAAAGTAGCCTCTGAAAATACATAAAGTACCATTTTTCTCAGCAGTCCGTATAACAATGATAGTAAAATTTTGCTAAATTGTGTATTATATGTTTGCTTAAAAGCATATGGCTGCTTTAAATTTTTAGTAAAATGTTAATTTTAAATTGCACATCGAATTTTGTTCTTTCGCACTTAGGCCCTTTTATTCCAAGCGCTTTTTCTCTGTCACTCCTACGGGAATCGACAGTGATCGCTGCGGCGCATTGCAAAGAAATTCAAAGACGTATAAATTAGTGGGCGTATCCATTTCTCAAGGTCATCGGCTGCAGTCAGCGTCTTAAGTTGTCATTTTTGTGTTTAACTGCGTATCTGCGTATTTTTTAATATCGATGGGTGCTATGTACTTGTATTTACTCTCATTTATCTTCTTCTTCTTCATCGTTCCGCTCTTGACAGAGGGGTCGTGGTCATCACGGAGATTTTTGAGTGACACACTTCACCACACGCCGCCACTCTTCCCGAAGAGCCGCTTTGCGGGAGCATTCGTTGATGGTTGCCGAACAACTAGCCTTGATCTGGTCGGTCCATCTCATTGGGGATCTTCCTCTGGCTCTGGTGTCCTCCACTCTGCCTTGTACAACAAGACGCTCAATGGACGTTCCCTCTCGCCTTGACACATGTCCGAAGAAACTGAGGAGCCGAGATTGTACCGTAATTTTATGGTAAAACTGTATGACAGTCGCCTTCCACCAGACTAAAGGATTCTAAAAATTTTAATGCCATGGTAAGAACTTAATTTACAATATTTAAAAAAAGATACATGATAACGCTCCGTTGGTCTAGTGGTTTAAATACCGGGTCAAGTTCTGGGGGTCCCAGGTTCGATCCTCGGGTCGGGCAACAAAAAGTTTCGAAATTTCGATAGTTGCTTGTGTTTGTGATCACCAACCCGCATTTGGCAAGCGTGGTGATTATGCCAGTTCCCATCATTGCAGTGGTAACTTGAATTCAATGATGGAGGCCTTTTCCCTGCAGTGGGACGATTATAGGCTGTTACTTACTTTTAGGTATACAACTAGCGGACCCCACCAACTTCGTATTGTCTCCGAATAGTGTTTTTGTCATCTTAATGTCATTCTTATCAATTCGACTGTATTTTTTATGTTTTTACCTCAGAACTTTGGACTGGTTGAACAGATTTTAAAAAATATTTTTTTGTTTGATAGCTGGTTTTTGACGTACACGCTCCTCTTCGACCAATAAGGCTGAAACACCTGCCAGCGCCATGGCTGACTGATGATATTAAGGCTGTAATGGCCAAACGAAATGCAGCAAAAGTTAAATATAGGAAGAATCCAACTGACCTGAATCACGATAGGTATAAGGAGCTCCGAAACAGATGCAGCAGATTGTGCAGAGATGCTCAGCGTCGCCACATTCACTCTTCCGTCAGTAATAGTGATTCTGCTAAGGTTTGGTCGTTTCTTAACTCCTTAGGTATCGGAAAATCAAAGCCCTCCCTTTCTCCTAATCTTAACCTTGATGCCCTTAATCATCATTTTACTAGTACCTGTCCCATCCTGGCCTCCGCTAAACACCAGTCCATTAATGCCCTTTTACCTCCTCCTACATCTGATCCTCCATATTCTCCTTTCGTTTTTAGAACTGTTTCTCTGCGTGAAGTTGAGAACACCGTTACAGCTATCAAGTCTAACGCTGAGGGTGTTGATGGCATTAGTCGCAGAATGATAATTCTTAGCTCACCGGTTATACTTCCTGCCCTCTGCCATATTTTCAATTTCTCGCTCAGTTCCAGTACATTTCCTAGCTGTTGGCGTAAAGCTGCAGTTATCCCCATACCTAAAGTAAAATGTCCTACGTTACCTTCTCATTATCGAACTATTTCCATTCTCCCATTCCTATCAAAAGTTCTTGAGCGCCTCGTCTATCAACAATTAAGTCTGTTTATTAATTGCAATGGATTGCTAAGTCCTCTTCAATCTGGTTTTCGCCCTGGGCATAGCACTGTTACTGCTCTTACCAAGGTTTCTGACAATGTACGCCTGGCTATGTCTAACCAGCAACTTACTGTTTTAGTTTTACTTGATTTTAGTAATGCTTTCAACACCGTAGACTATGACATACTTATTGCGATGTTAGGTGCACTTTACTTCTCAGATCCTGTGGTGGAGTGGTTTCGTAATTATCTATCTGGAAGGCAGCAATGTATACGGGCCAGTGAACGCGTATCCAGTTTCTGCAATATTTCTGCCGGAGTGCCTCAGGGTGGTGTTTTGTCCCCTCTTCTTTTCTCCATTTTCATCAACTTCCTTACTCCTCTTCTTTCGTGTTCTTTCCATCTCTACGCAGATGATCTCCAAATTTACACCCACGCTTCTGCTGATGACCTTAATTCTGCTTTTTCGGCAATTAACAAAGACCTTGCGACTGGCTTTCAATGGAGTCAATGTCATGGCTTAATGGTGAATCCTAACAAGTCGCAAATTATTGTCATTGGTGGTTCCAAGCAGATTACTCGACCTGATTATGATGCTATTTCCTGCATAACATTTGACAATGTAATACTCGTATTATCGTGCAATAATGTAGTTAAGAATTTAGGAGTTTATTTCGACTCAGCCCTTAATTGGTCAAACCACATTTCAGAAGTAAGTCGTAAACTCTTTGCTGCGGTGGGATCACTTTACCGTTGGAAGAACCTGCTTCCCGTGAAGACTAAAGTCGAGCTTGCGCAGACTTTACTTCTACCTATACTTGACTATGCAGATGTTTGTTTGATCGATCTTAATGAGATATCTTAATAAATTAGAAAGATTACAAAATGTTTGCATCAGATTCGTGTATGGGCTGCGCAAGTTCGACCATGTCTCTGTGTATCGGCAGAGGCTTGGGTGGCTGCCCATCAGGCTCCGTCGGGATGAGCATGCTCTTATTCTACTTTATAATGTGTTATTTGACCCTCGCTCTCCACCCTATCTGAAGGAGTGTTTTCATTTTCGGAGTGCCGATCTAGGCCGTGTACTATGCTCTGGGTATGGCAATATACTTCATGTGCCACACACTAAGTCTGGTTATTTTAGAGGTTCTTTCGCTGTGAAGGCTACGCACTTGTGGAATGATCTACCGCGTGATATTCGAGAGTCAAAATCACTAGAAATTTTTAAATCTAAGCTGCATAGCCATCTTCTGAACAAGGTCGCATGTTAAATCGGCTATTTTTCTTAATATTATTGGATATTTACCTCCTTATTTTTATGTAAGTCTATGTCAACTACACCTTTGCATTTAAGTATTTCTTTGTATGTATAATTATTGCTTTTATTTGCTTCCATTATTAATCTATCTAAGTATAATCAAATGAAAGTCTTGGCTTATGTCCACTACTTACTTATATCTTTACTATAAACTGTTCTTGCTCTTATGTATTTATTCTTGACTTTTCTTGTTACCTGCTATTTATTTATGTTACCTCTCCTCTCCTACAGGGTTGCCTGGAAGAGATCGCTTACAGCGATAAGGCCGCCCTTGCTCACATTAGTTATGAATTTAGTTTTAAGTCAACTGTCTGTACCAATTTTTAATGTGAGCAATAAAGTGTTAACTATCTATCTATCTATCTATCTGGTGCTTCCCGTGTGGTCCCATATTAACGAAGTCATAATCTGATGGTGGAATCCGGAAAAATCGAGGGAATCGATTACGTTTTTGCATATCTTTCTTAAGGTTATTTAGTATTTGCGTCTCGTACTCATCATTTTATGTTGATGAACTGATGATGGAAGGTACAACTCCTTAACGGTTAGGAGTAGGAGGATTATTCTTTAAATATCATAGGCGCGTATAGTCAGATAGTTGTCTTTCTTCAAGTTATTCACGTGAGCTGATGATGGAAGGTCAAACTCCTAAGCAGTCAGGAGTTGGAGGATGATTCTTAAGATTCTACCTAGTCAGGTCATAAGTTCTATCACATGTGTAATATGAAATAATTTAGACATGTTTATTATTTATGTAACCATTTATATAGCAGAATGGACTTAATAAAACATAGATTCATATGGTAATAAAGTTTATTTAAAATGACCCCCGCGATTTTGAATACAGGCCTTCAATCTGCGCGGCCAGTCGTCTATCGCAGCACGAACGAGGTCCATGTCAATATAGGCGGCTGCCTTAATCAAGGATGCCTTGAGTGACTCCAAATCAGGATGAGGCTTTGAGCAGGCCTTTTCCTCCAAGTGTTGCCATATCTTGTAATCTAACGGACTGAAATCTGGACTGGAGGAGGGCCAGTCTTCGTGCCGGATGAAGTCGATTTCACGCGCCGCCAGCCAGTCTTGTGTGCTTCTCGCTCTATGAGCTGGCGCAGAATCTTGTTGGAATACCCAGTGCCTGTTATTAAACATGGATTGAGATACAGGTTCCACAAGGTTCTTGAGGACTGTATTTTCATACACAACTGCATTCGTTTTTACGCCTTTCTCACAAAAATGTACCTCAGTTCTGCGTTTCGCCACTTCACGTGGCATCCTCAGGAGATGTTGTCGCCTTCGCTGCGCTCAAACGCGTCGAGGTTTTTATTGTATTGGTGTTGGGTACTAATAGTTGCATTAACTGTACTCCATGCATTTTTGAGGGAGAACGGGCAGTTTTCCTGCATGAAATAGTGCTTGCTCAATCAGTGTTAGTATGGTGCAGGTGCTTCCTCAAATCAGTGTTAGTGCGGGTAGTGTAGTGAAGGTATCTAGGCCGGTATATTAACAAGCGGAAATCATTAGCAAAATAATTTTCTAAATCCATAATTTCTTTTTTTTTTTAATTTTAACCGCGACACGGTCTTCTTTAAGTGCCTACTCCATAATATTCAAAAAAGAGGAAAATTCTAAAAAGTACATATTTTTATTGTCATGAAAAATATGAAATTCGAATTCAATAAACTTTTTTGTGGCCAGCATTCTAAATTCAAAAGTTTTATTGTGTGACAGAACTTATGACCTGACTATGTATAGCGAGGAGGGGGGGGGGGGTTAGTTTCTCAAATAATTCGTACATTTTCATCTAGAAGTCGTCTATGTAGGTACTGTTACCGACCAACAGAGGATTAATAATTGTGTAATTTATTTAACATTAAAAAGAGAAAAATAAAATTATTTTTTAATAAAAAATTGAACCGACTTCAAAAAAAAACACTAAAAAGTACAAAATAACACAAGAACAATGTTTTATTTAAAACGTATTTACCTACCTACAATATATTTTTTACTGCTAATAACTAAACAAATTGAAGTCGGTGCCGAGCCCAAACAATACAAAATAATTCTACAAACGAAACAAATCAAATATGGAATTTAAACAAAAATTGCTATGTTGGCGAGCGGCAATCAAATCAGTAAATCATACTCTTATACTATTTGGCTCGGCAAAAACTTCGATCTGTTTAGTTGTTAGTAGTTAAAATAATATTGTAAGTAGGTAAATAGGTTTTAAAATAAAACATTGATCTTGTGTTATTTTGTACTTTTTAGTGAGTTTTTTTTTTAAGTTGGTTCCATGTTTTGAAAGTCGGTTAAAAATGTAGGCATTTTTATGTTTAAGCGATGGTAAATATCTAAGTTTAAGGTCGATTAATAAAGATGTATGGTGCTTATCCTCTGAAGTGAGTGGACAAGAATTCTGGCATTAACATTTTGTACACTATTATATTGCTTTAATCCTGACAGGTACTTAGTCGAATAAAACATTAGTTGAAAAGCAACCATAAGGTTCCAAAATTAACTCAGAGTGCGAAGAAATATCAGGGGCCAGCCAATTAGCATAAGATATATTAAAATCTCCCAATATTAAAAATAAGTCGTTGGGCCGCCTATCATTAATTATTTCACTCGTGATGTCAAATAATTGGCCAAGTGCGAGTCGGACTCGCGCACGAAGGGTTCCGTACCAAAAAGGCCAAAAAAACGGGTTTGTTGTATGGGAGCCCCTCTTAAATATTTATTTTATTTTGTTTTTAGTATTTGCTGTTATTGCGGCAACAGAAATACATAATTTGTGAAAATTTCAACAGTCTAGCTATCGCGGCTCTTGAGATACAGCCTGGTGACAGAGCGACGGACAGACGGACAGACGGACAGACAGCGAAGTCTTAGTAATAGGGTCCCGTTTTTACCCTTTGGGTACGGAACCCTAAAAATGAACTTATCGCCTCTTTGTAGCCGGGCCCCTGCGGAACGTAGACGCAAGCAATATTTAACGTTGACGGCAATAATTTGCATTAGGCGATAATAAAAATGTGTTATCTAGGGGCACGAGATAGGGCTTCATTAGGAAATGCTAATCGCAGCCTATCTAATGCTTTGTTGTTATTAAGCCCACAACGAAAGTAATAATAAATCATTGACCGAAAATTTTCTCGCGTTAGGTTCATTTTCACGTGTAACAAGAGTTTTAGATTTGCCGCCAATTCACAAAAACAAATGACAAATGAATGTAATATACTACAATAAGTTACCAAAGAGTACTAAAATTGAAATTCAAAAAAAGTTTTCATTAGCAATGTTTCTTACTGGCCAGTTCTAAACATTTTCAGTGTTACCCACGTAACAACAACACAAAAAGCATGTAAATATATATGGAAATATGGTTTAAACAAGAAAATTAGATATTAAATAACTGGAACGTGCACTAGTGAAAAAACGCGGTCCTAGTGACAGAGATAGAGGCCTCTACGTCTGTAGGGTGACAACCCACAACACAACTTATTGAGACCACTTAAATATTATGGTCAAGGAAATTTTGCCTTAATGCAGAAACCGTACAATGATATAAAAAAATTTGTATTCACTGTTTCTAGCTTGATTTCCGATGCATTTTTTTTTTACATAATAGAAAGGTTTTATTTTACATAATAGCGTTGAAAAGTAGAAATATTGCAATAATGTTGAAAAAATAGGAGGATACGTGGGTATCTAGGTAAGAAAGAAAAAACATACCCACATCAAAATAAAATAGCTTATATATTAAAGCAATATTTCTCTGTTACCGGATGTTGTTCCATGTGTTATACTTTTTGGATCAAAGTAATATTTAAGCTTGGTATGAAATATGTTTATTATGAGTAGTCATTTTGCTTTTACCACCGGAAAAAAATATGGAATAGCGTCTGGCCCCTAATTCGCGTAATCAAATCGAATCACAATCGTAATTGAATAGCAGGTTTTTGACAGTTCTAAAAGTCTAATTTTCCCAATTCAATCACGATCGAACTGCAATTGTAATAGCTGAATAAGGCCTCAGGTCTTACGATCATTGATGACTTTTATCTTAAGATATCCTCGGGGTAAAATGCAGGCTACAAATTACAGAGTATCTTCGAAAGGTTTCTTTAGACATAGCGTCAAGCCACTCTTTTTTATGCTCTCGTTTCTAGGTAGTCTGCAAAAAGCACCAGTGTCAAATCACAAAGATTAATTTAAATATACGAGTAATATTATTACCTTATTGTATAATTTAGTAGCCTCTGAACTAATGTTAAGAGGAAACACTATGGGCGAGTGAATTGTAAAAATAGGTATTTGTAAAATCTATTGCTGGCGCGCAGTGCCAAACGCCTTAACCGCAAAGAGTGATAAAGACAACTGCTTCATGGACCGAAAATACCTACTAAAAGCACACCAAATCAACGGTGTGTAGTCCCCCGATTACTTTTCCAAAACTAGAGCAATTTAAATACTTTTTTCATTAAAATTAAAGAAAGGCTTTGGCCGTGTTCGCATGTTTTCCTTTTTTTCTAAAATTTAGCCAAATTTGTTTTCTGAATGTTTGAACACAGCGGAAAATCTGGCGATATTTTTCGATCTTTGAGGGTTCGTATCTTTTTTATTAATTAATTTATGAAAAAACAGAAATCATAGAAACATACTAATAGTGGCCATAGATTTTTGTAATAAAAATTATTGCTCTACTGGCTTTATCCAGGGAGGAAACAGGGCACTACGTTTGTATGGAAAAACGGACCTTGTGTTTCCTCTTAATAATACTGGAAAATCGCATACGAAGCAGTTTGAAAATCAAGAAAAAATTTGACAGACTACATATTAAGTGTCAACATAAGGTTGCCATATTTGGGATAAATTATTCTATTAAATGTAATTATAATTTTCTTCTTTTCTGTATTAATAAAATTAAATTTACCTTATTAAGAAGGATTCAGTATAACTAGTATTATTAAATGATATTACAATATTAGAAAATATACCGCAAGGGACATGCAGTATGTTAAAAATTTTGGGACGTCAATATGTAATCCTACCACCTATGTATATTTTTAATTCTGGTATTATTAAGAATAAAACAGACCTATTGAGAGTTGAAACAGAGGCCTCTCCAAACGTCAGACCGCATCCCTTTCACCATGTATTATCGACTTTACTTGGTAACTGAGCGAATAATTAAAGTTGATTTTTCTACAATGTACAATACTAAGTGCTTTTTCCAGTTATGTAATATGAAAATTCCTTGGGTTTAAATAGTTTAGTATGATTAAAGTACAGAAGGCAGATAGTCTTTTTTTTTTTTTTAGAAAAAGAGTCACTTCACTTTAGACAGGTCTGACTCATTGTTAATGTAGATGATTTTACTTTTATCATTTTTACGCATAAACATTTTACAATCTCGTACCCACACATAATCATAATTAAATTCATTTTGTAACTGTCTGGCGCGCTTTAATAATAATTTATTTGTTGAGGTCAAATGATCACCTACATACAGGGTGAAATTTTAACCACTTTCCAAATTTTAATATATAAATCTACGAGACAAAAAACAAATGACGTATTTTTTTTTTGGTATAGCCCAGTACAAAAATGTCGAGATAAAGCATTTAGAAAATGTCCGCCAAAAATCTAAAATTGTTGATACGGCCTCCTAGCAACACTTGTTTAACGCATTGCGCATCTCATTCATTAATTACGATGCTATTCATATGTTTTTGATTGTCCCTTTATACCGTAACAGGTCTAGGACCGTAAAAATTGAAAACTATATCGCGAAAAATATTTTTGGGTGACGAATTTATTTTTATTTTTTACTTCATAAATAGGCTCTAAATACGATACTGAACGCCTATAAAAATTTTGGAAAGTGGTTAAAATTTCATCCTGTATACAGGTATGGATGGTCCCGGAAGTCCGGCAATTCGAGCACGTCGAAGCCTCACTACTGTGGAGGAGTGAGGCTTCGACGTGCTCGAATTTTTCAAGAAGTTCATTTTTTCATCTACGTTGAGTAAAGCGTATAATAATTATTATTGCGGGTGGTCGGGATGTATTATGCGTGTTGCCTTGAAAGCGGCGGACACGGTGAATTATGTCTATGTCGCTATTAATTGGCTCAAAACCGGTCCAGTAACATATATTGCGGAAAATTACCATCAAATTTTACCCTTTAGCCTTTTGTAAATGGCACTCCGGAGATCTCAATGTTATTTAACATTGAAAACTGTCTAATAGTATTATTTTTAGCCTTCAAAGTTTCAATCCGCTCTTTGGCTTAATCGAGGATTTTTGGCAATGATGACCTCAGATCATATAAAGAATGAGATATGAAATTACTCGTAAATCCTTAGCGAACCCGTGTCTCCGAATTATTTATGTGTGCAACGCAACTACAATAACACTGTTGTAAGCATAAGGATCACACTAAATCAATTTACAACGCTCATTGGTGCGCACACAAACATGAACCCAATCACAGCGGCTACCACTTACTTACACAATGCGTCATTTGGTGTGTGCAAATTAGTGCAGCGACAATGACTGTCAATGAGACTATCGGTAATCTTAGGTGACATTGCTAATAAGTTTGCCGAAATCTGTTGTACATTTATATAAAGCTTTCGTAAAAAGAAAACTTATTTAGATAGAATAATAATAAAATGGTAGCCATTTCAGTTTATCGAAGAAAAGAAGATGTTATTTTTTGGGTTCACTATTTCTGCACTTACAATGTAAAGCTTTTCTAGTAGAATTTTCTTCTTATTATACAAAGTGTCTCCCAGCTCCTCAAATATCGCTAAAGCGCTATATTAATTCAGGTAGCGTGATAAAAAAAATAAACATAGAAACAACTTTTAAAAACTTTTAAATTAAAAGAGATTTTGACTTATAAACACTGGTAGTGTTTATAAGTCAAAATCCTAAATGACAAATTATAAAAAATCACTGTAAACTAATTAAGCCCTCTGCCAGTGGCATTTAGAAATTTTTTAGAGAATTATTTGGAAAGCTGAATAAAGTATAGTAATATCAAATAGTAACTATCAATTTGAACTACATGTTTGCCACGTTACGTACGATATTACTTCTATTTAATTAATTATCAGGTTTATAATAACGGCAGTACCCTTTATTTATTATAAATTTTATACACAATATTTTTCATTTTTTATTTTATTTTTTTATTTTCTTTATTTGGTTTACCAGCAATTGTTACAATAATTCTTACATAATATACAGTCACAACTAAATATCTAAATGCACAATTAATTTAAGGTAAACACCACATGCGATATGTTTGGTAACATCGATTTAATTTAACTAAAACTAATAACAATAACTACCCACCCACTTTATTAATTACTAAACGACAATCAACAAAAAAAAAGTTATAAAAAGCAAAAAATAGAGTGAAGTTCTAGACCACTATTCATCGACAATAGTTTCCTGCAAGTGCTTACGAAAAGTTGCGACACTTGTGGCGTGAATATCTGTAGACCTGCCGTAACAATTCAGAAGTCTGCTCAAACGGGGAACAAAAGAAGATGAGCCCAACACCGTGGAGCGAAGTGGTGGAACCAATGCAGAGATTATGGATCGAGGTGCTCTACGAGGCGCTCTGAAACTAAATTTACTTAAAAGCTGGGGGCAATCTATTATATTGTTGAATAATTTGAACAAAAATGTGAGATCCAAGATTTTTCGACGTTTTTCCAATGAGTTGTATTTAAAATGCTTTAGTCTAGTTTTGTACGAAAACCCTTTTCTGCATTGGTTGGACGAGTGAGCGAGATGCCACAGATATCTTTTCTGAATTCGTTCCAGCCTCAGAGAGTGACACGCGTAGTGTGGTCTCCACACAACACTGCAGTATTCAAGAATACTCAGGACCAAAGAGTTGTATAGCAACCTTTTTGTTTGCGTCTTTCGAAAATCCCTGCTTGTTCTAATGATAAATCCCAGCATTCGTGAACCCTTTTTTATAACAGTTTCTAAATGGGGAACAAATGTTAATTTTTTGTCAACTATTACGCCTAAGTCTTTAATATGATCAACCTCTTTTAATCCTGCACCTCCAATAACATAGCTAGATTTTATAAATTTCTGTTTCCTTGTAAATTTAATATAAAAGCATTTACTGACATTAAGTTGCATTTTGTTTAATTCACACCACTGAACTATGCCATTTAAATCTTCTTGCAGCAGTACGGTGTCATGATGCGTTTTGATAATTCTTAGCAATTTTAAGTCATCGGCGTATAAGTATGGGATAGAGTATGATATACAGTCAACAATGTCGTTAATAAAAATATTAAATAAGATAGGTCCCAAATTGGATCCTTGAGGAACTCCCGAGTTAATGCTGTGAGCCTCAGAGCTGAAACCATTAATGACCACAAAAAATTGACGTCTACTCAAGTACGAGCCAAACCATTTTAACAAAGTACCATTAAAGCCAAAACGTGCCATCTTTCCAATCAATATATCATGAGGCACTCTATCAAATGCCTTGCTTAGATCAGTGTATATGACATCTATTTCTTGTTTCGCATCAATAGCTTCCGTGAGACTCTCAACAAAGGATACCAAGTTAGTGGCGGTTGATCGTGATTTTACGAAGCCATGTTGATGTTCCGTAATAAATGGTTTGATATGCTCCGATATTAACGGACAAATTAAGATTTCAAAAACCTTGGACATTGTTGAAAGGATAGAGATTGGCCTGTAATTCATCACCGAATTGGTGTCACCAGACTTGAAAACTGGGACTACCTTAGCAACTTTCCAAAGATCAGGAAACTCCCCACCCGATAAGGATGCATTAAATATGTAACAAAGAGGTACAGCAATATTAGAGGCGCAACTTCTCAAGAAAGTAGGTGGGATACCATCTGGTCCACAGCCTTTATCTAACTTTAGCGACTTTAGAACACGAGTTACAACCTCAGGTTCAATGTGAATACTGCTGAAAAACAGACTACAAAAGGAAGGGCTCTCTGGATGTGACGAGATTGGTAGCATGGTATCCTTACAATTAACGTCGGCAAAACGTCTTGCAAAGAGATTACATATGCCAGGCCCGTCACTAACCGTCGTAATCCCATCCGTCACTGTGGTGGGGTACAAACTGCTTCCGCCCCGCTTGCTTTTAACATAAGACCAGAAGGCCTTAGTATTTCTAGAGATTCTGTCTTCCATATTACTAATGTAATTGTTATAACATTCAGTAGCAAGTTTTCGACATCTCTTTGATAAAATACTCAACTCAATCCTATCTAATGGGTTACAATATTTTTTAAATCGATTTTGAATCTTTTTTTTTCACGAAGTCTACTTATCAAACATTTATTGAACCAATGTGGATATTTTCGCAAGTCAGTATTTCTTTTTTGAGGTACAAATTTCGATATGACGTCTTTGATTACGCCATAAAAATGAAACAGTTACGTATAAAACTAAGACAACTATCGATAATACTCGGATCGGACTACATACCTAATTAGCTGGCTACAAAGTGTGGTCGCGGACGCACACGTCTGGCAGTGAACGCTTCGATTAAACCTCGATACATTGCGCAGTCGCATAGTACTCATTACACAGCTAGTTATTATCAAACCTTCAATGTATATTGTGCCGATACAATTATTTATAAGCAAATAAATGAGATGAAATTGTAATACTTTGAAATGGTACGTGACTCCATCCTTAAGTTTCGCTGTCAAGCTAAACGAAATTTAGGTTTTCAGCTCTACTCTCACAACAATCGTGACTCGCGCACCGTACACGCACACATGTACTCGTACGTATACACAATGGGTCGTCGGACTTTGATTCGCTAACATAATTGTAACTTTGGATTTTTTACCAAACATATAAATTTGTACTACAAATGTATTTGATACAAAATATACTAGCTGCTGCCTACGACTTCGTTTGCGTGGATACGTTTTTACGGGTTCTCTATTTTGTCTTATAATTTTTTTATCCATAATCTAACGTGTCATAATGTTTTTCGACCTAATTATCATTTGTCCGAAAGATAATTAGCCCTTACTCAATGTCTCATAATATCACTTGCCCTAAAATCGAAATCCCTAAATATAATTTGTCCTAATTTTTTTTTCTATAAATGTTACAATCTATAATGTTTAAAAGACATAAAAGGCTATCCAATGACGTCATCCGCAGAGCTCTAGTCGCCGTCAATGTGCCCGCTGTGCTCGAGCCTAGCGGCATCAGCCGTGACGACGGCAAGAGACCTGACGGCATGACTCTCATTCCTTGGAAACAAGGTCGTCCTCTTATATGGGATGCAACCTGTGAGGACACACTCGCGCCATCCCATATAAGTAGTACTTCCACTACTGCATGTGCGGCGGCGGCATCTGCTGAGGCTTTGAAGCGACGCAAATATGCAGCCTTAAATGAAGGCTACATATTTGCGCCGTTTGGTGTTGAGACTATGGGTCCTTGGGGTCCAAGTGGCCCATGCTCTCTTTAAGGAGCTTTCCAAAAGGCTTACCGATGCAACTGGTGATCAAAAGGCTGGCAGCTACCTCGGGCAGCGGATAAACATTGCAATACAGAGAGGTAATGCTGCCAGCGTTTTGGGCAACATACCCGGAGGCTGCGCTGGGGCTGATATCTTTTATATTTTATGACTATACTTTGTTATTAATTTTACTACTTTTCATTTTTTACTTCCTTCCTGTTATGTTTTTGTGTAGTTTTGGATTGTAAATAGAATTTGAATAAATATATGAATGTACTCATTTGATTCGTTCAATAAGTTGGAAATTTATTTCAATTTCAATGGAAAGGCTTTTCTATTACAGATAACAGTTATAAGTCCTAACGTTATGTGTCATAATGCATTTAGAATTGCATGTGCTCCGGCGCTACGGGAAGTGCAGCCTCTCCGCCCTAGCGTAACAAAGTACAGGCACCCACACTCTCCTTCGCAGCTTCGGCTTGCTGGTCACCAGGCGACCAGCCGCTACGGAGAGCCCGGGCCCCTGAACGTTGCTACAGTGGGCGGGAGCCACCGCGCCTCCACCTTTTTGAATTACCCTCTAGGGGTAGGGCAGAAAAGAACCACGTGAAGTCGGGGTTGGCTGATTCGGTTCTGAGACAGATTTGACACGAAATCCTAAATCCATACGATTACAAGTGTATTATAATGTGACTTATAACAACTAAAGTACATGAGGATAACATAACCAAGATAAACCTACTTTTAAACATATGTTTTAGGACTAACAATTTTAATATAAACCATCATTCGGACTAACAATATTATCATAAACCACCATTCGGACTAACATACATTATACAATTTAACACTTCGGACATGATGTGACTTTATAGCAAGAAAAATTAGGATATCTACATTATAGGAGCCGATATTATGACACAAAATCATTAGAATTATTAAAGACAATTAGGCATAATAAAATTTCGTATATTCGAACATTATGGATAGTGATGATTTTAGCAAACGCGTTAGGGATTTTGAATTTCGGACGAACAATTTACGAACAAGAAAGGGACTACCATTATCTTATCTGTATTAGAACTAACAATATTATCATAAACCACTATTTGGACTAACATACATTATACAATTTAACACTAAGGACATGTGATTTTATAGCAGGAAAAATTAGGATATAATTATTATAGCACCCGATATTATGACACAAAAGCATTAGAATTAAAGACAATTAGGCATAATAAAATTTCGTATATTCGAACATTATGGATAGTGATGATTATAGCAAACGCGTTAGGGATTTTGAATTTCGGACGAACAATTTTCGAAGAAGAAAGGGACTACCGTTTTTCCGTAATATCAGGTGGGAATATTTTTCCGTGGATAAATTTGGTTTGCACATTTAATAAGTCAAAGACAAACTCCACAGGGATCTGACGACAAATTTAAAACTTAATTTATCCTGAAAAGATTTAACTGAACCAACCTGTGAACATGCCATGCATTGCATACAATATATAATGACGTATTTTCCTGACAAAAATTTCGTGATGAAGGTAGAGCTATTCAAATTGCTGCTCTAAGACTGCAACATAACCCTGCTTCTGCACTCACATTGAACGTACCGCTTCAATTAAATATCTAGGCGTCATGGTAGACAGTCAGATGACCTGCAGACCTATTATGTACGGGATAGTCACTGAATGGACAACTGACTTCAGTTGATCACGAAATTTTGTCAGCAACTGAAGCACTGACATAATTGGTATTATGTAACTACTGGCTTACATGAATGAGAATAGTGCTTAACAAGTGGACTTGACTATAGAGCTGCACTACTCTAGTACTATCGATAAATTATACGACTAAATGACATGCCATTGTGTATAAAAACGATTACGTTACAAAATAACGACGTAATTTAATCGGGTTATACGTTAGCCACTTCAAATTTCAAATGTTTTAGCGCAATTTTTTTGAAATTAGAACACATTTTGGTGCGGACATATTTGAGTGTGTACTTGTGATTGTGCTTCGTGTAGATTATTTAAAAGTAGGTAAGTTGTTAAAATTAAATAGTTCTTTGGATCACTTAGTCAAAATAGTAAAGAACATAATATTTTATTCTTTTGTTATTTAGATGGCTCGCCTAGGCAGGTTTTGATATTATTAGAGTTCGTAGAAGAAAACCGTGACATAGCGTTAGGTCGCTTTGCAAGTGGACCTCAAGCAAAACAAATGGCTTAAATAGCCTGGGAGTCCCTTGCATTGCGACTTAATGCTGTCGCAAAAGGAGCTACTTAATCTGCGGACCAGTAAGTTAAAGTATCAAGTTATTATCAGTAGTTGTATTTCCATCCCCTCACAGTTCATTGCAGCAATACCATTCTTGTTTTGCTTGTATCATTTCTTGTCGTCGCTTTTTTAAAAGATTAAAACCAAACTCTAGACGGAGCACGTCTGCCACTGGTGGTGGGCCTAGCAGGCTGGCTCAACTCACAGAGGCAGATGAGCGAATGCTGGCCATTATAGGACGGGTGGCGGTGGAGGGATTAAGTGGTGTGTGCGGATACCATTTAATGTTAATTTTTAACTAATTTATGCTTCGTTTTCATTTCACATTTAATATCTACTTTGATTTGCTATTGTATGATTACAGTATAATCTCACTAATCCGGCACTTCCAATAATCTGGCACCCACCGCCCACGCCTCCCTCGCCCTCTATACCAGTGCGCATCGGTCGCTGTGTCGTCGACCAGCAGTTTAACCTCAAAACTGTTTTATTATTTTAAATCAAGTTAATTCATATGTACCTACATGTTAATTTAATACATAACATCCATACATTTATTTTATTTTATTCATTACCTATGACATTTTCTATGAACATTCCAATAACCCGGCACCCTTCGGTTTTTAATAGTGCCGGATTAGTGAGATTTCACATTATATTTTTATTTTGCCTATAAATTAGTCTTTCATACCTTAAGTTCATTTCAGACTGCTGTTCTGAGGGTTCTTACTTTAAACCTTGGTAGGATTTCCTCCAGTATTTGTTGGAGTCCAGCTTTAGTTAATCGAAAGTTTGCCATAAACTCTTCGTCCGTTAGCTGCAGAGAATCACGATCGCGGAGACGACGTCTCTTGACTCTTAATAAAATTCATTTATTCTTCTCTGTCTCTCGACATAAGTCAAAAGAAAAGCTCGAGCCATTTTACAAATAAAACTTTTCAAACAAAATAATGGAAGTGTTGTTTATGAGAGAACCAGTCAGCCATTTATAATACATATCAGTCAGCGCTTATTTTGTTTGGCATGCTTTTCTTTTCTTATAAGCTATCCAAAAATGTCTTAATTTAAAATAACACCCAAAAAGTAGTTTTTGCATATAATTCCATTTAGTTGGTTGATAGTGTATATTTATAAAAACTGCTCTTTAGTAGTTTCTATCAGCGACACTTGAAAATTCCGGTGACTAAAGATTTTGTTGATCACTCTGGCTTACATAATACCAAAATCGAGTTATCGATACACAAACACTGTATTTTTAGATTTCAAATATACTTCTTGACTAAAGGTTTCAATTAATAAATAAATAAAAAAATAAAATAAAAAGTAAAAAAAATAAAATAAAAATAAAGGTGGGATGGTTGTTATGATAGTGCCTATTAGTCATAGTCCTAGTATATTATAGTAACCTTGACATTAATATATTTATACACCGACGATACGTGATACCAAAACTATGCTTTGACAGTTCACAGATAAACACTTAGGCTCAGCGATTATCACTTTGACTATCAAAAGATACGTAATAGCTCTGCTGTTTACACGAGGAGGTGAAGGGCTAGCTGCGCGCACGACACTTTAACCACACTTGCTATTAGTCACAAGTACACACTGTTATGTTCAAAGTGAAAGTCAATATAGTGTCACTGTTATAAGGATGGATATGCAGCAATCAGACGATAGATATAGGTATTCCAGAAATTTAAGTAACACGACTGCTATTTACCAAGCTACAAAACAGACTAAAAGCCAGATGTAATGTTATTTTAACTTTGTCATGTAAAGCTGAAGTGGCAGTGGGCTGGCCATATTAGCCGCAGAACCGACAACCGCTGGGATAAACGAGTTCTTGAGTGGAGACCGCGTCTCGGCAAACGTAGTGTAGGACGCCCTCAGGCTAGGTGGAGTGATGATTTGCGCAAGGTGGCTGGCAGGAGCTGGATGCGAGAAGCCGAGGATCGACCTAAGTGGCGTGCAATTGGAGAGGCCTATGTCCAGCAGTAGACTGTGATAGGCTGATGAAGTATGAGAACACTTTTTGGTTTTGCCAACCTTATATCGCTGTATTAAGTGTCAACATTAGTCAGAAGTGTATGCATACTTTTGCAGCTGACTTTTCAAACTAAACGTTTTTTAATGTAATTTAATTTGTTTTAATATTGGTAATATATATTTTGAAGTAATTATGTCTTGTTGACGACCATTTGGATCAGCGGTAGTTAACGCTGCTTCTGAGCCATGGGTCGCGGGTTCAATCCCCGCACAGTACAAATATTTGTGTGCATGAACATGTCTGTTTGTACTGGTCTGGTTGTTTTCTATGTATTATAAGTATGTATTTACAAAAAAAACAAAAAAGTATATAAGTAAGTTTATCGATTGTCTAGTACCCCATACTACAGGGTACTTAATAGTACCTTAATTTGGGACTAGATGGCTCTGTGTGGCCCAGTGTGGCATGTCTTAAATATTTGTAAACAAGCAAAATACTATTCTCAGTTTTTACTATTCTATCAGCTGTAATCATAATGTCGTATTCTGGCAAATAAACGATTTAATTTGATTGAATGAAATATTGACCTGACGAAAAACATGGAATAAGCCACTACTTTGATCTTGTCTAAAACCGACTTATCTCGTAACGACTATACTCTCTAACGACTTGTTCAACGAACAGAGAAGTACACCTGCATATCATAGTTAAAAATCTGCAAAGCAAGCTTAATGCTTGTAACACCCTGGAACAACCTGGAAGTTTTGGTCTGACCGCTGACTGAAGCAAACTGTGTACAAAGAGTTAACTGAATAACAATGTTTTCAGGGTGCATTAGTATGGTCTAAGTTCCCGTTCGCGCTGTTCGCGGGCTGCGCGTGCGTCGCGGGCGCGCTCGTGCTGCTCACGCCGGAGACGCGCGGCACACGCCTGCCCGACACCATGCAGGAGGCCGCTGACCTCGGGAGGAAGAGGGAATCATAAACGACCTTATGATTACTGCGCTACTAAAAACAATTAGGCACAAAACAGATGGGTATAGAACTCAATCTGCATACTAAACAACGCATACAAAGTAACACACAGCACAGCTCACTGATAAGATATCTCAGACCAGTTGGGACCAGTGCAAGCGCGAGTGCCATTCGCTTGAAAGATGCCCCTGTTTACATACAAACAATTTTTTTACAAAAACATATTGGTCTTGTCTGTAGATGGTTGTTTGAATTCAACAGCAAGTAATTTTAATTAAATGTATCAATAGCATTAAAATAGGAAAGTTATTTTTCGTGTATTTATTTTGTACTTTTTTTAATTTCTGTTCTTCCTGTTTAATCCCTCAACCCCCAGGAGGCACTCGGGTGCCACGATAACAATTGATTTCAATTGTGTCTGGAATAACTCACGATCGCGGGATTAATTCTTAACAATAAATTAAACAGAGAAAACGAGAGCCACTATGATATTTTTTTGTGCATTAGCCAAAACTTTATGTTGTAATTTTAAATATTATTAAATATGAAAAATGAAATAAATACTAGACAGTAGACACGATAAATTAAAAAACTAGACTCGAGTGCTACTACCAGCATATTTTGGTGCAATGACCAAAGTTACCCCTAGCGAAACGCCGAGCGCTCGAGCGTAGGCTTAAAAAAAAGTACATACTTACCCGTGTCCCATAAAATCTTGGGCCTGACGTTACAAGGCTGGGAATTGGCCATAAATTAAAGCATATTGAAAAGATTCATAAGCCCTATTTTCACAACTTTCTACAATGGGAAAGTTACATAAATCAACCAATGAACTTATTTTATATTATAAACTATATCATGTATTATTTTACAAAAAAATACCATTTTGGTACTTTACCTGGATAAGATCTAGGTTCCTTTTCTATCTATAGGCAATAAAGGTAGTAAACAGAGCACTTCAGCAGGGCAGTGAGAAAAATGCAAACCACATTAACTTGCGCACGAGTACGAAACATGTTAAAATGTACTCTTTGCACGAAACGAAATCTGAGTGAATTAGAGTGAATGATAAATGACAATTAACTGTCATTGTCAGCTGATATTCTTAATAATAGTGCAGCCTGTTACACCAGGAATTGAACGATTTAAAATATTCAATTGTTTTATCAATGATTACTTAGTAAACTGCAAAGCTCGTGGAAAAAAATATTAATTACATTCTCTAAGTTTTTTATATTTATATCAGGCTTTTAAAACGAATTATTTAGTTTATTCCTTAAAAATGCAATTGTTAAGTAGTATTACTATGAATAGATTTATTTCAAATCGATTAAAACGTTAAAAGCCCCGCTCTATGAAGTGACAGAGCGTTTAAGGAGATAGTCAAGTTTTAATTAAATGTGTGTAAAACGGTTTACAGAGACTGTTTCAGTATTAGAAAAACAATAATGTATTTTGTCCATTTTCTCCACTAGTCCATTTGATTGCCAATTAAACTATTTTTTGGAGAAATGGGCAAGTAAAATATAATGGACTTTTTGGCACAATTTTTATTGTTGTAATGTCGGGCCCAAAAATGGGGTACTCCTTTATTTGTTATGTTTTAGTATTTTTCTTTTACATTGAATTTCCCTAGTCTTTTTGCAGTCAAACAAAGCCTGGTTATCCTATTTTTGGAAACTATTTACAGCCTGTCTTTATGTAGGAAGTTTAATTAAATGTCTGGCGAACAAACTACTTAAATTGAGTATATAAACTTGAAAAATTTTGTCTCAGGCGGGACTCGAACCCGCATCTCCTCGGAGATGCGGGTTCGAGTCTTTTTCAAGTTTTTCAAGTTTATATACTGATATTATAAGTGCAATTAAGTTGCTAAAATATCAAATAAAGTATACTTAAATTGAGGAATATTACTTAGTTGTGGCTCAACGGAAATGTAACTTTGATACAATTTCCGTGGCCCAATTTTTAGGTAAATAAAAATAATTCTATGAGTTCTTTATTATACTCGTAGCAAAGACTTAATCTTTTGTTTATCTAATATTACATTTTTAAAATAACATGGTTAAAGAAGTAAAATTTCAACTATAAATTAAAAAAAAGCGGTTTTATAAGTTCCCCACGTTTTGGTTTCATACAAAAGTGAAATGTCTCTTCCCCGCTTATTGAGACATTTTTATTATTTTTTATTATATATTCTACTATTCATTGTAATCTTTTCGGAAACATATTAAAGATTACAAAATAAACTTATTATTTCAACCGAAAACAGAACGATTTATATTATAATTACTTAAATTACAGTAGTTTAAAAAATTGGTTTCGTTTCGTGTCACGTGTGTTACAGAAAAGTAAAATTGGTGTAGTTTTTTCATTAGAAATAGTAGCATCACTTGATATGATTTTTTTGTGATGCCAACCTACTATTTAAAAATAAAGAACGTCATTGTCGTAACAGACATCTCAGTTTTGTCAATAAACGCGAATCTTTGTGTGTGCTTCTGCTTGGTAATTTGATTTTCTATAAGATATTCTAAAAATCAGTTAAAATCAGTTTTATTTCTGCAAATAGGCCCCTGGAGGCGCTTTTACACGTCCCAATATTTAACCTACCACTGCTCCGGGACAAGTGTGGGACAAATCTAAGGTAAGTTAGTAAATTGTAGTTTTTAAAATATTATGGTCAAATGAAATAGATCTAAATACTGTGAAATAGTGTTACTTTTCGCCTATTTGCATTGCATTTGAACATCCTAAACGAGTTTTTAGTTAAGTTCCTCACGTGTGTTTGTTCACGTGTGTTGCGTGTGTTACGATGTTGTGTGACGTAACACACGTGAAAGACGTAAAGGCACGTTCACATTGTAGTTTATCATGTTCTGGCATAATGGTTTATTACCAATTGAATCTATACTATAATAATATTATAAAGCTGAAGAGTTTGTTTGTTTGTTTGTTTGAACGCGCTAATCTCTGGAAGTACTGGTTCGAATTGAAAAATTCTTTTTGTGTTGGATAGTCCATGCCTCGAGGAAGGCTTTAGGCTATATAACATCACGCTGCGACCAGTAGGAGCGAAGCATCAGTGAAAAATGTTGCAAAAATAATCGCGATATTAAAAACTGAAATTGACGCGCACGAAGTCGCGAGGAACAGCTAGTTAATTTATATACAGATTACAGGTAATAAGAAAAATAATTAGTTTGTACTTTTTAGGTAGTTTAATAAGATGATTCACCACAAAAAAGCACTTACCTTTTGTAAAAAAAAAAACCCGCTGACTTCGAGAATAAAGTCACATAATTTACCAGTGCAAAGATTCATCCTTACTAATATCCCTACTTCATATTAAAAAAGCTAAAGTGTATATGTATGTTGGTACGTATGTCCCGATTTTACGTCAAAACGGCTTGATCGATTTTGATAAATTTTGATATAATACATAAATGAAATCTAGACTACATGCTACCGAAGGAACACATCTTATACGCACGGGGAAAATCGAGAACAACACGGAAGAGTGCCACGGGTAAAATTGGGTTTCCTTAAAATAGTATTTTACTGTAGTTTTCTTGTTAAAAGTAAGAACATAAAGTTTAATATCATAAAATCTCTAAATGGCTTCTTTTTTTTATATAGTCTGAAAAATTTGGCCCAAATACCCAATTGAACATCTAACGAAAAAACCCTCAGTTACATTAGTAATAAGATTTAATATTAATATTGTTTTGTTGATTTTAAATAATGAATACATTTGATTTATTTTGATTGACGATGTTTTTTTAAATAACCTCAAAATGCCATATAAAAAAGCATAACATTAGTTATGCATTTTTCTCATTTACTTAAATACACAAAAACTATTGTTGTGTAGTCAAGTAAGTACCTGATATAATAAGTTGTGTATCAGGTAAGTACCTGATATGATAATATCTAAAGAATTTACCCCTGCTTAAACGTAATGAACTCACAATACTATCATTGTTTGTGAACTAGTCTTTATATTATTTCCGGTGTGTTACATATTTCCAATGTGTTATAGTGTGTTACGGATTCACGTGTGTTATGGTACATTTCTGGTGAGCCCCTACCACTTATGTGAGGAGAAATGTTACCTTCACAAAATATATAACGTTATGTCAACAATCGTTATATCATCAGCCTATCGCAGTCCACTGCTGGACACAGGCCTCTCCAGTTGCACGCCACTTAGGTCGATCATCGGTTTCTCGCATCCAGCTCCTGTCAGCCATTTTGCGCAAATTATTACTCCACCTGGCGTGAGGGCGTCCTACATTACGTTTGCCGAGACGCGGTCTCCACTCAAGAACTCGTTTACCCCAGCGGTTGACGGTCTGCGGCTAATATGGCCAGCCCACTGCCAGTTCAGCTTGCAAATCTAGTGGGCTAACTTTAGTTCTCTGCCTGATCACGTCATTTCATTCCTAAGAGAATCTCCGAGCTCAATAACTCATAGTAAGTTAGATAACTCAAGTTATTTAGAGTCCCTACCGGTCGTACAAGGGCGCGAGCGAACTCTCCAGTGCCTCGCATGCTCTCCGCACTCAACCGTTTCCTGAGTACAGACACACAAATTGATGTGTTCGCGGACAGATGGCCTGAGCTGGTGAGGGCATGCCTGAGATACTGTGAAAGAGCCACTTAGCTCCTTTTCTTTTTATTAATGTTTAAAATTGATAAGATTGGAAATTATAATGAATAATTTAAATATGTTTGTTATATTTAGAAATATTTTTTGATATGGAATCGATGTATATTATGTATTGTTTGATGTACCTACCTAATTGAAATGTATTGTTTTATGTAATGTAATTAATTTGATTGTATTTTGGTATTTGTAAGATAATGTGATTAATTATTACAATTGGTGCAAACCGTTATAATTAATAAAATATATAAAAATAATAATAATAATAATAGCTCTTTCCATAGCCCGCTGAGCGACTTTGAACTTGTGGGCTAGTAGTCCACAAGTTCCGTCAGCAAATTCAGTGTCCACGTTTCGGCTCCGTATTTAATGACGCGTAGGACGCACTGATTGAAGACTTTCATCTTGAGGCATCGTGGGATCGACGATAAGAAGACTCGACGTAGTTTAGTTTACAATAGTCAACAATAAATGTAAAAATATGTCAACAATAGACTTTTGTATATTCAAATAACCTAGTCTGTTTTAGTAAAATATTGAAGACTTGAATCTTAGATCTTGCATAATTTTATAAATTTTCATACTCGAATGAATCTGAGAATACTTTAAGTTTTATTTTTATTAAAATTAATAAATTAAAATGCTAAAAAAGTCTCTCTCCCTCCTCTAAAATATTATAAGTTCGTGATACAAAAGTAAACACAAAAATTGTCAAAAATCAAGGTTTATCGGCAATAAAACAGATGGTGAGGACCGTTATTACAAGTGTAGATGATAATATGTAATAGTCTGAAATTGACTAAAAGAAAAAAAAGAATAAAGCGAGTATTAAAAATTATAGTAACACGTTGCGCTTGTATCTCTTCATAATATTATTAACACACATGGCACTTCAAAAATTACAAGCTTACGCGAATCACATTAATTGCATAGTCTATGTCCACTTTAATTTTAGCAAGTCAGCAGTTAAATGTACTAATAATTATAGGCTTAGAAGCAGTTACTGTTCAGACTTGTCAAAAAGTGTTACAACAAACTCTGGAAAAATACTTGGCGTTATAAGAATCAATGACGTTGTATTAACCAAAAGATAAAGCAATGATCTTTAAAGAAAATGCATTCCCATCAAAAACATGAAAGAGAAAACAATGTAGTTCTAAAAAATGTATTTTACTACGAGTATCATTATTTGGATTGATACGTTAGTACCTAGGTAACACTTAAAATGTTTAGAAAATGAAAAACGGCTTAATGTAGAAAGTTGCCAATACTTTTATTGTTTTTCGAAGTAATCTTCGTTCCTACACATTCTCTACACATCGTCGCATTCGATGAAACCACTGAGAAAAGCAGAGGGCCCATTCTTCCTTAGGGCTCTCTTCTATGGCCTTTTCGTACGCTTTTACCGCATCTTCAAGGGCTCGTAAAGCGAATACCTCGAATTTTATCTTTAGTTCTTGGGAATAAATGAAAGTCGCAGGGCGCAAGGTCAGGACTGTATGGCGGATGACTAATTATCTCGACACCTGCCACAGTCAAATATTCAACAGTTCGTTTTGCGGAGTGCGCTGAAGCATTGTCGTGGTGAAGGAGGATCCTGCTTCGAGGGCGCTGCTGTCGATTTTTTTCCAAGACAACAGGCAAACAGCGATTGACATGACATACCAGTCTGCAGTAACTGTCCTTCCATTTTCTAGCACAACTGTCGCGAAATGACCTTTTCGACCAAAGAATGAGGCAATCATCTTTTTTCCTTGACTTCTTCCTTTCTTAGTTCGCCGATCCTCGAAAAGAAACACCCACTGAGCTGATTGTCTTTTGGTTTCGGGTTCGTTGCAATATATCCAGCTTTAACCACCTGGAAGATGTCAAATACAGCATTTGAGTCACCTGGAATGGAATTATAATCCTGTAGGAGTTAATGTTCAGATAACTTACATTTGTAATCTAAATACGAAATCAAAAAATATAACTACGGAAAAAAATATATTTTTTGCGTAGCTATGACACAGCGTAGTGATGTTGCGGCAAAGTTTTCAGCAGAATATTATCTAATGAAGTAAAAAATATAATTAAAAACTTAGAAATCTCGAAATGAAAGACTTTTTAAAGACAAACTAATCAGAAATGAAAATTTAAAATACCCCGAAATTTCTAGACAACTATTACTTGGTGTTTTAAGAATATATCGCCTTGTGGTCTTGATATAATAGGTTGAAAGCATGCATAAAAATCATTTAAATCAAACATGTTACTTAAATCATGTTTGTACATACGATTCCGTCAATTTGAATAGATATAATTTATAACACAAATTACCTTTTTTAAATAATTGAAAAACATACAATTTCAGGGTCAATTTAAAATTGCAAACAATATTTAAATTTTCTCAAAATCAGAATCAGTTTTATTTCTGCAAATAGGCCCCTGGAGGCGCTTTTACACGTCCCAATATTTAACCCACCACTGCTTCGGGACAAATGTGGGCTAGTGCCGAGAAGAAGCAGCGCAAGAAACTCGGTCACTATTGTCAGCCTCTTTTTAAATAAACATGTTTACATAAGATATATGCCAGTGCGAGCTGATACAATTTAAAGCCAAACGTTCCTATCATTTATATAATCATCAATAGTGTAATAGCCCTTTTTCATTAAAACAACTTTGATATATGATTTGAATTTATGTACAGGGAGGTCAGCAATTGATAGTGGTAATTTGTTGAAAATACGGATACAATTTCCCATGAACGAATTACCTACTTTTCGCAGTCTGAATCCTGGAACGGCAAGTTTATCTTTATTTCGGGTATTGAAATTGTGTACGTCACTATTTTTGACAAAAAATTCGAGGTTTTTACGGACGTACATAATGTTTTCGAAAATGTATTGAGATGCAACTGTTAGTATGTTGATCTCTTTGAATAGCTCTCTTAGAGAGTCACGGGGTCTAAGGCCGTAAATAGCCCGCACAGCACGTTTTTGCAATATAAAAATAGACTCAATATCTGCCGCTGAGCCCCATAACAAAATACCGTATGACATTATACTGTGAAAGTAGCTAAAATATACTAATCTTGCCGTTCCAACATCAGTCAATTGTCTTATCTTTCGCACAGCATAAGCAGCAGAACTAAGTCTTCCAGACAGAGACCTGATATGAGCACCCCATTGCAGTCGAGAGTCTACAGTTATACCTAAAAAGGTAGAGGAGTCTACTGTGTCTAATGGCTCATCTTTTACAATAACATTTGTGGCGGAAAACCTTACATTAGGCAAAGTAAATTTAACACATTTTGTTTTTCTTGCATTAAGCAAAAGATTATTAGTAGCAAACCAATGCAATAATTTAGAGAGGGTATTGTTAACATCGTCAAATGATAATTCGCCCCTCTTAATTTTAAAAATTATTGAAGTGTCATCTGCAAACAATACCATCTCACAAAGATTATACATATAATATGGAAGGTCGTTAATGTATATTAAAAATAGCAAGGGTCCTAATACTGATCCCTGAGGGACACCCATGATAAGGGCCGACCCTGAAGACTCAGTTCCATCAATGCAAACTTTTTGTGTTCTACCTGTGAGATATGAGTTAATTAAATCTAACGAATCATTCGAAACACCATAATGTCTGAGTTTTTTAATTAACGTTTTATGGTCCACACAATCAAATGCCTTTGACAGGTCACAAAAAACACCTATAGCATCTAACCTACTCTCCCAAGCATCGAATACGTGTTTTAGAAGTGCTACTCCCGCATCAGTGGTATTTCTACCTTTCCTGAATCCATATTGATTGTGATGTAATAATTTATTCAAATTAAAGTGCGATAAAAGTTGACTAAACAAAATTTTTTCAAATATTTTACTTAGTACTGGCAAGATAGATATTGGTCGAAAATTAGCGGGATCGCATTTCTCGCCGGATTTAAATAATGGAATAATTTTGCTAAACTTCATTAAAGTTGGAAACTGTCTATCATCAATACATTTGTTGAAAATTATTGCGAGATGAAGGGCTATTGAATTTATAATTGTATTGATAATATGAACGGAAATTCCCCAAAGATCTTCAGTTTTTTTCATATTCAATTCTCTAAAAGTTTTTATAATTAAATCAGGGTTTATATGTCTAAAATTAAATGAAAATTTGCACTCATCGACAGCCGACTTGAGAAGGGATTCAGCTAGATCAGCGGAAGAAGCAAGCCCTTCAGTAGTGGAGGAAGCTATGTTTGAAAAAAAATTCTCAAATGTATTCGCAACCTCTGTGCTCGTGTTTATTAACTTATCCCCTAATTTGAGAGAGTAAGCAGGATTGCTTGGTTTTAGTCTACATGTTTCTTTATTTATAATATTCCAAGTAGTTTTCGCTTTATTTTTGGAAGCCGAAATTAAATTATGAAGATAAATTGACTTTGCTTTGGCGCATACTATTTTAAATAATTTGGAGTATTTTTTAACATGGTCTATAATGTTGTGGTTTTGAGATTCAGCTTTTAGACTATACAAATCATATAATGTTTTTCTACTTTTGTAAATACCAGGTGTAGCCCATTCATTAAACTTACAATTCTGTTTGTTGATTTTTACTTTTTTCTGCTTAAAATGATTATCAAATTCATTTTTTACCAAACCAAAAAGGCCCTCATATAATTGATCAACATTCTGACTACCAGGCTTTAGTAAATTAACACCATTTTCAATTTTTGCTTTAAATCTGTCTATTTTCTTAATAGTAACCGGCCTATACACATAATCTACTATGTTTGGGACACGATGGTGCTCAAATGATGCTTCCTGTCCACTATGGTCTGAAGTTAGACAATTCAATATGGTTTTTTTTAACACTTTACCATTACAAAAAATATTATCTAAGCAAGTAGCCGACGTGGGCGTTACCCTGGTAGGTTCATTGAAAAGATTTATTAAATCATATGACTTGAAGAGATTAAGAAATTGAGTGGACGTTTGTGTGTCTTCTAATATATTAACGTTGAAATCACCGCATACAACTACTTTTTTACACGATTTTGATAGCCTTCTCAGAGCCTCATCCATAGTGGATTCAAAAATATGGTAATTAGATTTGGGGGGGCTATACACGCTAATTATTATAAATTGTTCCAGCTCAACACATGCTAGCTCAGCCGTAATGTGGCTCTTTTCATTATTATCAACACGTCACAGTCCACTACTGGACTTAGACCCTTCTGAAAGCAGGGATTTACCATTATCGCCACAGGCAGGCAGGTTGGCGATAGCAGTTTATCAAGAGGGTGGAGATTCTAGAAGATTGCGGAGAGAAGACGCTGTTGCCTGTTTGCAGGACTCTTTCGCTTCCTACAACGCATAGGAAGAGAACGAATGATGCCATAAGATTTAGCACACGGGCCACTGACCACAGCCACAAAACCGTAGTTTTCATACATTTTGTAAGGACTCACCGCACACAGTTGACGCCGGTGGCCGCCACACGTTTCTTATTAAAAGCCTTTCGTGGCAGCGTTTGCCTCTTTTTAGGTCTATCCCTTTGTCGGTAGCCGTCTGGTGGTCTGGTGATTTGAGCCCATCTATCCGGGTGCATTCTACACACATGCCCCGCCCACTCCCGTATAAGCATTGCTGTCTTTTCGCCTACATCTGCTATGCCAGTTCTGGAGCGTATTGTAGTATTACGGATCTTATCAATCCTTTTAATACCCAACACGCTCCTTTCGATAGCTCTTATTTTGTAAATAAAAGTAATCATCCCATTGCACGGCAAAGGTCTCCATCATTGAATTTAAGTTACTACAGCACTGATGGGTACAGGCATAATCATCACACTAAAGTACCAAATGTGGTGTGGCGATATGCCTAATCTGAGAAGCGGACTCCAAGATCTTGTCCCAGTATTTACAACACTAAAGGGCGTTACAATAAACCAACGGGGCGTTATTTGGTAGATCTGTATTATTTATTTATTTAAGTAAAATTTCTAAATATTTAATATGATTAACTGTTGTGTTTGAGGTTCATAATGAATCCTGAAATTAAGTACTTTTCAAAATGTTAAATAATCACGAATTATCGAAAGCTACGAGAACTGACAAAATTAAGTTGTAAGCGTAATACGTCGTAAATACGAGTACTAACACCTACTCAAAGTATCTGTTATCTTATTCTAAGGGTAAGTGCCCGTTTGAATGTATATTTTCTTTCACACCAGTTAGGTTGGCTGGAAGAGATCTCTTAAAGGGATAAGCTCACCTTGTAAACTCTTGTATTGTAACAACTTTTATGTAATTTTGTGCGCAATAAAGAATATTTTATTTTATTAGAGAGATGTACAAAACAGGTTACAAACGATAAAAAAAAACAAACAAACAATACACTTAATTACGAGTTTACAACCCTTAACATGTACATACTAATACTAATAATTTGGCAAACAAGATAATGATATTTAATTTAAACAAACAAACAAAAACAATCCAAAAGCTATACTGTTACAATATAAACACAAACTAATCACATTTAATCTAAAACAAAAAAATATAAATATATGTTAGTTAGAGACTGTTGATTATAATATATGTTACTCGTAGTTGTAATATGTTAGAAACATAGCGCATTACTTCAAAGCGATAATCTTTTTAATATCTTTTTTAAATTTATAACGACTGCTATTAAAGATATCAACCTCCGGAAAACTAGCAACCAGTTCGTTATGTTGACGGCACATTCTACTAATTGGGTTAAAATATGAAGTGTTGTTAGCATATACATTCAGAGCGAATAATCTCGGTCTACGGACACGATAGTAGGTGTTGAAGTTTAATCGAGAAAGTAAACTTGGAGAATCGATTCGAGAGTGAATGATGTTGTGTAATATCATTTGCTCAATCAGTTTCCTTCGAGAGTTAAGTGATATCACTCGGAATCTCTCAAGTCTATCCTCATAACAATTTAAACCACGATGAAGATTCATCCTGAAACTAAGCATTCTTAGAAATCTTTGCTGAATTCTTTCAATCCTCTCGATATGAACTTCATAGAACGGCGACCAAATCACCGTATTGTACTCCAGCAAGCTTCGCACTAATGCATAAAATAGAGCCAAATAAGAAGAGACATACTTAAAGGGTTTTGTTACTCTATAAATAAATAAATAAATTATTACCACTACTAATAAATAAATAAATAAATCTTTGCCAAATAATAATAATATAATAATATATAATAATATTTTTTAAGACATGCCTCATAATATCTACATATTGTGTATCTCGCCGGGACCTGAATAATTTTGGCTCGTTTGGCGTCAGTCTGTTTGTCAATTGCGGCGGGACGGCCTAAAAAAAGTTTATCATTGTAGCTTTATTGCCGCTATGGATTATCCTGTTCGTAAAACTCGAACCTAGCCACCCTAGTGAATATATTATACCTAATAATTTGTTTATTTGTTACTCTGTGAATAACGTGGTTGGTTATGCATTTATTCAAACTTCACATATACATAATAATGTACTACTACTTAATGTATAACTGTTTGTTGTTCCAAATAAATAAAATAAAATAAAATAAAATAAAAATCCTAACATACTCGACGCTCTCTTCACAATGTGGTCATAGTGAGGCCGGAAAGATAGCTCTGTGTCAAAAATTATTCCTAGATCTCTGGCCTCGGTCTTACGAGCGAGAGTATGGTCACCTATGGAATAATTGAAATTAATGGCATTAAACTTACTAGTAAACGTAACAACGAAGCATTTGTTAATATTTAGTGTCATGCCATTCAACTGACACCACTCGTTAACTAAGTCCAGGTCCTTCTGGAGATGTATAGCATCGTTTATGCTGGCAATGGAGTTGAAAATCTTGAGGTCATCGGCGTATAAAAGGCACTGACATGAGAGTTTACTTACTAGGTCGTTAATAAACATTATGAAAAATAGAGGGCCAAGATGAGATCCTTGCGGGACGCCGGATGGTACAATAAAAGCTAAAGATAGATCCCCTTTCAGGGCCACTAATTGACTTCTATTGTGCAAGTAAGATTTGATCCATCGCAGCAAGTCCCCATGAACTCCGTATGCCTCCAGCTTCTGGCAAAGAAGCAAGTGGTTAACTCTATCAAAGGCCTTAGAAAAGTCCATATAAATTGAGTCCACCCGTCCTCTTCTGGCAAAAGCACTACACAAATAATTTTTATGTTCGAGGAGATTACTAACAGTGGATTTGTTTCTCACGAATCCATGCTGGCACGGTGATATAAAAGGTTTAAAATAAAAGTAAAGAGCATCATAGACACACTTCTCAAACAACTTTGCGCAGCAGGATAGAATACTAATTGGACGATAGTTATTACACAGAGATCGATCACCGGACTTAAATACAGGGACAATATGAGCCTGTTTCCATTGTGAAGGAAATACACCAGCTGATAAAGACTTCTTGAATATAATCTGTAAAGGAACACATACAGCATCAGCGCAACGCTTCAATAGCAGAGGAGGTATACCATCCGGACCAGCCCCCTTATTCTCATCCAGGCTCTTAAGCTCCGATTCAATATCCTTAACAGACAGATGGATGGTATCAATACGGCGATCGTGCACAAAACCCGTATATAAGTTATACGATTACCTCGTTGTGATAAAGTTTTTTTAAAGTCAGAATCTACTTTTCTTTGAAGTTAAGAAAGACCGATTATACTTTTCTTTCAATTATAGGGCCTTTGTATGGCATCCAGTAGTTTGAATCTGGTACTGGTTAGAGTATGGCGAGGTTTGGGACCTATGCATTGTCAACTTATTTTCAACTAAAATACTTATGAGACAATTGCGCAGTGCCTACAAGTGCCTTATCTACATGTTTATACTAATACTAGCTGATGCCCGCGGCTTCGCGCGCGTGGTATTTTATCTGTTACACAGTTTTCGTCATGACTCAACCCCCTCTCCTCCACTCTTTTCCTCCACTTCCTTTGCCTACGGTGCAGGAGGTGACCATCTCGAGCGAGGTGGTGGTGGGCACTTAGTGGGAGCCAATACTTCGTTGCCGGCTTACCGGGGCCCGTTCATACAATAGTTGGATGAAAGAGGCCGATTTATACTATCGTTTTAGGGAACCGGTGTTGGTGTTATGCGCCTGAGATACGGGCCTATGACCAGTTAAAGAAGTGTATTTTTGTACTGCTTAATATAGTTGATAATGTCATAAGGTACAACAGTGTAGTTTATAAGATTCGATATTTCATTAACTTTTTTTACATTTTACGTTCCTTAAGTTTTGCATGCATATTGCACGTAAAGGAATTATAATATAATTAATTGTAGTGTTGGTTGTGCAAATAAATAAATTCAATCACCAATTTTATTCTATACACTTTTTTCGATTTCCCAACATTTGTCTCTACCGTATAAACAAAAATGATTAAGTTCTAAATAATACCATTCTATTAGTAAGTACTGATATTTATTTTCTGAATATGTACCTAAATATAAATAAGACAGCCAATAGGAATTTTCAAGTTTCGTCAAAAAGTTTGTTACCTAACCTCCTATTTATTCGTCAACTTTGTCCTTCAGGGCGTATGGAATACGTCTAGATGAAAATTGGTGTCACATTTACTTGAAGCACTAATTGAGCTTTATAGTTTGATATGCAAACAAGAGTTCCGTCAAACACACTAACTCCTCAAATTCTAACTAACAAGGATCCCGTGGAGCACATAAGTATTTTATAATACGTTTGTAATTCTGGTCTCAAAGATGTTAGAAACATGTATTTCCTTGTATCGATATCATCACATCTGTTCAGTTTTAAGTAAGTATCCAACCATTTAATGATGTTTTTGAATGTTTCGTCCTTGTCTAATGGTACTGAGTTCAATTTATATGTCCTGAGGTTTGTTTGTGGCCGACTTTTGCTCCTCAGAACCTTCTACATACATGGAATTGTTTCGTGCTATCGAATTCAAACCCTGCAGTTTTAGTTTAAGCTGTGTTGTAATTTCCTGAAGGTTATTTTTTTTTTCAATCTCATTTTCCAACTGAGGGTCATCAGTAATATTAATTATTTGTTGTCATATCTCTTCCAAATTATTCTTGGTAATTTTGTACATTTGTCACTGGTCACTCACTAATTTTAATTCATAATCAAAAATTTCTCGTAGGGTTTGTATCTGGCTGCCGAATTTTGTAATGCACTCTTTAATTGAAGTTCCTGTACGTTTTAACTAAGTTAGTTCATCTATTTCGGCGCCTATTATTAAATTCTAAAATAATACCATTCTATTTGTAAGAAATGATATTTATTTTCTGATTGACACATTGAATGTCATAACAAACTAAGTTAAGTCAGAGAGTACAAATATGTAAAGAGTATGGATATGACGCGGAACCGAACAAACTTTGCCCCCATTTTTTATCCCCTTAAAGATTAAATTTTCAAAAATCCCGAAAGACGTCATTCATAATTTCTAATCAGGTAGCTGGATACCAATTTTCATCGACTTAGCTTCAAAACTGACGGAGTTTCATACAAACTTATGGGGCCCTTGTTACCCCCTCAGAGGCGGAATTTCCGAAATTCCTTTCTTAGTGCTCACCTACACTATAAAAGGAAGCACGGTGAAAATTTTCTGATTTTAAATCCCAGTAGTTTGGGCTGTGCGTTGATATGTCAGTCAGTCAGTCATTAAATCAGTTTTCATTTTTATATATATAGATTATAAAGCTGAAGATTTTGTTAGTTTGTTTGTTTACTTGAACGCGCTATTCTTAGGAAGTATTGGTTCGAATCGAAAAATATTTTTTGTGTTGGATAGTCCATTTGTTTGTCCAGGCTTAAGGCTATTCATGGGAATTCAATGGGATTTACTTCGTTGGACTGAATCATACCTTACAAATCGTTTCCAGGCTGTAGTGATGAATGGTTATCGTTCAAATCACATTAATGTTCCTACAGGGGTTCCACAGGGCTCCTTTTTGGGTCCTCTCTTTTATAATGCTTACCTGTACGATATAGGTATGTGCTTTGAGCATACTCACTATCTCATGTATGCGGATGACAAAAAGATATTTTATGAAATCAATGACTTGCAAGACAGTGTCTATGCAGTGTGATTTGAATCGACTATATGATTATTATGTTAAAAATAATATAACCGTTAATGCGGGTAAATGCGAATGCATAACATTCACTCGAAAGACAAAGCCTGTCGTACAGAATTATAATTTCGACGGAAAACAAATAGAGAGGAAAACCTATGTTAGGTGTATATTTTGACAGCAAAATGTTACTTTCCTTACACGTTGATAATACTGTTACGAAGGCATTCAAAAATCTAGGTTTTATTCTCCGTATGTGCAAGCCATTTTCAGATTTATCAATCGTTAAAACAGTTTATAACGTGTTTGTGAGAAGTGTCCTCGAATATGCTAACCCTATATAGACTCCTCATTATTCTGTATACAAATCCCATCTGGAGCGTATACCTACAAAAAATTTTTGTTCACCAACTTAAATATCGTAGTCGTAGAACTTTTAGAACTTATGAGGAAGGCTGTAGAGAACATAGTATCTTACCTCTGGAGCAGCAGCGCATATTTCAAAGTCAAACATTTATTTGCACAACGTTGTGTAGTACATTGAGATGGAAAACAATGGGTTCTAGATTCAACAAGGTTCTGCCTTATTCAGTAGGCATGCAAATTTATACGTAGGTTATTTTATATAATTAATTATCATGAAAGTAAAAATAAATGCATGTGTCAGTAAATTAATGACATTGCTTCAATAATGTTAACACGTCATGCTCAAACAAAAAAGAAAAATCAATCAAATCATCATCATCCTAGTACCTATTGTTAGATAATATTGTTGGATATGGGTCTGCTCCATGACATAGTAAATAATAAAGTCGACTGTCCGTATCTGGTATCCAAGATCACATTTCGTACGCCTAAATACCGAAACCGTCAAACCCTACTATTGGAAACTATGCGGCATCGTATGAAATTTCTTCTAAAATTCAGTTTTGTTGCGTCTGCCACGTGAATATAACGCGCGTTTTGAAGGTGTTGACCTCTTTCCGAACACTAAGCGCAAGTTTAAAAGAGAAGTAGGTGCATTGTTGGATTCGGGTGTAGGAGTGTGCAGTAACAAAAAGTAGATAACATTTATTAGGAATAAAATAAAATAAAATAATATTAAATCAAAAATTAAAAATCAATTGAACATAAGTATCTTTTACATTTCATGTCTCAAATGACATTGAGTGGGTTATTGAGTTGATTTATGTTTTGTTGTGTATTGTGTGGTATTGTGTGTTTTCTTTGATAATGCGTAAATATTGTTAGCATTTTCATCCTTTACTTGTGCTATTGATAAGATAAGGGAAACCTGTTATTGGCAATATTTACTATCAATTAATGTATGTTAACATTGTATATACACTGTTGGTTATCTCCATAAAGTAAAATAAATAATCACGCTGCGACCAATAGGATCGACCATTTGCATGAGTGAAAAATGTTGCAAAAATAATTGCGATCATAATTTATTTAAAATTAATTATAGTCAAAATAACATATATAAAACAAGTAGAGATCAATATCAATTGAGAAAATTTGACGTTTTGTGCTAGGTTGACGTGCTGTAGTCTGTACATAGAAAATTCAATTCCTTTACTAAACTTTTTTGACGTGATAACGTCTTTAAAATCGTTTTAGTCGGGTGACATGTTCAGAAACTTGTGTCACACCAAAACCTCACGAGCGCGATCGCAGGTATAACGAGAGAAAGAGACGGACCGATCTCCCGTCTCATCTCGAGCGCTGCCAGTCATTCCGTGAAACTTGTCACGCGGAATCCTCACGAGCGGAGGCTGGCATAGCGTTCGAGTGAGTGGACCGATCTTCCGTCTCTCTCACTCTAGCGGCATACAAACGAATGGAGATTTTCTCGTGCGGTTAAGTTTTCGTTGAATGTTTAAGATGTAATTTAAAATTTGAAAAAATTGTTATCTTCATTAATTCCTTACTTCCCAAAAACTTATATCACCAATAAGACGTTATCACGTAAACATCTCGATCGTAAACCTACTTTACAAACAACCATTTTTTGACTGGCTTAGGTGGGACACGATTTATTCAAGACTTTTTACGCTGTGAGTCAACAGTGTTTCATTGATGTTTTTGTTATGTTGCAATGTGGGACGCCGGGATATGAAATAAAAGATGTTATTTCGTTGCACGTTACGATTATATTATCATAAATTAACACTAACCTAAGCTTATATACTAACTTATATACTAATGTAGGGTACGCACGAAACAATCAAATTCAGTATAATTTTGTATTACTTGGGAGGTACTTTGTGTTTTCATGCGATTGCTAAGTCAATCTATTTATTTAAAACGTATGTTTTTTTTAAATATTGATATGGTTTCTAAAAGATGTTGATAGGTTAGCTAATTACATTATATAACTTAAGACAAAGGTCCCTTAAGTAGGCACTGGCTAGTGAACCGACTTGGTATTACATAGATTGCACAACTTTTTAGGGTAGAAAATCTTAGTTGCTCGACTTGGGTTTTTTACAAGTTATGTTTTTGATGTAATTATATTTAGGGATTTCGACTTTAGGGAAAGTGATATTATGATACATTGAGTTAGGGCTAATTATCATTCGGACAAATGATAATCATCATCACAAAACATTATGACACGTTAGATTATGGATAAAATATGTATGAGACAAAATAGAGAACCCACCAAACCAGATCGTTGTCTTGTTCCCCGGTTACATGATTTCACATATATTCTGTCAGGTAAGAAAATTTTCTCTCGATTAGACATTAATAGATCTTGTAACAGCCTATACTCGTAATCATCCCACTGCAGGGCAAAGGCCTCCATCATTGAATTCAAGTTACTACAGCAATGATGGGTACTGGCATAATCACCACGCTTGCCAAATGCGGGTTAGTGATCACAAACCCGAGCAATGTTCGAAAATTCGAAACTTTTTGGTTGCCATACCCGGGAATTGAACCCGGGACCCTGAGATCTTGGTCCGGTATTTAAACCACTAGAAGCACTTAATAGAGCTAACCATTTTATTAAAACTGCACCTGAGGATAAAAAAAAAAAAATCTTTATTTTTCACCACAATATTACACGTTCGCTTAGTATTCTAGAGAATAAGCTGTACTAGAGGAATATTAACAGACATAAAATAATAATACAAACATATAACATTGGGGAGAAATGGAGCCTAAGCTAGGGATAACCTGAATTTCAGGACTCCAGGAACCCCGACCCAGACATGACATACTTACTATTAGTATAACTATGTACTAACTAAGTAACAAGAACAACAAAGAAAGAGAGAAAAAGAAAAACAAAGAAAGAAAATAAATAAAAAACATAAATTGTATGTGTCTGACTATGTATGATTGATTGTGGCTATGTTGTATGAATGGTGTATATGGTGTATGTGTGTGTGTGTGTGTGTGTGTGTGTGTGAGAGAGAGCGTGTGCGCGCGCGTGCGTAGGCGTGTGAGAGCGTGTGTGTATACTTAAGCGTGTATGTGTTAGTGTCTATCACTGTAGCAGTGATTCTGTGTCATTATAGTAAAGTTCCAGTAAGTAGTTTTTGATGGTAATTTTACATTCGTGAAGTATTTTAGGATACAAATTGAGTGTTGTGTTAAGTTTGTTATATAAGTGTTTGGCCAGGAAATTTGTGTGGCGTCGGAAAAATATGGTTTTGTGTTTGTCTATTTGACATACCTTTGCTAGTCTACGACTGTTGGTCTGGATGGTACTTTGGGTGAATGTCAACTGCTTATGCTGTCGTAGTGTAAGCTGCAGGACAAACAGCTGCCTCACCGTCATAATTTTTGCGTCTTTATAAAGTTCAAGTGAGGGGTACATGAAGTGTTTTCTTAACATTACCTTTAATAAAGAACGCTGAGCACGTTCCAGCTTTATATTTGTTGTTTTACAAACCCCGCCACAGGCCGGTATGCAATATGCAATTACCGTCTGTACAAGAGCATAATAAATAGTTTTTAGAAGTGTGGGCTTGAGTATATTCCTAATTTTTTTAAATAGGCAAATTAATTTTCTTATTCGTGAGGATAAAAGATCAATTTGGATTTTCCACGATAGTGTTTCGTCTAATTGAACACCCAGGTATCTAATGTCTGTTACTTTTTGTAGTGGGACGCATGAGCAATTCGATGTGTCTGCATTATCACATGTATGTAATTTTAATGAAATTTGATTTATTTTTGGTCGGGTAGATTTATTTATCGAAAAGGTAATGTAATTAGACTTACTAACGTTTAGAGTTAAAAGGTTTTTGCTGAACCAAGCTGAGGTCTAAAGAAGTCCTTGCTCAGCATGTGAACGTGCATCAGCCCAAGTCCTCCCCTGAAATACTAGGGCTGTGTCGTCTGCATAAGAAATTATTTTGCCATTTTTTGGTTTGAATTGACACAGCTCATTTATGTAAATCAGGAAGAGGCTTGGGCCTAATACACTTCCCTGGGGGACGCCGCAGGTGACGGGGAGGGGGGAACTGACATGTTCACCTATTTTGATAGCTTGTTGTCTATTTGTGAGAAAACTATTAAATAGCTTCAGGGGTAGGCCACGGATACCAATCTGTTCAAGCTTATTTAGTAGAATTTTTATAGAGACTGTGTCGAATGCCTTTGCCAGGTCAAGGAAGACTCCGATACATCTTCGTCCACTGTCCAGATTCCCTGCAATATTATTCGTGAGCTCAATTATTGCGTCTTCTGTGGATTTTTTTGATTGGAAACCATATTGTGAATCAGAGATAACTTTATCTGCCTTTAAATAACTCATTAGACGTTTGTTAATGATATTTTCGAGGAGTTTGGACATTACACTTAGCACAGAGATTGGACGGTAATTTTCAACAATACAGGATAGGACTGTTATTAATTTGTCCCTTAGGTTTATTCGAATTTTTACGTCTTTCGTTCGGTCTACGTAACGGTACCTAGTCAAAGTTTTCAGCAATTTATATAATATAGTAAAAAAGTTTTAATAAATTTAGATTTCCTTTTTAATTTTGTTGATAACGTAATTATAGGCTCAGATAATATTTTAGAACACCACAACTTACGACAAGTTTATAAACGTTTCGCTGAATTTGGAATAACAATTAATTTAGATAAATGTGAATTTGGTAAAGAAGTTATTGAATTTTAAGAATAATAGGTTTCAACAGACGGAATTGGACCCCTCGATCATAGAACCAAAGCCATAGCAGAATTTCCTCGACCGGAAACCGTCGATCAATTACGACGATGTCTAGGTATGATCAATTTTTATAGACCAAATATACCTAAAGCCGCGGAAATACAGCCGCCTCTAAATAAATTTTGAAAAAATTCGTTAAAGGAAGGATAAAAGTAAAATATTATGGACAGATGATTCAATTAAAGCTTTTGAACAGTGTAAATTGAGCCTTAAAAACGCAGTTAAGTTGACGCATCCAGCATGTAATATACCGTTAGCTCTAATGACAGACGCGTCAGATAAAGCAGCAGGAGCAGTTTTACAGCAGAGAGAAAATGATTCTTGGACGCCATTAAGATATTTTTCAAAAAAGTTTACGTCAGCTCAGCAAAAATATTCAACGTATGATAGGGAACTTACAGCAATATTTTTGGCTATAAAACATTTTAGACATTTAATTGAAGGGCAACAAGTAACTATATTTACTGATCATAAACCTTTACAGTTTGCATTCAATAAAGTAAAAACAAATAGCGATACGCCAAGGCGTACGAGACAGTTATTATTTATTTGCGACTTTACAACGGATATTAGGTACATAAAAGGTAGCGATAATAATATTGCGGATGCTATGTCTCGTGTGGAAACAAAACAAGGCCCTGACGCAATAGATTACGCGGAATTAGAGATAGCTCAGGAACATGACACTGAGTTAACGCAGGTGTAACGCAGTAATAATAAAAGTATATCGTTGAAGAAAATGGTTATACTTAATTGTAATAAAATGATTTATTGTGAAAGTTCAACGGAAAATTGTAGACCATATTTACCAGAAAGTTTTAGAAAAGATGTTTTTAATAATATTCATAGTATTAGCCACCCAGGGGTAAGGGCAACTAGGAAATTAGTAGCGGAACGATTCTTTTGGCCAGGATTAATTAGAGATGTAGGACAATGGGCAAAGACTTGTATACAATGTCAAAAGGCAAAAATAAATAGGCAAACAGTATCGGAACTACAACAATTTTCTAATGCTGAACGTTTGTCACACGTTTGTCACGGCATAGGTATTTAGTAACTAGGATAGATCGTTATACACGATGGCCAGAAGCCATATCAGTTTCAGAGATAACAGCAGAGATAGTCGCAAAAGTATTTTATGAGAATTGGATCTGCCGATTTGGTACGTTTTTCAAAGTAACAACAGATCAGGGAAGGCAATTCGAAAGTAATTTATATACACAGTTATTAAAATTAATGGGTATAAAAAAGTCACGTAGTAGCCCCTACCATCCTCAGAGTAATGGGATTATAGAGCGTTTTCATAGAAGTATGAAACAATCTTTAATGGCGCGTATTTCAGATAATATATCATGGTGTGACGAGTTATCAACAGTGTTATTAGCATTGCATAGTAGGTAGAAGCAAATAATATTAATATTCTTTGACCAAGTCAAAGTTTTGACGCGATGTTATTGAAAACAGGTGTCAACTTAGAATTGATAAATGACTTGGAAATGTTAATAATGATTCAAAAAGGAATACGCGGTGGTATATGTTTATGTTCCACAAGGCATTCCAAAGCTAACAACAAATATTTAAAAACTCATGACTCGACAAAGAATAATAACTTTTTGATTTATATTGATTGCAATAACCTTTGAATGTGCGTATTTGCCTCATTCAAATTTCAGGTAATAGAATAACTCAGAAATTGCTGGAATTGATTACGAAAATGTTTCGACTGACGGGGATACTGGTTATATACTAAAGGTAGACTTAGAATACCCTGAACATTTGCATGATGCCCATAAAGATTAACACTAGGTTCTAAGACCTCAAAATTGATTCCAAATTTATACGACAAATATTTTTATGTCATCCATTTCGTTTACCTGAAAACATGACGTATTTAACATGGATTATTGCTAGAGAAAATACATATATAGAGTCATTCAATTCAAACAAAGCCCTTATTTGAAACAGTACATTGACATGATTACTAAATTGCGTAAAAAGGCAAAATCTGCATTTGAAAAAGATTTCTTTTAACTTTTAAATAAAAGTATATTTGGAAAGACACTTAAAGACGTTGAAAAAAGAGTCAATGTTAAGTTAGTCAATAAATGGAGTTATGATAGGAATATAACAAAGAAAATGTACTGTGCTGAGCAATTAATAGCTCGACCAAACTTTCACAGTACTATAATTTTTACAGAAAACTTTTAGAAATATCTAAAGTCACATGTTTGATTTTCACTATTCTATTAAGAAACCTTTTTATGAAGAAAAGTTAAAACTTTGTTATACGGATACTGATAGTTTCCTTTATTCAATAGAATGTAAAGACTTTTACAGAGATTTAAAGTTACCTTTCCTTCCCTACTTAGATACTAGTAAAGAGGAGTGACTTTTCAAAAGGACTTATTTCTCATTTTGAAAAAAACCTTTTTTTTAATGCAATTCAATTCTAACACCATATTCTTAATATTTTTCAATTATAGTTTGGTCCAAAACGGCTTTTTTCCTTTCTAAAATCGACTAGAAAAAGAGCACTCCGCATCAAAAGTACTTATATCCATATCGTTTTAGTCCATTGAATTAAAATAATTGTTTGAAACTTTTACATTTTCTGAAAATTAGGTTAATGAAGAAATAAGCCCTTTTGAAAAGTCACTCCTCTGTACATGTTGTACACAGGGTAATTAATTAATTACCCTGTGAACAACATGTACCGTATTTCAAGTCAGAATAAAAAGGTACCAGGTCTTTTCAAAGATAAGCTAAGTGGGAATCTAAATTTTGAATTTGCTGGTATAAGATCAAAGTTATATTGTATTAAAACAACTCAGGATGAGTATAAAAAAAGGAATACAGAAACAAGTTCTAAGAAATGTACACTTCAAGGATTATTACAGCATATTAAATGAAAATGTTTACTTAAGGAAGAAAAATGTTATATTTTAAATCTCTTAGACATGAAATATTTACACAAGAATAAAACAAGATAGCTTTGTCAGCGAATGATGATAAATGTATTATTTTAAAAAACAAATTTCCACTTTGTCATTGTAATACTATATCCTAATGGTGATGGTATTGATAAAATATAACAAAGGTAGTAATATTATGTATACTGGTTGAAATAATAGACAACTTTTATGTAACTAATGTTTAGGAATCCAATTTTAAATTTTCTATACTCAGTAGATATCTGGTCACTTTTTGTAAATACGAAATTATTTAATCAGTGGTTTTAATAACTAATTTTCTCATTTGTGATTGAGAAAATAATATAAAAAAAGACGTGTGGCACTCAGAGACTGCCGCGGTAAAGCTACTGCATAGCATTTTTTATTAACTTATGCCGATACAATAAATGCCACCTAAAGGCGGGTTGCTGAACTAAAGAGACAAGCGTGATATTTCAAAAAGTCATTAAAAGTTCTGCTATTCATCGATAGATGGAAAAACTAAAAAGTATCACCGCTGTGCCGGTCGGAGTGGGGGGTGTTAGGTTATTTTCGTTACGGAATTTCTGGATTCAGTCTCCACGCTCAAGGCCCGCGATAGAAGCTATGCAATAGCTTAATAAATTATTAGGTAACAATATTGTATAAGTGGCTAAAGTAATATACTAGTTTCATTAGGTTACGAGCTTCAGATTTCATGTAACTAAAAAGTATCACCGCTGTGCCGGTCGGAGTGGGGGGGTGTTAGGTTATTTTCGTTACGGAATTTCTGGATTCAGTCTCCACGCTCAAGGCCCGCGATAGAAGCTATGCAATGGCTTAATAAATTATTAGGTAGCAATATTGTATAAGTGGCTAAAGTAATATACTAGTTTCATTAGGTTACGAGCTTCAGATTTCATGTACTCGACAGATATTTTATACTTATGAAAATAAATTACTTTACTGATTAAGCATTTTTATTTAAAAACTTGTAGAAACCTGTGACATGACGAAATCCAAGTATTTGTTATATTTTATAATATAGGGTTACTTAAACAATAAAGTTTACAAAGAGTATTTAAATTAGGAGCGCCTAAAAAGTTATGTCTAAAATGTAATTTTCGTTATCACATGATATATATCATGCAGCCATTTTATTTTTTTATCTCCTTTTACGAAAATCTTTCTACCTTTTAAATAAGTTTTAATAATTATTTTAAATTCTCTATAGTCAACGTATCCTTCGTTCCACCGATAGCCTCTGTTCTTTTCGATCCAGCAAACCTGTTTTTTGTTAAAACTTGTTACGTATGGTTTGTATGAATGATACTCGAAACTTTCAATGCTGTTATCGTGTGATGTTTGTTGAGAAATATTTAAAATATTCAACCCAATTATCTTAAGAAAATGTTTATTGGTCTTAGTTAGCTTCTTTTTAAGCTGAAGCTATCTGTCTTTGTTCAATGTTCTGTTAGAACTGAGCAGAGTACATGATGTAGAAGGGCTTATATTGAAATTATTCATATCATTTTTCTAAAATGTAAATACAGTTGTAATTCTTCTCCTCGTAAGTTTATCTCTTTGTTTTCAGCGTCCAACAGCCTTATATTGATATCACTTATAGAAATTTGGTTAACAGGAAAATAAGTAAAATTTTTAGGTATTTTAATTGAATAATTATTGTTATTGAATAATAATAACCAGGTGGTACATTAGGCACGAACTCATAAATTATAAGGCTTGCCTTCCCGTTTACAAATTTTAATGATCCACTAATTACATCGCATTCGATCCGCACAATGGTTGTTGATAGAATTCTTACAGGATACTGTGATTCAGTACTTATATTTGCATTTATTGTTTCCATTCCGAAACCTAAAATTTTACCAAGTGAGTCACCTTTATCTAAATGAACGTCTTTGAAACAATAAATATTTGTTTTCAATGTGTTACTATTGCAGTTTCATTATTAAATTAACTAGTGTTCTTTATGTTATTTTTAAAAGTCACAAATATCCTGAAGCTCATAAGACCCTTCAGGAATTTCGATGATTTAATTTTCACCATAAGGGAACTTGTTGTTTCTTTCATCAATGTTAGGAATAGAATTGAAGGTTGAAAAATATAGAAGACCACATTCATAGTCTCCTCGAAGTTCCAACGTTGGTAAATAATTTGTTGTTAAGGAGGCTCCTCTCCCGGTTATAGACACAGTGAAAGACATCATTATACTGACAATTTTATTAATTATTTTCATTTTATAAATGCTTTTTCCAATAATTCCTTACACAAATGACCACAGTTTACAGTACCAAAGGCTTGATGTCGTACATAATTATAGTATATAGGTATTTCACGCAAATATTTTACTAATTCCAACGGTGGTTTTAAATTACCTAAACTGTCATAATATTCCACGTAATTATTTTGCTTTACAAAGGCTACCTAATGTGTACCAGGATTTTTGTTACTGTCCAAATTCATGATTGCACATTCTATCTTTTTAGGTTTCGAAGGTAATGTATCTCTCATAAATACACAACGAAAGAATAGAATGTTACTAGCATGTTCTAATATATCGACATTAGTGAGCGCACGTCTAGGTAGTACTTTAATTAGTTTTTTGAGGGATTCAGATATAATCCTGTCGCTTTTTTATGAGGTTTAATATATAACCCTTTTTTAAGAGCCACCGCTTCCATCATTCTGTTGTGTCTTTCAGATTCCTGAAGACTCTTTTGTGCAGCTATAAAATCATTAACAGCTTTTGCTATACCTTCTGCTCCTTCAGCAAGAGAACCTAAAGCCGATAACCCCGCAAAAATGGGAATAAATGGTAAAAGTCCTTTACATTTTGGAAGAGGAATAAATCGAGGTATACTTTTCCCTTTTTATTACCAAAAAGTTTCTTTGCAGCCGCATAGGCATATTTTAGAGCAGAGTGGTTATTTTTGGATTAAATTTTTTTAGTTCTGATTTATCGCTTTCTTAAATGATGTTATGCCACGACCTGCTCTGATTTTCGCTTTCATAACATTTTTAACTATCCATGTAGCAATTTTTTCCCAATTCCCAACATCTTTCGATTTTAGCCTTCTCTTAGCCATATTTAACAGTTCTAAGTCAGCCTTATGTCGAGCACCAGAATCTTAATTCAAGTAAGCAATATCGTGATGCATACAAGCTTCATCCAATTTGTTTATCCCTCGTTCGCCTTGAAGTAATCGTTTCTGAAGTTTTTCTGCCAGGACCACAAAATTGGTACCCAGGTAAATGTAACTCAAACGGTAAATGATCGATCAAGCTATTAATTATACCACTGCCTTCCTTCATCGATAATCATAAAGTGAGTTATAGAGAGAGGTTAATAATGTGCTACTTATATACCTTCACCACTAATTTGCTTTTGTCAACCCAACTGTTTTCCTTATCACTTAAACCCAACCATTTTACAAAAAGTTTGTTTCCTTTTCTCTTTATAACTTTCTCAATAAGATAAAGGTCTGGCAATTTAATTTTTTGTAATTCATATCCATAAAAAGAACCAAGAATAATTTGATTGTGTTTATCTTCAATTCGGTACTTTTCAGGAATTGTTTGATTGACTTTTATAATACGGAAAATTTCGGTAGACCAATTGGGTGTATGGGAGAGTCGGATATATCGTACCAGTTTTCAGTTTTAGCGAAATATCTTGGTTCTATGTAAATGAAAACAAATATTTTTTTCTACATTACCTAGATCATTAAACCCTTCATCTTATATCGCAATGTCAAAATCATACTCTTAGCCGGTTTTGCAAAATAAGCGTTTTTCCAAAAGCTTTCCATTGGTACAATTTAGCTGACTGGTTGGTTTTAATGTACCATAGGTCTCGTAAATTGTACCAGCATAAATTAAGGGAAATTCTGTAATGATAAATAAATAATAACTCAATGAAATGTTCTGAATAATACATAATACATATTAAGTAAATTATGACAGTATTTTAATAATGTAAATAAGGAAAAGTTCTACCAAAATAAATATTTTTTTCCCAATATGTAATATTTATGATAAGCTGTCAAAAGCTAAACCGTTTTAAACATTTAGTAAACTTAAATACTTATTATAAAAGTAGTTATAAAATTAGTTTTAAACAAAAACATTTTTTTGCACTAAGTGCTATTATTATAATAATTAGTTATTAATATCAGGTTTAATTATATTTTACTGTGATCGAATTATTTATGAAATTTGATGTACCTTATTTTAGTTTAAACAGTGGTTTAAACTAAAATAAGGTACATCAAATTTCATAAATAATAAGTGGCAGTGGCCACGAATATCCAGTCAACGTTTAGGCCTTTTTTATTACAGTAGTGAACATCACATATGGCACAAATATTTTCCTTGCCAACTCTATAAAGAAATCCTCACTGCTAAATAGAATAAATAAAATTGAAATATAATTTTAGAAATACTTAGTAGTTTTATATATTTTGTTTAACTCATTTTCTTCTTTTTTAAAGCTGATAAAGCCCTTTCCAAGCCTTATTTAGTCCATATGTAATATTTTCTTTAATTACCCTCTAATCTAAAAAAAACAACTGTCTGAATGTATATAGTTGGGTACATTGTACCAGTACAATTAAGAAAACTACTGGTGGTACATTTTATCGAACTAGCTCATTTCAAAAACATATGTTTGTAACAAAATAACCTCAAAATTTAGTACGATCATTACGTTATAATTTAAGAGGTAAATAAATTACTGTTCAATAAAAAAATATAAACAAAGTCACAACTACCTTTTCATTGATTTATGTTCTTAGGTTTGCGCTTCAAAAATTGCATCAAGCACACCCAAAAACGTTTTTATTTTCTCAAACTGAGTGCGCTTGCCGGACACCAAAACAAAAACAAAAGTAGTAGGAGGCGCTGTTAGCGCTTAGTTTTTGTGTTACCAAGAAAGAAATATAATGACGTTTGGTAGGAAATATCAAGGTGGTACAATTTATCATGCAGTACAATATACCAGACTCTCCCCTATAACCCTTATAAAAATCTTCTTTGTATTTACTTATACGAACAAAATCGTCAACTTGAAAAGTGGTTCGTTGACGCGTTTTTTGCTTTTGGCTTTTAATAATATTAGATTTGTCAACAATTTCATTAGAACTATTAACATTAAATGGTTTTAATTTTGTAATACGATGCAAAGTGTTGTTATACTGCTGTACAACGGTATCTAAATTATTTCTAAACCATTGATATCGATCGCATGAACTCGTTCCACAATGGCTGCCTTTTTAACCGAGTACGTTGAATAATGATTTATGTTAAAAGTGTTTGTTAACTGTTTAAAAGAATCGTTATAAAACTCTGTACCCAAATCATTTTGCAAATGATTAGGCTTTCGTGCTGATTCTATTTATATATTGTGCATTGCATTTGTGACTCTCTGTTTGGATTTTGACTTTAATGGTCTAACCCATAAAATCAATTACAACTAAAACATATTTATATCCCTTATTAAATGATAAGTATTTTTGAAAATCCATAAGGTCCGCTTGCCATAAATCATATATTCCTTTTATAATAGTATGCCTACGAGAGAAATTTCTTCTATCTGCTTTGTGAAGCTCGTTTACGATGTCTTGTTTACTTACTTTTGAAAGGTTTCGCTGCAATCATGAGATCGATGTCCTTTTTAGTGTAATGTACTCAGATTAGTTGTTAATTTTTCTAAATTGTTGAGGTATTTTTTGATATTACTTTGAATTGTTTTCATTAATTCTTCAGTTCTTGAACACATTTATCTACGTATTCTTTATTCACAGCCTCATCTTCTTTCTCTGGAAATTTCAATAATTCTAATCTTGATGATTTTAAGTCAAAATTGCCTACATCTGTTTTTACTAATGTATTTCTAAGAATATCTGTGAATTCAGACAATCGTAAACGCTTATGAACGTGATGCCCAAATTTATCTATATTCATTGCCGTCTTCTCTGTTTCTGTAGTGAAATGATACTGCCTAATCCTCCTAATGGAAGCTTTATATATTTTTTGTCTTTTATAATACCAGCTTCTTGCATTAATTCAATTATTTGCATTAATTTTACTGTGTACATGGATAGTTTCACTGGATCCAAGTAGTAGTTTTAATCGTTCCACTAACTCGTTTGGATCGTTAATACAATAATTCTTTTAAGCCTAGAATTTTTTTCAAACTACGATTTCCAATTTTCAGAATGTAGTCATCATCATAACCACAGGTTTTGCCGAGCCAAAGTTTTCCTCCTTCATTTCTAACACCATAGGGTACATCTTTCATCACTTCAGATGAGACCGACCATGTTAAAGAGTCGTTGTTTATACTTGGTGAAGATTGAAGACATTTTAATGAGTTTTCATGGACATCGTGATCCACCGAGGGTGACGTAGTCAGGGTTTTGTTAGATGTTTTGTAAACATTAGTATCTGAGTTAAGGCAACTCAGATACTAATGTTTATCGATCATCACCAGATTCTTCAAAATCTTCAGAAGAAGTACTTAATGTTTCGCTTTCGTCGTATTTAGTTCTTTTAGGTTCGGTTTGAGGGTTTTGTTCCGATTCTTCATTTGTAACACGTTTATTATCAGTTTGGTTTGTCAACAATTTCAGTGGGTTAACGATAGATTTGAATATTGTATCCAAAGTCATGTCATTTGAATTTTTTCACGTCTTGAATCATTTGTTCCTTTCTTTTTACAGCTGCAGCATATTTTACAATTTGTTCTTTGAGGTTTCGTTTCATAGTTGAGAATTCTACTCTGTTTGACTTTTCTAATGAAACTGAATGGTTAGTAACTTATCAGCTTTATAAAGGGTTCAGTTAGTCCATTACTATGAATGTATCAAAGTTTATTCGATAACAGCCTTTGTTACGTTCACAATCCTTATTGATAACCACATAACTGTAAGGTTTACTCCATACAGTTGAATACATTTCACGAAACTGTGGCCATGTCATATCAGACCCAACATGTTCATCGTAAGCATGTCTTAGATATATATCGTCTTGCTTAAACAATATAATAATATTAGCATTATCTCTTACTAGTTGCTGGGGTATTTTAGTATAAGTTTGATTCATGTAACGACCTCCGTGGCGGAGTGGCGTACACACCGGTTTTTAAGGGGTCGCCTGCTCCGAGGTCCCGGGTTCGATTCCCAGACGGGTCAATGTAGAAAAAAAAGTGTTTTTCTACATTTTCTCGGGTCTGGTTGTTTGTGGTACCTTCGTTGTTTCTGGTTTCCAAAATACGAATGCTTTCAATAGTTATTCAAATTGGGATCAGAACAATGTATGTGCTGTTGTCCACATTTATTTTTATTTATTTATTTTTATGTAAAAACAATCAGTATTTTTATGTCGGCCCATGGCGAAATAATTACGTACATTATTTTGGTTTTCACAAGCAACATCGTCAAATATGATAATTGAGTCAGGCAACGCTTCAAGTGGAGATAAAATTTCACTATTACGATTATACTTGTTAAAAGATGTGCCTGCAACCTTCTCCAATACTTTTTCTAAGAATACGTACTTAGGTTGGCATAAAGACTTAAAGTAAACGTAAAGGTTACGAAAACGTAGGCCATCCTTATGTAACAAAAGACTGATTTCCAAATTAGTCTTCCCACAGTTTGATGGACCACACACAATAAATTTGGCAATAAATTCCCGTGACGCTTAGCCTCGTTCGATGTCGAAGGATGATGACAGATGCATTCTAATTTAATTGAATATTTTTGTTTTAGAAATTTAAAAACAGAATTTTTAACTTAACCGTCGTGAATAGTGGGTTTTGACGAACTGATTACAGTATTCTCGCGTCGATGATTAAAAAGTGTAGCTTAGAACAGGATCAAATGCATTTACTGCAAGCGCGTTGTACTTTTATTTGTATTATTGGGCAATATATCGCACAGAGTGAGGTCTTGATCGACACTGAGATTTACGTATCTATCGTCATAATATGCTTATGCGAAGGGATTATTGAGGATTCTAAAAAAGTTTTTTTAACATTATTGATCGAACGATAGTTGTAACACGTCGTTACATTTTTGTCTTTATTTTGTTTCAACAGCTCGTGCGCAGCTAAGGATTTTTCTGGTAACGTAACTGGTGCAACTTTGTGTCTGTCACCCCACAATTACTTTTTTTTGTCAAATAATTTGATTGTCGTAATTTTTTTACATTATTATATTATTAGGCAAATCTCTATTAATTTGTGTTATTCCTTTTTACGTAGTTTTCTACTATTTTCAGGGCTGAGTAGTTTCCTGCGTTCTTTGGCTCTATGTGTCAAGTTTAACGTTTGGTTTCCAAGTCATGACATGAAACGCAAATAAAAAAAAGTAACTTGTCATAGAGGGGAGAGGTTTGATCGCTTTGTAAGCGGACGCCATTTCGTGGCCAGCTCTTTTTTACCACGCTTCCTGAATTTTTATTCTGAACGCTTTAGCCGCTGAGAAGTTATCTTAATGGAGCTCAAGCGTCCCAAGATGCCTGTAGGCATGTTAAGCCAAAGGGCTAATTTATTTTTTTGTGTTTTCTCTTTAATTTGTCTCCTCATGGACTAACATTTTATATTGACCCCTGGTGGATCTACATACATGATGCATGGCCTCATCTTGGTGATTGTTGCTGTATTTCTATGGGCTTGAAATATCGCCGTCCTCGCTCCTAGCTACTAGGACATACTTATGCTGCACTAAAAGTATCGGGAATGGAATACTCGTATTTCCACTGTTCCTGTCATATTAAAATCTTTTTAATTGCAAACTCCTTGGTTTTAAAAATTGAATACCATTTATTTATTTAAAAAAAGATTCTCGGTCTTATCCATTGATTTAGGGTACAATTAGGATTTATATTCTACATGGGCTTATCACAAGGTCTTGTCAAACTCTCTCATTTTTTAGAGCAAGAAAACATAAATAATTCTATGTTTTCTTTCATGACCATCCGCCGTACAGCCCTGACCTAAGCCCTAATGATTTCTATACTTTCCCTAAAATAAAGAATAAATTGCGTGGTCAGAGATTTTCATCATCAGCTTCTTTAGCTGTGGACGCCTACAAAACGGCCATTTTGGAGACCCAAAATGGAAAAATGTGTCAAATTTCGCGGAGAATACTTTGAAAAGCAATAAATACATTTTTAAATAGTAATGTTGTGTCACTTCCTTGATTCCCGAAATTTTCAGTGCCGCCCTCATATTCCTGCGCGCATGTGGAAATCTCTGCTCCAGGGACTGAGGGATATGTGTGGTTCTCCACGGTTACTTTATAATTATTATTGGTGACATGATCTAATATCATGCAACTAGGTATTTATGAACATTTATTCTTTTGATAGTTTTCATGCATTGGTGATACTCCTCAGCTCATAGGTCAGGCCAACCTTAGTTTTAGTCAGACGTGAGTAAAGGAATTCCTGCTTCTCAGTTTTCCTTCACTAAACCTGAGAATTTAAGTTTCTAGTTAAGCACAGAACTTTTGTTTAATTGCATAGTGGTAATTTGTTCTTAACACTAATGTAAGTTTATTGTATGTGGCTCATTATTATGTGGCTCATTATTTATCTGCCAGGCTCATGTATGTGCTTCAATGTAGGTACTATCTTTTATATCATAAATATTAAATAAACAAGGGGAGACAAATTGAAAAATCTTGTTTTCTTTTATTTTCTTGCTTATGAGTTAAAGCAAGTGGCGCCCTCCACAGCTTCTAAGTACAGTTCTCAGAGCACTGAAGAAGAACCCACGAGCTCATTACTTCGAAAACCACACCTAACATCTTAGCTTGTTTCATAGTAAGATCGATTATGTGAAAAAACTGTTTAAGCAATGCTGTGCAATTTACGTAGACGCTGATGCCCGTACTTTCTATGCAATGCTAAATTCATCGGCTTTTACGACACAGGAAAAGAAGAGTTGGTACTATTATTTTAATACCGCACGATAAATAAGTATCAAAATTTTTGAATATAATATGCATATATATATCAGACGACAAACATGATAGCTAAAGAAATAAACAACCTAAAGCCAAACAAATTTTCAAAATTTCTTATCTGCATATTCAAAATTACAAACACAGAACAGCAGAATACAGTAACTCTCGAAATAAACTGACTCGCACACACAAATCCGTAGTTCTCTGTAAGTGTTGTTATTGATACTGCAATTGCCGTAATAAACGGTAATCCACGTTTTTTTTAACGTAGATTAACGTAGATTAAAAACGTAGATTACGGCAGGCATTTCAATGCCGGATTAAAAAAATACGGCAAATGGCTGTAAGCGAAATGTAATGTTTTTTAACCAGCGCGCAAACAAACGTACAACTCACAGGATGTGAGCAGCCGATAGCCGGGGAAATCCCGACTTACGACTAAAAACAAAGTTCATATCACCATATCGTGCCATTTCTTTCGCTTTAGTTAAAAATGAATGAGACAACGTATACATGAATTTAGGAGTCGAATAGCTCAAGTTCATACATAATACTCAAGCTCCTTCATTTGTTACGGTTTTGAGATAAATAATTTCTTTTAATAAGTGTTTATTTGTGAATAAAAGTTTGCTCTGGACGTTTTATGTCTGCCTCACAGTAATGCAGATTGTGCAAGGATATTCAGCCCGTTGAACAATATGAAGAAGACCAAGATAAAACAAAAGTTAATGACAGTATATAAACTTGAAAAATTTTTGAAAAATTTTGTCTCAGGCGGGACTCGAACCCGCATCTCCTCGCATGCCGGGCGGGCGCCATACCATTAGGCCACCGAGACACTGCGACACGGCGCGAATTTTTCAAGCATATTCTTACGCTGTGAGCCAGCGTTGCTTCATCAAGTGTTAGGAGTTTGCACCCTTAACACCCGAAAGAAACATCTTTGCAGATGTTTGACAGTCAGTTAAGATGAAACAGCTATTTATATACTTTATTTGATATTTTAGCAACTTAATTGCACTTATAATATCAGTATATAAACTTGAAAAATTAAACTATCGACTAACTATATAACTTAATGACATCGACTGTAAATAAAACTATATTAACAAGACAACTTATTCAAAACCAAGGGAACTGTACTAAGGTGTCGCGCGACATGTCTACTGACAAAATGAGAAGTAAGGGTAAGTACACACTAGATAAACATGAATCTGAAGTTATAGAAACGATAAGAAACCTTTAAAGAGAAGAAACAAATGAGGAATAAACATTTTTAAATATACGGCATTTCAGTATTTTTTTTTCCCTAAAAATACGGCAAATTAGAATGTGACATACGGCAACCCAGATTTTCACGATAACAAACAACGCTGCTGTAAACTATAGAGTGCAGTCTGCAGTATCGTCGTGTCCGCTGCGACCGGCTGACGCGTAGTCGGTCATCCACGTCTTCTATACTTTCATATTTATATTTGTTAGACAATTGTGTTCGGAAATGTAGTAATAGTGGTTCACATAATTTTGAATAACCTGAATGAATAAGTCAAGTGCCATTGAACGTACAAAAAAAAACGTACATCGACAAACTCGCCGATAGATGATCAATATTAATCAGAATTTTTCTATATAACAGTGCTAAATAAAAATTGATAGAAGTCTGGGAGTGAAGCAAGATCCAGTAAAAAGTGAGATTCATATCGCTATCGCGCAACATGATTATATAAATAATATTACAGAGATAATCCCATACGGTTTAAGGTCTTTAAGTAACCTAAAACATTTATCTAACTTAGTTTAAAATTACCGGTGATAGCTTTATCACTTAATAATAATAAAGCTTGATATCATTAATCAACGACAATTAATGTCGAAATTTCAGAGTGATAACTAAAATTATTACTTTAAAGACCGTTTAGTTTCTTTCAAAACATCAGACAGTGCATGTAGTGAAATATTCAAGAAATTTGTCCTATTTACTAGTGGAACAAAAAATCATGTAAATGTCAGCCAAAAAGTAAACAAATCTGGAAACCTGTTTATAATTTCCTCATAATCTTCTAAACTTACCCCTATTTTAAGAAGAACATGATTTTTATATTGTATCTGCTTGTGTTTCAAACAGCTAATACATAAATTTAAAATATTTTAAGAGCAGAATATTGTAAGTGAAGTCTGAGTCACGTAGGTCATGGAGACCGGTTGCGTTTGTGAAATAGTGAATGAACTCGGCACGATTCGCTGTTGATGTACCGCTATGTAGGATTACAAACACAATTCGCTAAATGTAAACACAAACAGTTAACATCGCTACATCTTCTTTATGACATAAAAGATGACTTCCATAAAAGATCAAGGATATATCCTCAATTAGCTTTGCACTTATAGAGAAAAAATCTTAAGTATAGTCAACAGTTCTTACTATCACGAAACGTAAAGTTGTTTTAGACATTGATCTTTATGTTTATGTTTGAGTTTAAATTGAAAGTCGTAAATACTTATCATTTACGCATGAACTGATGAGCTTTAGAAAGTACCTGTAGTACCTTCTGTGGTGGTGTGTTTGTGGTACCTTCGTTGTTTCTGGTTTCCAAAATACGAATGCTTTAAATAGTTATTCAAATTGGGGCCAGAACAATGTATGTGATGTTGTCCACATATAAAAAAAAAAACCGGCCAAGTGCGAGTCGGACTCGCACACGAAGGGTTCAGTACCATTGACTAGGTAAACAATAGGTACAGACAACAGCACGTCAACCTACCACAAAACGTCAAATTATCTCAATTGATTTTGATCTCTACTTGTTGGACTTATAGTTGAAAATCAATTCAATGACTTTTAACTTTTTAGGTAGGTTGACCTGCCGTTGCCTGTACATAAATTTAGTTAATGTAGTTCATACCCACTACGATTTATTGATATCGAGCAAAAATAGGCAAAAAGTTGCGTTTTTTTGTATGGGATCGCCGCCCTTAAATATTTATTTTATTTTAATTTTATTATTTGTTATTGAAGTAAAAATACAATTGAGTGTTTTGTGAATATTTCAAGTGATATCAAGCAAAGAAGGGCATAAAAATCGCGTTTCATGTATGGGAGCCCCCTTTAAATATAGAATATATTTTTTGTTTTTAGTATTTGTTGTTATTGCGGCAACAGAAATACATAATTTGTGAAAATTTAATTTGTCTAGCTATCGCGGCTCTTGATATAAGTACAGCCTGGTGACAGGCAGACGGACAGACGGACAGACAGCGAAGACTTAGTAATAGGGTCCCGTTTTTATTCTTTGGGTACGGTACCCTAAAAAGAAGATTGCTAGCATCAACAGTTAATAGCGGTTATTTGTGTAACTCTGAACTGATTGTTTCATATTCTTTACTAGTCACTTATCTTTGACGTTACAGTTAAGTGGCTATTTAAGAGGAATAAATTCATAATGCCTGAGCTATTATCACAATAACTTTTTATAACATCATAATTAAAGAAACCCTACTAATCATCGTTAAAATCAGTAAAACTCATGATTAAAATGATTATATGAGTTAAGGGTCAAACACAAAAAATGGACACTAAGAAAATTAAAAATAAAAGTTCATCGAATGATGTAACTTTTTTTATTTAAATTAAGTAAATTACAAATATTCTCACAATAATGTCATTTGAGATTAGTTAGCAATATTTGAGCAATAAATCACATTTTAACTATTTTTATGTCTACAGATGAGACCTATTTGTATACAGAATATACTAAAAGAACCTTAATTAGTCCAAACCATTGTAAAAAAGATATATAAACAAAACAAAATAACTTCTTTTAATAATATTATCTTCTTTGTCCTCATACGAGTAGTAATATATAGGTATTTCTTAAAATTAAAAACAAAAAAAATAATCAACAATGGTCCACAGAAAAGATATATACTTCTGTGGTCAGATGAAAGCATTTCTTAATTTTTCTTTTTATTTATTTGTTTGTAACTCATTCTTATGTAAATTTCTCAAGCACATGTATTGGCTTACAATTTAGGATATTAATCATATTATGTATAAAATTTGTACCATCTCAACTGTAAACTGTTCTGTGTTTAAATAAAATAAAATATTATAAAATATTAAGGAATTTCAGAAAATATTTTCATCATCTGAATCAAAATTGAAGAAATTGTGCCTGTTTGCAGGTACATCTTACAAATTTGCTGCATTTTTATATTATCTGGTGTTAGTCTATCCGTCAAACCTGGTGAATTTGACACAGTCGAATAAGAATAAGAATAATTTATTTGCTCATAAAAAAGTCGCTCAGTGGGCTATGGAAAGAGCTATGCTCGGAGTTTCTGTTAGGGATAAAATCAGAAATGAGGTGATCCGGCAGAGAACTAAAGTTACCGATATAGCCCACCGGATTAGCAAGCTGAAGTGGCAGTGGGCTGGCCATATTAGCCGCAGAACCGACAACCGCTGGGGTAAACGAGTTCTTGAGTGGAGACCGCGTCTCGACAAACGTAGTGTAGGACGCCCTCAGGCCAGGTGGAGTGATGATTTGCGCAAGGTGGCTGGCAGGAGCTGGATGCGAGAAGCCAAGGATCGACCTAAGTGGCATGCAATTGGAGAGGCGTATGTCCAGCAGTGGACTATGATAGGCTGATGATGAAATAAGGCACACCAGGATGACAGAACATATAATATTAGAATCACTCATCCAGCCATATGAAGCAGCATGCAAATACATAAATATAATTTTAATCAATATAAATGTCATTAATAATACAAATTATACAAAAAAACAGATTAAAAAGAACAGATGTATAAAGTATGTCGAACAAATAATAATAATCAAATTTAAATTTAAAGTCACAATAATATTTTAGATAGGAATTAAATGTCAGTTACACAGGAATCAAAATTTGTATGTAAGATAATCTTTTATTGAATAAAAACAGCCGCAAGTCAATAAACTAAATAATTGACGATTAAATAAGCTGCCCTTAAGTTCTTTTATTCGATCCGGTAATTTAGTATAAATAGTACCTAACAGGCATGGCGTAGCAATTACGACCGTACAAAGCCGATCTTGATAAGGGTTGTGCTAGCCTGTTTTTATGTCTGGTATTATACTTGTAAACATGTTCAAATTTCGCGAACAGGTTAGGATAATATGTTTTGACGAACTTACAAATCTCAAAAATATATAAACTAGGAAGTGTAAGAATCCTGTGTTCCCTAAGTATTGGCGCACATGGCGTTTAAGGAGGCTTATTAAAAATAGCTCGTATACATTTCTTTTGGGCAATAAAATAATATGAGTCCGTATCGAAGTAGCGAAGCTACATAACCATAGTACGCTAGAAGAGCAGTTTTGCTATCGGTTATAGTCGTCAATTTCCATAAGGCATATAAAAAACTACTTAGTTTCTTGTTTTACGCCTGTATGTATGGTGTCCAGGACCAATTTTGATCGACTATTATCCCAAGAAAATTTGTACAGTCACTCTCCGGAATTTCTTCACCTTTGTAATTTATTTAAAAAGTATCACTAGTGGGTTTTCTGTTAAAGAATTTAATGAATTTAGTTTTGGAAATGTTAACTTTAAGATTATTGTTTCTCATCCATTTAATGCATGATTCTACAGTTCTATTTATTTCATTTATATGTTCTTCAACTTTGTCATTACTTATAATTAAAGAGATGTCGTTAGCAAAAAGAATACATGGGTAGTGAGTCATGTCAGGAAGATCGTTTATGTAAATGAGGAATAATAGTGGCCCAAAAACACTGCCCTGTGGAATACCATATCTATTAAATCTTTAATTGGATGTATGCTTTGTCATTTCTTTTTGATTGTTTAATTTAGTTATTTCTACACATTGTTTCCTCTCTTGAAGGTAACTTTTGATCCATTCATATGCTGGCCCACGGACACCATAGAATTCAAATTTAGCCAATAATATGTCATGCCGAAAATAATCGAATGCCTTGGTCATATCAAAGAATACTGCAGATACCAATTTCCTTTCATTAATCTTATCAAGAACTCCTTTTAGTAATTTGAATGCAGCAAGTATTGGGGATTCTGCAGTCACTTTGATCATGTCCACTTTTGCCACACTTAAAACACTTTACTTGTCTTTTATTTTTCACGACGAACACAGAAGATGATGTTTGTTGGGACTCCTCATACTTTCCTTTCAACCTTTCTTCTTCAATTAACACTCTAGCCACCGAGTTATCAATAGTTTGTTTATCGTCAGGTGCCGACTCCCATGCTGATACAAAATGCTTGTATTTGTCAGTCAATGACATCAATACTTTTATAATAACGAACTTATTAGAGATATCCTCGCCCATCTGTTTCAACTGGTTTTGCATTTCTTGAATCTTGGCTAAGAAAACTGATATATCGATACCTTTTTCGTATTTGTACTGGAAGAATCGCTGTTGTATTATGTGTATACTTGTTTTAGTCTTTTGCTCATACACGCTTTGAAGTTTTTTCCACATTTCAGCAGAACTATTGCATGTGATGATATGTACCATCGCCTCTTCCGTCATCCGTGTGACCAGTAACGTTTTCGCCTTGGCTTCTTTAGCTTCCCATATAGGTATCTCGGCAGCAGCTTCGGGTTTCACACATTTTCCTTCTCAACCTTGGCCTCTCAACAGCACCATCGTTTGGAATTTCCATATGTTCAAATTTCTGGAACCCTCCAGCTTGATCACGTTTAAATTACTGTTACTCTCCATTTTCCGACCTCGTTCGCAACCCAGAACAAGTTTTCCTTTTCGACGATTTATAAAATCACGCCGGGAGATTGCAGAAAATTTTAACCTCACTTTCTTTTCCGCCGATGAGTAACTGATAGTACCGTCTTACTTTATGCGATATTACAAAGTCAATAGGATAACGGATTATATGCCTGGGCCTATAAACTGTTATTATTTTGTAATAAAACGCAGAGCTTTTTCACCAAACTTATTTTTTTATCAACCGTCTCGTGCAATAGACAAAAACCAAGGAAGTATATATTTTATAAAAGAATCTGCATAACTAACCCAACAAAGTGTTGCCAACCTTATGGGCAAATTTAATAACATTGTAATATTAATATATTCAACTGTATTTATGCATATATTCAATCAGTACCTACCCAAATACACTTTACGCAGAAGAGACTCACTGAACTCGACGAAAAACCCGTGTATTAAACAAAAAAATATATTTTCTTGTATGTTTTTTTTAGTCAGACCACAAAAAGTTTACATCAACAAAAGTATAAAATAAATATGTTGCCATTTTGACTGCACGCTCAATGTAAACTTAATTATAGGTGGCAACGGTTTGCTCTAAAGATACAATATAACAGCAATACTAAAAAAAATATTTAATTACAATTACGCACACGCTGTCGAATTGTTGAATTCATAAAATAACGAATGACAGAGAATGCAATGCTGCCAACATAAAATACGAATCGTTAAGGATGCGTTCAATATAACTTATATTTAAGCAACTTAATGCGCCTATAGGAAAGAACCTAAAATTTGTGAACGACATTTATGTAAATGTAATAAATCCTAAACAAAAGCTGTAGATTTATTCCATTAAAGTGAATTGTATTTTATTTTATATAACAGCTAACCCGTAACAAAATTACATTCTTTAACCATTAATATTATGTATTTTTAATTTTATTTGAATGTGTTACATTCTGCATCCGAACAGTCTACAGAAGGGGACATTTTCTGTTTAAAAAGATTACCAAAAAAAATAAACAGATTCGTTTAAGTTGCCAGCTGTACTCCAAAAGCTGTTTGCATTGAAGATCAAATTATAAAATTAGGAGATAAGCCGTAAAAATGTTTTAAAACACTTTTTAAGTAGCCTGAACACTATTTTTTACTATTTTGTGTATAACCTTTAATTCAACAACTCTAGACCTTAAAATGGCCTAAGCTCTAGACTTATTTAACGTCGCTTTTTTTAAGCAGTTATTTGCAGGAAAGGCGGTATATTCTTTAAATTTCAAACATATTAATTTGTAAAACAAAAATACCAGGATTATAAAAATATCTTACGTTAATTTATTTATAAGCAAACACATTTGTCGACATTGCCAATGAGTAAATTATGCTGCCATTTAGTAAAGAAATAGGTACGTGGAATTGATAAAACCCACAATAAGTGTTAATTGGCGATAATTGAAGTAAAGGCAGAAAGAGATTAAATTTTGCATGAATTATACTACACACAATTACAAGAACAGATAATGGCAGACGTAAATCATGAACAAAAAGAAGCATTAAACCCAAAGCCAGGGACTTCTAAAAAGATCCTTGACATCGACAAAATTTTGCAACAGGAGGTGGGCCAATTTGGATGGTTCCAGGTGCGAAACATCCTTTTGTCTCTTATAATAGTCGTGTTTTTAGCTTGGAGTAATTATTCGTATGTTTTTACGACGGCAAGAGTTCCGACCAGGTAAGATTGCAATAGCAGCAACACCTGCAACTTAGCGAAATATGTCATGTCAGGTCGTAAGTAGAGACCAGGACTAAACGACAAATACTTTGTTTTTGCTTCAGATGCTTCATTCCAGAATGCGATCTAAAAGAGCCAGAATTTACTCCAGACTGGTTGCTCAATGTGGTACCGGGTACCAGCCTCACCACGTTCGACAACTGCCAGAGGTTCGGCAATGCCAGTACGGCGGTAGTCGACTCAGGCAACTGTTCCGCTAGCTTCGACCGAGAACAACTAAGGAGTTGTGATCGGCATCTTTATCAGAACACAAACACTGTGGTATATGATGTAAGGTATATTTTAAATCTGCATTCTATACTTTAATGTGAACTTTTGCAGTTTAAGTCAGTCGATTCAAAATCACTAAAGTCAAAATTCAACCATGATACTTTTTATTGCTTTTAATTTCTGTGTTTAATTGAAATGAAGATAAATAAATTGACAGTTTGATCTGGGCTGTGATGAATGGCGACGAACGCTGATTGGATCTATCCGGACTTTCGGGACACTGCTTACGCAAATCTTCACTGGATACATATCGGACCGTTGGGGCCGTCGTACCGGATTGGTTTTTAACGCCTTGAACTGCGCCTGGCTGGGAACCCTTAAATATTTCTCCAATTCTTACATTAGCTTTACAATTTTGGAGTTCGCCCAAGCTACGTTTGGCGGTGGGAGTTTCCAATGTGCTTATATTTTGTGTGAGTTTATTAGTATTTGAGACATGCCATACAATTTAGACGCGAGTAAATTTTGCAACTTTTAACTGCTTAATTAACTTATTCTAAATGATTGTGTTTTTTTTTCAGTGCTAGAAATAGTTGGACCTAAAAACAGAGTACTGACTGGTGCATTTATGAATACCAGCCTTTCAATAGGCTTAATAACATTAGGCCTGGCTGCGTGGGCTGTACCTAACTGGAGACTCCTCATTTTGGTGTTGTCCACACCTCAGCTGCTTACTATATCGTATCTATGGCTCATGACCGAGTCCGTTCGATGGTACATATCAAAAAACCGCTACAAAGACTGCGAAAAGACTCTTAAAAAAATCGCAAAGGCCAACAAGACACATTTGTCTGATAAATCTGTGGAACTGCTGAGAAACGCGGCAGAAGATGAAAAACACAACCAAGAAGATACAGAAATTATGAAGCAAAGAAAGAACGAGCTATCGCTTTTTAAACTTCTACTGAAACACAAGCCGGTACTTTTTCGGTGTTTCATTACACCGTTTTGGTGGATTACCTGCACGTTGATATATCAAGGCCTCGCTATTAATGCAGTAGGCATTTCTGGGAACAAGTACGTGACATTCATGGCAGTGGCAGCTGCCCAGATTCCCGGATTTTGGATTGCAAATTTGCTTCTAGACAAATTTGGTAGAAAACCAACTTTGATAGGCGCTTTCTGGCTGTGTGCTGCCTGCCAAACAGGATACATATTTATTTCCGAAAGTAAGTATTTTCAATATATCAAGAACCAATTATTATTTTTATTTTGGTATTAATAAAATACATTGTCATGTCATATGTTGGAATATCAAATTTGAATAGGTACTATTTAGTAGGTATACTACAAATCAAGTCAACTGTTAACTGGAAGCGATGTAGAGTTAAACAAAGACGCCGCCAACAGCTAGTGAATAGACACTCATTCAAAACATTTTCTGTTCCTTAATAAAATATAGTTTGTTATAACAGTACGCGTTGGGCAATACCGAGCAACGCTATCACCGTAGCCCACTATACAATACATACAACCTTCGGACTTCTTTAGAGATTCATATGCAGCTGGTTATCGGCATCTTCAAATTAAGAGTTATTTAATATCGCTGTTAGACCGATAATGGAGAGAAAAAGGCGCTAACCGTCATTTTTTTAAAGGTACACCAACTGCATATTATATACAGGGTGAAGTTTTAACCAGTTTCCAAAATTGTTATAGGCGTTCGGTATCGTACTTAGAGCCAATTATTATGAAGCAAAAAATGTAAATCAAGCTTTCACCCGAAAATATTTAATATAATTTTCATTTTTTGAGGTCCTAGGCCTGATAAGGTATAAAGGGAAAATCAAAAACGTATGAATAGTATCGTAATTAATGAATGAGATGTGAATCGCGTAAAAATGTGTTGCTAGGCGGCCGTATCAAAAATGTTAGATTTTTTGCGGACATTTTTAAGTGCTTTATCTTGACATTTTTGTACTGGGCTGTAAAACCAAAAGAAAAAATATGTCATTTGTTTTTTGTCATGTAGATTGATATATTAAAATTTGGAAGGTGGTTAATATTTCATCCTGTATTAATACACATACAAATGTTGATGCCATGAAGTTTTTAAAAGAATATAGCCTAAAGCCTTCCTCGATAAACGGACTATCCAACACAAAAATATTTTTGTGTACCTATCTTCGAAAGTATCTTCGAAAGAGACTTTTTGGGTTAATGAATTTCAATTTAATACGCTCTACGCGTTCACAAGGAAAGGAGTACTAAGCTTAAGGTTATTACAATTATTTTTATTAATAAGATGTAAAATTTTACGGTTTCCACAATTTATTCTTTATCTGTGCTATAAGACTTTGCTTCGTACCAAATCCCAAGATTCTAAGTTCACGGGAAGTACCCTGTAGGTTTTGATTAAACTTGACTAAACAAAGAAAACACTCTGCCTGTGCTATTTGCAGATGACATATCCATATTACTAAGAACCCAATGTAATAATAATCAAAACAACTCTATTAATGACACAATAAAAAACATATCTTCATGGCTTGCAGATCACAATTTAGAAGTTAACTTTAGTAAGACTAAAATAATCCAATTCCTACCCCATAATAAAATACCCCTAAATATCAATATCATCTACGACAATAAAAAAATTGACACTGTAGATACATATAACTTGCTAGGACTAACTATAGACTGTCACTTAACCTGGAAGTCCCATATAGAAAAAATTAAAACCAAACTGTCAAGATTTATTTATGCCCTTTACGAAATAAATAACAGTACTAACACGGAAACAGCTATTTCAGCATATTACGCATATGCCTACTCATGGTTAAAATATGGTATAATATTATGGGGCAACAGTGTAAACGCTAACGATTTATTTATACTCCAAAAAAAATGTATTAGAATTTTATCCCAAATTGAAAACACACAAAGTTGTAGACCCTATTTCATCAAACATAAATTATTAACTCTTACATCAATATACATACATGACATATGTATATTTGTATTTAAAAATATTAATTCATTTCAAAAAACTAAAGACACTCACAATGTAAACACTCGCTACAAAGACAGACTTTACTTGCCATACTCAAGAATAAAAATGCTCAACTGTAGTCCTTATTACATGGCTATAAAAATATACAATAGAATACCTCACAACATAAAAACAGAAACAAATTTGATCTCATTTACAAAAAAATAAAATTATTTCTAGTTTCTAATTGTTTTTACACCCTTGAAGAGTTTTTTATACAAAATAAAGAATACCAAATCAAAAAAAAAAAAATATAGTATAAGGTCAACTAGCGTGTACCTATAATAAATAAGTTCACTGTATAAATTAAAAATTATAATATTAAGTTATCTTTACTTTTTAATTGCAACCTTTATGATTGCAACACCTGAATAAGGTAATTAAGTAGTTAAGCTCCATTGTCTAGTTTCTAAGATCTCTGTAAGATATACACTTAATTCGCAATAAATATATATTTGAATTTGAATTTGAATATTCCCTTGTGAAATTTGAAGCATAAACGGCTGTATCTTTTGATTGCGTTGGCTTAGAAGTTTGATTTTATCACAGTTCCAAGGAACAGTAGATTTGAGTATTTAATATAAATTGCAGCTTGATACGTCCACACGTTCCTCAGAAAAGGGGTCTTGACATACAGATAGACGGACGGACGGACGGACACCAATCAAAGTGATCCTATAAAAGTTAAAAATATTGAACTGTATTAATCTATACTAATGTTATAAAGCTGAAGAGTTTGTTTGTTTGTTTGTGCAAACGCGCTAATCTCAGGAACTACGGGTTCAAATTGAAAAAATATTTTTGTGTTGGATAGTCCATTTATCGAGAAAGGCTTTAGGCTATATTCTTTTAAAAACTTCTTAATCGCGATCATAATAACAGAAATTGACGCGGACAAAGCCGCGGGTAACAGCTAGTAAAATATACCATGTTAATTAATTCAAAAACTATGTTCAGATCAATACGTGATATCATTGGCGTTCTACTTGATGGGTACGAGCTGCAGCGGGGCTATACTGAGCGCGCTGTACATCTACACGGCGGAGCTGTACCCCACAGCGTACCGGCACCGCTTCTTAGCATTCTCCTCAATGACGGGCCGCTTGGGCTCCGTGGTCGCCCCACTCACGCCTGCCTTGGTTAGTGACCTTGTATTTTGTGATTACCTTGTACAGAGATAAGATAATCGCAACCGTTATAAAGTTAAGATTAAACAAATTTTGTTCTCTTAAAAGCGGATCTTTTTGACGATGAATTAGCAGACTACCAAAAATAAACACATTTATAAATCTCTTCAACTTATTGTATAGTAATGACACTAAAAACAAAATTAAAGGCAAAAGCTTAACTATAAATAAAACATGCCACCAAATTACATGAAAAAATTAGTTATAACTCAAAAATACACAAAATACGCCTCTAAAATATGTTCGGAAATGTTTCAGGTTTCTTTTTGTTGCTGAGACTTAGTTAGAACAATATTTTTCTGATTTTAAGACGTAATCTTATTTTATCATAATAATATAATTTTGTTAATACACTGTTTATGAGACATGCATTAAATTTATAAGCCCAGAATTTCAGAATAAAAAGATAAACGCAATTCCGTACTCCAGATTACCAAATCTCTTTAATTTTTAAATCTCAATGCCAAATGACAGTTGTACCAAAACGTAGGTACCTATGTAAGTTACCGGATTTTTAAATAATCAGCAGTATGTTGTTGCATGCCTTTTGCAAGTGAGCCATTGTGACTCCGTGGTAGAGTGGCGTTTTGATGGTTTTTGCTCCGAAGTATCGGGTTCGATTTCAATGGATAAAAAATATGTTTTTATTATTTTCGGGGGTCTGGATGTTTTGATAATCTTTGACACATAAACTGGTCAGCCTATTTTTCAGAAAGTGTCCATAAAATTACAATTAAGTCCCATAATAATAATAATACTAATTATTATAATCAATTTAATAAATATAAGCAAGTCACTAATTTCAATTAACATATTCATAATTATTGAAAAATTTAGTCACAAATAAAAAAATTAATTAAGTATAATATTATATTACATCACTCATCCTAAATATTAAATATCTAATTTAATTAACTACCTCCCGCGGACACACCGGGTACCAGCACATGTGCTTGCACCCAGTGTCTCCGCAGTGGGCAGTCCGGCTTCTCGCTTAGCACCCTCAGGATGATGTTAGTGCTCCCTCGCACCCTGCGTTGCAAAGAAGCAATGCGGCGTCGTATCACCGTATGAAAACCATACGTGCGCGCGTGCGCGAACATTGCTGACGCGCTGCAGAAACGCTGGAGCCCACAGATTGCATGTATACAAAGTCTGGCAGAAGGCTTTGAAAAGCGTGATTTTTTACCTCTGCGCTACATCGCGCGAATCTACGAGCCAACATATTACAGCGGACCGCCATCGCTCTCCTATTCCTTTCGATGTCTCTGTCGTCTTTCAAATCCTCGGTGACAACATGGCCGAGGTATTTGAACTCCCTCACCCTACTGAGAGCAACCCCGTTCAGTAGCACAGGTGCCACGTTCTCTAGCTTTCGGCCCTTGATCTGAAAGACCAGGAGCTCGCTCTTTCTGACATTGTACAGGAGGCTGTGGGTGGACGCGTATTTCTCACATATTCTTAACAGCTTCCCAAGCCCAGCGATTGATGGGCTGAGCAACACCATGTCATCAGCATAACTAATACTAATTATAATTTGCCCATCAAAAGAACAGCCTACACCAGTGTCGCTCAGTTTAACAATCAGATGGTTCACGTAGAGGTTGAAGAGTGAAGGAGACGTCAACCCTCTGCCTCACTCCACATTTCAACCTGTACTCGTCAGAAACCTCACAAAGCCACTTGACCTGGTTAGTTTGGTGGCCATACCTTTGCAGGAGTCATGCCTTTTATTATAAGAGCGACTTGCATGGCTGTTACCTGTTACTCTATCCGGCACCCCTGACAGCACGGCCCTCGAATCCCTTGTGTAATCACCTTTCATTGGAGACTCCGTCTGAAAGTGACACTTAAACACATTTGCGAGGTCACAGGGGTCACTAACTAAATGCCGTCGACACTCACCGGGACGCTAGGTTTGAAGCCTATCTTTTTCGTTTGTTTCCAAAATCCGCGATAGTCTTTATTTTTGTATTTAGTGGCCAAAATGTTCATTTTAATTAATTCTGGATTATTTTGACAAAATTATAACTAACATTTAAAATTTATCTTGGATTCACGCATTTCATTATAAATGTTACCACTATTAGGCCGGCCGTACCATACCCAGGTTAAAAACTTTTGACAAGCATCACGATGTGCGTCCCGAACGTACTTATTCCAACCTGCGACAGTACGGCCCCGCTTTGATCTGCCGCGTCCCCCCGCCGGACCCACATAGCTAGAGACAGCGGCTTCCTGCAACATCGTCACAATGGCTGTGTAAAGAGCGTCTATGGCAGATAGATGAGCCGGACTATGGTCTCCTAAATGAATTAACGAAGAACGGTTATGTAGTTGGTCTTAATAAGTATACCAGCAAAATCTGTCTATAACCTGATGAAAGACCTTGGCTTAGCCAGATTTGGCTCGTACCAGATTTGGTTAGGCAGGGACAGAAACACGAGTAGTGAAGGGAAGTGTTGATGTACGTTGGAAAGGGTCCATTTAAACCTACATCCATGTCACAAGTCCCGGGATCTGCTCGAAGTTTCTCTTTCTGCCACACTATGGACCCGGCACCCACACAGTGAATCCATGGAACGCTTAGAAGTTTGTCTCTGCCAATCTTATTATTTTGCCTGACGTTTCGATCGGGTTGCACTGACCATAGCCACAAATGACCACAGGCTGACTGGAGTCGACGATGCACTCACTCCGTGGGGAAGGTAGATTCATATAAATCTACCTACAAATCTGCTTTGTGTGACTTATACTTCGAACACAATATAACGATCTCGTAGCGCTTCAAACCCCAAGCGACAACCGGTTGTCGCGATAGCAATTGATTTTAATTGTGTCTGGAATATCAGATCGTCAAAGGGACTTACAATTAAAAGTAATTAAACTTAAAAAAAATAATAGACTCAGGCGTTACTTTGCGGAAATCCATAACTACACTTCACGTAGCATCCTCAGGAGATGTTGTCGCTACAACGTCTCCTGAGGATGCTACGTGAAGGGGCAAAACGCGTTGAGGTTTTTATTTACATCCGTGTTGGGTACTAATAATTTCATTAACTGTACTGCATGCATTTTTGAGGGAGGGCGGGCGGTTTTCCTGCATGAAATAGTGCTTGCTCAATCAGTGTTAGCTAGTGCGGGTAGTGTGGTGCAGGTGCTTCCTTAAATCAGTGTTAGTGCGGGTGGTGTGGTGAAGGTATCTAGGCCGGTGTTATCAAGCGGAAATCATTAGCAAAGTAATTTTCTCAATCCATAATTAATTAAACTTACTTCATTGTGTGAACTATTCATTCAATTTAATTTCTTTTTTGCCATCTATTTCTCGTTTGCGATTGCGAAACTCGATAAAACGACGGAATGTTATGCTATCAGGCCACAAATTACAATCCAAAAATAGGCTTATATGTAACTTGTCTTTGGGTACAAACATTTTATAAGAATTGTATTCTATGTGGCATGTGCTGTTTAGGCTTCATTAAATGCAGTATTACTTCGATACCTGTTTTACTCTTTACATATGAAATGATGTCTTTTTCTTCAACTTCTTTGTGTACGTTGTTTATAAAAAGTGAGATTCTTCTCGAACTCGCAGCTTTAAATTTTTTCTCACTTTGCAGACAGGTACTCTTTTCACTGTTACCTTCTTCTTTGCACAGTTTGCAATTCTTCGTCTTTACTGTTCCGCATATTCATCGCTTTTTGAGGTGTATGCACTCGCAACAGCTGATCACTCGCCGCCATAACTCGTATCACTGCATTAGTCACCTTTTTTATTTATTTATTGACGCTCTGCCAAACTGTGAAACAGTTGGCAGTAGTTCTCGTGGGGTTTCCATATTTATTTATATACTAAAAAGTAATTAATTAGATACAATAATGTATGTTTTTAAGATTTAAGATCCTGAGGTAAAGTTACAAATAATTAATGAGATTACACAACAAATATTATGACGTTTCCAAACAGAGATAAATTTATTATTTTTAAACCAATAGATAAACTTACATAAGTAGTGATGATCTAACATTAATACGTGATACTGACTACCAAGATAAATGCATGCACCCTACATACATACAAACACAACATAATTACTATGGACACAAGGACAGGTAGTGCCTCTTTAAAAAGACCTTGAGGTGGTTTTTACTTTGTACATTTTTCAGCAGGTCAAGTGGTAGCTCATTGCTGTAAACCGGTGTAAGCCAGCACCTAGCGCGCTTGCCATAATAATTTTTTGTCTTGGGGACAGCTAGCTTTGGTTTTTTGATGCGCGGGTTGGGTAAGCGTACTGTCTTTGTAGTTTATGTTCATTGCTGTCGTACTGTTCTGTTAGAATAGCTGTTCTGACCTTGTAATTGTACTGGTAGTACTTTACACAGTCTAAACAGCTTTTCATAGTCACCCTTCAAGGATTGTTTCGTTATGAAATCTACTAAAAGCTTAAGAACTCTTATTTATTTACCCGCACAGTACGAATATTTGTGTGCATGAACATGTCTGTTTGTACTGGTCTGGGTGATTTCTATATATTATAAGTATATATTTACAAAAAAAAGTATATAAGTAAGTTTATCGGTTGTCTAGTACCCCATACGACAGGGTACTTAATAGTAGCTTAATTTGGGACTAGAAGGCTCTGTGTGGCCCAGTGAGGCATGTTTTAAAATATTTATTTTACTATTATTATTATTTGCATTAACTTAATTTTATTTAGATGTACAGGGAAAGTCAGTCCATGATACGCTCCCAGCCCACCTTATCAGGTGAGGCGCCCTGCGCTAGCAACGCAGTTTAGATACTTGTCGAAACCACGGTAGGCCCCTCCACGCGCTCATCTGTTGCAACCTTCGCGATCGCGATATATAAAGTGCGAGTGAGATAGTGCGCGCTGCGTTTGCGTTTGCGTACCCACCTCGTCTACGAATGTGGAATTAACTAAATCCCGTTTCTCGTCAATAATTTTAGAAAGGCAATGAAAAGGTACTTACTACTGACTAGGTATTTCGTATTTACTCGCATTTATCTAATAAGTTGGATGTGTTTTCAAGATTGATTTAAAATAGGACTGATACAACTCTACTAGTACTTAGTCTAATTATTTGTTGTATTCTCATGGCCGCGACCATGACTCGTGCAAACTACTTCAGGATGGTAAATACTGTTTATCATCAAATTAGAGTTGTTACCTACTAAAAGTCAGATATAATGTTACTTTAAGTTTGGTATGTAAAGTATGTGAACATTTTTTGGTCATACCAACCTTATATCGTTGTATTAAGTTAACAACATTAGTCAGAAACTCAGAAGTGTATGCATACTTTTGCAGCTGACTGTACAAACAAGACATTTTTATACAAAAACTTGCCTTGTCGAATAACGTGGACTATGCCTCCAAGTCGGTGTGAGACGTGAGTTGACTGGCGACGATATCTTGCCTAAAACCGACTTATCTCATAATGACTATATTATTCTCTCTAACGACTGTTAAGGTGACTATTAGAGCGATGTGCTACCCCCAATTGATTTAATATTATTAATGATTATATAAATGATAGGAACGTGTGGCTTTAAATTGCCCCAGCTCGCACTGGCATATATCTTATGTAAACATATTTATTTAAAAAGAGTTTCTTGCGCTGTTTCTTCTCGGCACTAGCCCACATTTGTCCCGAAGCAGTGGTAGGTTTAAATATTGGGACGTGTAAAAGCGACTCCAGGGGCCTATTTGCAGAAATAAAACTGATTTAAACTGATCTAAACAAAATTAATTCTCAAAAAAACTAGAACAGTATCATTTTAGCAAATTACCTCTAGAATTTATTGAATCCATGTTAACTGGTTTTCATTCTGGCATTCTTTCATATGTACATTATTGCTAAAAGCGGCCGCTTTAGCGTTAGCGATAAATTCGACTTTATAAACAATCAAATGAAAAGTTTACTGTGATTCAATAAATACTAGAAGTAATTTGCTAAAATGATACTGTTCTAGTTTTTTGAGAATTGATTTTGTTTAGAAGTAATAAATTAAATCAATTTAGGGCATCACATAGCTCTAGTACTCCCCTTAAGCGAACAAAGAAGTACACCTGCGGATCATAGAGTTGAAATCTGCTGAGCAATCTTAATGCTGGTAATAGACAGTTTTTGGTCTGACAGTTGACTAAGCAAACTGTGTACAAAGAGTTGAATTCAACAAAGAGCTAACTGAATAACAATGTTTTCAGGGTGTATTAGTATGGTCTAAGTTCCCGTTCGCGCTGTTCGCGGGCTGCGCGTGCGTCGCGGGCGCGCTCGTGCTGCTCACGCCGGAGACGCGCGGCGCGCGCCTGCCCGACACCATGCAGGAGGCCGCCGACCTCGGGAGGAAGAGGGAATCATAAACGACCTTATGATTATTGCACTACCAAAAACAATTAGGCACAAAACAGATGGGTATAGAACTCAATCTGCATACTAAACAACGCACACAAAGTAACACATAGACACAGCTCACTGATAAGATAACTCAGACCAGCTGGGACCAGTGCAAGCGCGAGTGCCATCCGCTTGAAAGATGGCTGTTTACATACAAACAATTTTTTTATTTTTTTAAATATTGGACTGGTCTGTAGATGGTTGTTTAAATTCAACATCAAATTATGAATAATTATAATTAAATGTATCAATAACATTAAAATTATAAAGTTATTTTTTTGTCTATATTTCTGTTTTATTCTTAACAATAGATTAAACAGAGAAAACGAGAGCCACTACGATAGTTCTTTGTGCATTAGTCAAAACTTTATGTTGTAATTTTTAATATCATTAAATATGAACAATGAAATAAATAATAATAACGATAAATTAAAAAACTAGACTCGAGTGCTACTACCAGCATATTTTGGTGCATTATCCAAAGTTACCCCTAGCGAAACGCCGCGCGCCGAGCGCTCGAGCGTAGGCATAATAAAAAAGTACATAAGTGAGATTGGTTTCTGTTCCTATCTCTTTTGTGACTTTGGTGAGCGCGGGGAAAAAGACGCAGTGAAATTGCGTATTCCTGTCGTGTGCCTAATTCAAGTATTACTTAGTTAAATAAATCAATAACTAGTAGATATCTTCAGAAGTCCATCGATATTTAATGAGTAATGAATGAGATACAATAAATTTATTTATTATGTTTCAGTTTTTTTCTTTTACATATAATTTCCATAGTCTTTTTGCAGTCAAATAAAGACTGGTTATCCTATTTTTGAAAACTATTTACAGCCCTTTCTTTATGTAGGAAGTTTGATTAAATGTCTGGCGAACCAACTACTTAAATTGAGGAATGTTACTTATGTGAGGACACTTCTCATTTCCACTCCGTGCGGTGCAGACGTCCGTCTGCCCGAGCGCCTCTTCCTTTCCTTCCGGTGATAGGCGAATGCCATACACGAGCGCTCGCACTCGCATTGTTTTGCATCGTTGTGCATTTATCTGTTATTCACTGTACTCACCGTTTGTATCAAAACAGTGATACTTTAAATAACCGATCGCGTTTGAGTTGGTTGATACCTAACGGTGATAACGAAGCCAACTGAGCGCACCCGGTTCGCACTCCGGGGCCTCCAGGCCCTGGTAAAACCGAAGTCCCGGACCCATTGCACTTGGGCCTAGTCCCAAGGGGAAGGGAAGAACGGCTATCCATTAGGGATACCTGTTTACTCGCCGTTTATGGCCACTATTAGCATGTTTTTATGTTTTCTGTTTTTGCATAAATTAATTAATAAAAGAAATATGAGCCCTCAAAAATCAAAAAAATACGCCAGATTTTCCGCTGTGTTCAAACATCCAGAAAACTAATTTGGCTAAATTTTAGAAAAAAAGCAAAATATACGAACACGGCCAAAGTATTTCTTTAATTATTAATGAAAAAAGTATTCAAATCGGTCTAGTTTTGAAAAAGTAATCAAAGGCCTACGAAACGTTGATTCGGTGTGCTTTTAGTAGGTATTTTCGGTCCAAGAAGCAGTCGTCTCTATCACACTGCGGTGAAGGCGTTTGGCACTGCGCGATAGCAATAGATTTTATAAATACCTACCTATTTTTCAATTCTCTCGCCTGTAGCGTTTCCTCTTAAGTTTAGATGATAATTCGTAATAGTCTGCAAATAACTAAAATAAATAAAAAAGATAGTATTGAAAATTATAGTAACACGCTTGTATCACTTAATAATGTTACTATCATACATGGCACATCAAAAATTACAAACTTACGCGAATCACATTAATTACGTACTACACTACCCTGTGTCTACTTTAATTGTAGGAAGTCAGCAGTTAAATGTACTAATAATTATAGGTTTAAAAGCAGTAATTGTTCAAACTTGTCAAAAATTGTTACAAAAAAACTCTGGAAAAATACTTGGCGTTATAAGAATCAACGACGTAGTATTATCCAAAAGATAAAGCGATGATCTTTAAAGAAAATGTATACCCATCAAAAATATGAAAGAGAAAACGATGTAGTTCTAAAGAATTTCTTTTACTATCATTATTTGGATTGATACGTTAGTATAAACTTTACTTTTAGGCACTATCAGGTCTATTATTGTAATTAATGTTAACCTACCAAATGTTTATATATATGACTGTTGCCAAAATAATGAAAGAAAAACATTAAAAAAAAACAGTGCCCTGTTTCTTCCTCCTTTTTATGATTATCCTTTAAAATTAGTTGGTCATTTGAACACTTCATTGACAGTACAACTAAAATTATTTCAAGTAGAAGAGTAGATACGTTGCCTTGCAATTTACAAGTCATAAATACCTAATTACTACAAAAATAAAGATATCTGAGGCTAATAAGGTCACTCCAAACGTTGATAGGTACTTGTATGATTGATGAAATAGTAATCTACACACAAGAAAAGTTGCTCTTATAAAAACTAGTATACTAGGTAGCTGATTATAATTCTTAATTGTTTTTTTGTGTCTTAATCTTGCTTCTGATCAAATAGATATCTAAAAGGAAGTGTTAATAAGGTGAAATGAGGTTTTTCAATGACTAAAACTCATAAAAACACATGCTATAATAGACAACTTTAACAACAAGGTTCTTAACACGTTACCTGTGCATGCCCCACCGATGGGGCATTTTGAGTTACTCGTCATACGTGAATGCCCCGTCGGTGGGGCACATGAGTACCACGCAAGTTTAAAGGCTTGTTACTAAAACTAACTAACTTGAAACTTGCTTTAAATTTTTTTAAGGCGCTTAATTTGCGCGGGTGCAAAAGTAAAAAACAATGATATTTTATACTATTTTAAAAACTAACGCAGCACAACCCCAATTTGCGTTTGCACTTATAGATTTGCGTCCATAATCTTAGTTACACAGTTAACGTGTTAATATTTTCCAGCCTGCACAGCCGGTACTTACAAACTTAATATATGTCACGATGCCCTACACGCAAACCCTATTTGAAACAGCTACAGTCGAAACAAATAATCACATATGAACAAAAATTCTAACGTCCACAATATGAATGAGTTTTTGTTTCATTTAGAAGAATTCACAATTATAAACAAGAATAGACAAGTGAAACTTATCTGTAATGACAAAATAGCTGTTTAGTCAAATAAATGTTTAAAGTTATTTAAGTTGATGATCTCCACACAGTTTTCTGTCACATTAATAATAAAAATCTATCCAATTAGCGTGAAACTGCTTTGCTTATATTCTTAAAATATCTTGCTTGATTACTCAAATGGCTATTAAAAAATAGGGGTTGGTGATAAAAGGGTAAAAATTTAGGGTTGTATGTATTTTTAATGCCACATTATAGAAATATAAAAACAATAAATTTTGTCCAAAAATTAAAAAACATGCTAATGGTGAACAACCCTTATTACTTAGGGGTATGAAAAATAGATAGTAGCCGATTCTCAGACCTACTGAATATGCATATAAAATTTGGTAAAAATCAGTAAAGCCGTTTCGGAGGAGTAAGGTAACTAACATTGTGACACGAGAATTTTATATATAAGACATAAAAATAACACTGCCAAGATATAATACATAACTTGGGCTTCGTTTGTCAGGTGGTTCAAAATTCAGGGAGTATATATTAAAAATTTATAAAAAATGTATTTTCTTTTTAATAAAGTTATTATTTAAACGTAAATATCATTAAAGATTGATTGTTATCACCATTTTCTGTTAGTTCTTCTTGTATAGAAAATCAGTTGTCAATCATTTTACTTTGCATTTATTTAAAATTATGTTGTTTGAGTTAGTTTAATTTGGTTGTGGCCTCTTCCTCCCGAGGTCGGCGGCCTCCTGCATGGTGTCGGGCAGGCGCGCGCCGCGCGTCTCCGGCGTGAGCAGCACGAGCGCGCCCGCGACGCACGCGCAGCCCGCGAACAGCGCGAACGGGAAAGGCTCCCACACTAACGTGCTCTAGAATAATTGGATAATAAATTAAAAATAAACGTTTAAAAACCAGATCGACATCAAAACTGAGTGACCAAGTTATTAAAAACTAGATATAATACAATGCAATGCATTTTAAAATAAAATACAATTGCACGCGTGGAATTTTAACTTTAGAAGGAAACACAAGGGCCGTTTTTCCATACAAACGTAGTCCCCTGTTTTCTACCTGGATAAAGCCAGTAGAGCAATAATTTTTATTACAAAAATCTATGGCCACTATCAGCATGTTTCTATGTTTTCTGTTTTTGCATAAATTAATTAATAAAAAAGATATGAGCCCTCAAAAATCGATAAATTCACCAGATTTTCCGCTGTTTAAATATCCAGAAAACAAATTTGGCTAAATTTTAGAAAAAAAGGAAAACAAACGAACACGGCCAAAGCCTTTCTTTAATTTTTAATGAAAAAAGTATTTAAATTGGTCTAGTTTTGGAAAAGTAATCGGGGGACTAAGAAACGTTGATTTGGTGTGCTTTTAGTAGGTATTTTTGGTCCAAGAAGCAGTTGTCTCTATCACACTCTGCGGTGAAGGCGTTTGGCACCGCGCGACAGCAATATTTTTAACAAATACCTATTTTTCAATTCTCTCGCCCGTAGTGTTTCCTCTCAAGACTATTTATGTAATTCATCCCACGAATGTGTACCTTTTTCGGGATGTAAAATAGCCTATAATTATGTTAACACCGTGCCAATTTTGCCAATACGATTAGGATCTGTGACTTTAAAATTATAATAAATGTAAAATTATCCCACGAGAAAAATACTTTGTCCCGGAATGAAAAGTAATCCATAAGTTATTTTAGCCAATAAACTTACATAGTGCTAAAAGATAATGACCAATACTACAAAGACGCAAACTGGGCCTAGTTTGCGTCTTTGTAGTTTATATTTCAAAAATCTCTTTTCAAATTATAGTTGTACTGGTAATTTTGTTAATATCAAATAAATAGGGGTTTAAAATTAAAACTTAAATAGTTGCAAACAGCATCTTACATTAATTTCAAGTTTCAGCAAATTAATGGATTTCCGGTGTAGTATTCCGAAATGAGCCTAAATCGATATTATCGTGCACACACGGGTTAAAATACAACTTAGAGCAAGCCAAGGAACTATGAATTTGGAAACTATTAAACTAGTTAAATTCGGAACGAAGCGCCATTTATCCCGATTTGTAATTGTCATATTATATAATTATGGATTGAGAATATTATTTTGCTAATGATTTCCGCTTGTTAACACCGGCCTAGATACCTTTACCACACTACCTGCACTAACACTGATTTTAGGAAGCACCTGCACCACACTACCCGCACTAACACTGATTGAGCAAGTACTATTTCATACATTAACTGTACTGCATGCATTTTTGTTTTCCTGCATGAAATAGTGCTTGCTCAATCAGTGTTAGTGCAGGTGTTAACAAGCGGAAATCATTACCAAAATAATTTTCTGAATCGATAATTAGTTATGGATTTCCGCAAAGTAGCGCCTGAGTTTATTAATTTTGTCATATTATATGTATCAATCACCGACAGTCGTGCAAAGCCTTTCTGTTTCCCGATTTCGTTTTTCACAACAACAACAGGTTGTTGGGTACACATTATGATAGTGGTTTGGTACCTGAGCTGGGGTCGCTTTAATGACACCTAGACTCCTGCTCCATTTTTAGATAACTTTTTTAATGAGGGTATATTAATGTTATTAATTAATAAGAATGTAAGACATACACTTATAAATATATTTTGAATAACTATGTACCTCTTTGTTGTACTTCTCCTGTCGCATACTTTGTAAAGTACCTATAACTTGATTTTGGTGTCAGATGGATAGAGTTCTACATTAGCATACCATAGCTTAGAACTGTGAGTTCAACTTAAAGAAATAAATGTACGATCTTAGAATAAGCGTTATTACTCTAAGTGTACAATCAAATCCAAAAATCCAAAAATCAAGCTCCAAAAATCAAGCTTTTACTGACTTAATTTATATGTGCCTCATAATTTCGCCTTAATTGGTTCCTAAGTCATCCTCGTCAATCCTTCTAACTTGTCTTCATCAGCTCTTGTACCTCATCTTGTCACCTTAAGGATAGCTAGCTATAAAAACTTGGTAAGATACGTTAACTACTGCAATCACAAAACATAACCTCAAAATGCCTAATCTGCCATTGAATTCCTCTTAAACCCCTAATTATATTTCTGAAATATTTTGATGCTGACGCAAAGTGGGCCGAGTTTCTATAGTTTTTTGGTCAATATCCTTTCATTCAGATCCGTTGAATCGTTTTAACGTGAGAGAGTATCGAACATTCATACATCCTCACAAACTGACGCGTTCATAATATTCGTAGAATGAACTTTTCTTCTACTTACCTTCTTAAAAGCGCAAAGAAGTCTTGGCCTATAAGAAGGGCAGTAGTAATCTCGTCTTCACGCAAAAATCTGCTACTTTCTCGCTTCTTATGATTAAGTACTTACAAGGGCTGGCGTTAACGGAGCCAATACTGAGCCAAAGCGCCCCACCGTGGAGGAGAAACCGAAGAGTCTGTGCCTGTATCTAGTGGGGTACAGCTCTGCGGTGTAGATGTACAGAGAGCTGAGGATGCCCCCGCTGCAGGTAGCGCCGATCATGTACACCGCCATCGATATGACGTACTGATCTAAACAGACATTTAATTGATTATAGAGCTCCTCCCACGGCTCTTTCTGCGTGGATTTATCTGTCCAGACTATATGGCAATTCTCGTCGTTTTTCTTTTTACTTTATAATCTGTTAAAAATGTTTCAATTGTAAATCTGTTATCACTTATTCCTTGTTGTGGTATTATTCCTTTAATAAAACATATTTTTATAGAATTTAGAATCTAAAGAAATATTTGGACTGCCTGAGGTGGGACTCGAACCCATAATCTTCCGCTTATTGGGCGACTACTCTGACCATTGAGCTACCCAGACAATTTGTATGGACGAATTTATTCAATGGTTGCATAAATATGGAAAGCTTCTTAATATGCAACATAACCAAGCACTATCCTTTAGTTTATTTTAAAAATATTCCCATACACTATACCTTCAATTCACTCAGAAATGAGTTCAAGAACAAATTAAAACTACTCTATGAAATTTTCTGATTCTCCATTCCAAATGTCATTTAATTCGGTAATGAAATTATTTATTCGTTTCACAAACATCTGCCCCCTTTTTCACACACCCAAAAGCCGATTTCTGGGATAAATACATATAGGATAGTTTCGAAATTTCATAAGTAGGTCCAGTAGATTTTGACTTTATTTGTTTTGAACATGACATACAAACATACAAAATGTTTGAAACGATAACGGGAATTAAACGCGATCATACCTTATTATTTTGCAAAATAATAAGGTATGATCGCGTTTAATTCCCGTTATCGTTTCAAATAATTATGCAACGCGAAAGTTTAAAAGTAGTTATACAAAATGTTGTTTGGTTTTCGAAGACATCACAGAAGGATAAAGTGTTAGGAGTCACATTAAACGCCAGGGAATGGAACAAGCTCCCCGATTGGACAGTGGACAGTGGTCTATTTCTTCACTGTAAGCTAGCCAATCGGGAAACTGATTCTATTACCTGGCGCTTAATGTGACTCCTAATACTTTATACAAGAGGTTTCTCTTTACAAGGTGTAAGTAAATGTATGTAGATTGGAGTAAACACAAACTTAAACTTGAATCAACACAGTTTAACAAAATAAGATTGTATTAAATTGAGAATGTTTAAGTTTTTAGCTAAGATACTTACTTTTAGGCACAAAGATGAACGCTATCTGACAGGCAGCACATGTCCAGTAGGAGGCAATCAGAACAGGTTTTCTACCAATCTTGTCCAAAAGCAAAAGTGCAATCCAAAAGCCAGGAATTTGAGCCGCCGAAACAGCAATGTAGTTGGCGTATTTATTCCCTGATATTTCCACAGAATTTATTGTGATACCATGATATACCAATGTGAAAGTTATCCACATGAACGGAGTGATAAAACACCGTGACAATACAGTTTTATATTGAAGCAGAAGTCTTAATAGCGAAGGCTCGCTTTGGTTTTGTTCCTTTTCTTTCGAATCGTCTTGATTTCTATTTATTTCATTAACTTTATATCTGATAAGAGCCAGAGATTTATCAGAAAATTGTTTTTTGTTGACCTTTGCAATATTTTTCAATGCCTTCTCAGTGTCTTTGTAGCGACCTTTAGATATATACCAGCGAACCGATTCACTCATGATCCAGATATATGAAATAGTTACCAACTGTGGTATAAACAACGCACGGCATAAATTCCTCCAGTCGGGCACAGCCCACGCGATGAGGCCGAGAGTCATAAGACCTAATGATAAGCAGGTGTTCATGCAGGCGCCAACAAATACACGGTGTTTAGTACTTACTAATTCCATCACTAGAAATAATTGAAATTTGGTTCAACAACTCATTACAATGAAAACCATAAATATTTATAACTGTCATGCTGTTGATAAGAAATATTTACCCATTATATAAGATGATTGAAAAGTAGAACTGCCAATTAATGATGTAAAAAGTTCCACAATTAAAAACATAATGTAGCTATTACTAAAGGATTTTAGTATTCCTAACCAAGCAGCGTTGAAGGCGTTGAAGACGAGCGCGGTGCGCCGGCCCCAGCGGTCCGAGATGATCCCGGTGAGGAACTGCGCGAAGATGGTCCCACCTAACCGAATTGAGCCGACCATTGTGCGACGCCATTCGTCGCAGCCCAGATCAAACTGTCAAATAAGCGCACACACAATAACACTCTGCAGCATTGGCTTTAGCAGCCACCTGAAATAATTAACAGGTAGTTTGATTGTGAAGGTAGTCGTAAATAAAGAGACGTGGGTTGGATACTGACATAAGATATAGTAATTGCAAAAATATATTCGTAGTATATAAATCCTCGGATGCATGCAAATAGATTATCAAAATGATAGTTACCGAACAAAACTTGGTGTGTCTAGGCGTGGGAGTTTCTTGTATCATTGACTGTTTGTCGTACAATAAATGTTAATCTTGCAGTTTCCTCTCCAAATTAAATACAGTTTATTTCCATACTTTATAAATACGTTAATTACATGTTTTCTATTTGATTTCAATTATATACTTTGACTTACATCATAGACGATGGTATCTGTATTCTTGTAGACATGTCGCTCACAGGTCTGCAGTCGATCCCGGTCAAACCAGTCTGCCAGGCACTCTCCTCCTGCGAAGGTCGCTGCAGACGCGTTGCCGTACCGCTGGCAGCTGTCGAACGAGTCGAGGCTGGTGCCTGGGACCGCGTCCAGCAGCCAGGCCACTGAGAACTCTGGCTCCTCGAGGTCGCACTCGGGAATGTGACACCTAGACTTGCAATAACACGAAATTATACTAACGAAATCATTATGTTGTTATTGTAGGTACTCAAAAATTGCAGTCAGATATAATTTATGTATAACTAGAGATAAAAACCTAGACACATGATGTACTGTCAAGAAATATAATAGTTAAGCAGATTTAAGTCTTCTTTTCTTCAGGGTATTAAACTGATAATTCATTCGTGTCATAAGCATGATAAGTATCTTGTAACCAAGCTAAATATTCTGTTCTAAAAACCACAGAACTAATTGACTGTACATTACTTACTTACACTTAGGTTTTTTGAATTTACGAGAAAATTAAAATTAAAGGTAAATCAATGGATATATCTCGCGTATTATTTGGGATTTACAATAAATTTACGTTTCAAACATTTAAAATTTTTCAGAACCAAACTACAATATAATGTATAACCCAAAAGATCAACAAAAATAATAAACGCGAGTGAAATCCGTAAATTTATCTTTCATTTAAACACCCACTTAGCAATATCAAGTAAGCTTTTCAACCTAATCTGACACACCTGGTGGATATCCTGGCCGTCGTGAACACATATGAATTGTTACTCCATCCTACGAAGACGACCGCTACGAGAGCCAGTATGATATTTCGGATTTGAAACCATCCGAACTGCCCAACATCGTTTTGCATGATCGAGTCGAGGTCAAAAGGTTGGGACACTTCTTCTTTCTTTGAATTTAAATCCATTTTTTATGATTTTAATTAATTATTGTTTTATAAAATCTTTTGGTGATGTAAATATTATTTCGATTTCTTTTCGACTATTACAAAAAAAATGATATGATATTTGCAACGTTTGACATCACATTCACAAATAAATAAATATCTGGTATTACATGATCCAGCGGCAATACTCGTATATTTTAACAATACCTAACTGCATTCATAATCAGAATCTTATCAATATTATCCGTTCAAGTGCCTCATTGGGTTTTGGGGACAATGCATAATTCAATAAAAATTAAATAATTTTTTATTTGCACTTTTTCAACCACATAAATAAGATAATAATGATTTTTTTTTTGGAAATTTTCAGATCTGGTTGTTTATCGGCTTCTTGGTATTGTGCGAACAACAAAAATTGGGTCATGAAAGATTTACGAGTAATTACGAATTTAATTTGCGTTTCATAGGATTTTGGCCGTATTTTTTTATATATCCTATCAATAATATTCAGCTGTCGTGAAAAGATAGTATACAGCTGCTCATCCCTACAAAGTTCGAAATGTAGCAATAGATCCAAAAAAATCTCCAATTTTCCAATTCATTAACTGTACTGCCTAAAATCTTAATCAACGCGAATTAAATTTGTAATTCTATGTTTCATTTCAGGGCCATAAAGTTATAAAGAAGAGTTGATAAGATATAAACGTTAGCAGGAGTTAAACGTAATCATACCTCATTATTTTTCCTGATATTCGATAGGGTTACAACGATTGTGGATGCAACGTGAAAGTATTATACCAATAATGGAGTCTCTTCTCTTCTTAGTCGTGCACTCTTGACAGAGTGGTCGTGGTCATGATTCGGTCAGTTCCCGCGTCACCGCTGCTCTCGCGACGCGTCGCCAAGTAGCTCGATGTTTGGCATAGTGGGAGCAATTGTTTATGCTGGAGTTGGTCACAGTTTTGATGAGGTCTGTCCACCGTGTCGGAGAGCGCCCACGGGATCTTTTGCCCTCAACTTTCCCCTGCATCACAAGTCGTTCCATTGAGTCCTCGTTACGGGTGATGTGTCCGAAAAACTTGGGGATTCGTATTTGTACAGTTGACGATAATCTCTCTTGGATGTTAAGTTCTTTGAGGATCGGAACGTTAGTGCGGTGCGCGGTCCACGGGATTCTCAGCAGACGTCTCCAGCACCACATTTCCAGAGCTTCAATCTTCCGACGGTCCTGTTTCCTCAGCGTCCACGTCTCAGCTCTATACAGAAAGTCCATCCATTGTCCAAGTTTTATCAAATGAACGTTTGTATTTTCATATTCTTAAATATGAAGTGCGCTGTCAAGATATCAAATGCTTAATGTTTCGTACCTATAAATTAATGTTCTGCGGCTGGATCAAGCACGAGAGCATTTTTATTTATCTCTTCAAAGATTAATATGATAAGTCAGTAGTTGAAAATATTATTTTACTCAAGACGTACAATCAGACATCTGATACCTAAAGTAAAAAAGAAAAGACGTAAAAATAATGTTATTATGATTATGAACTAACAGTGGTGATAACAGTGCAAGCAAATTTATAAAATGACCTCCAATGCAAAGACAGAAGATGAGGCCCAAGAGTTTGATTTGGACTCAATCATGCGAGACGAGGTGGGGCAGTTTGGCTGGTTCCAAGTACGGACCTTCATTCTGGCGCTGGTAGCAATCGTTTTTTTAGGATGGAGTAACAATTCCTATGTGTTCGTGACAGCCAGGATCCCCACTAGGTACGTCAACTTCAAATCTTGGTATGGTAAAGTATAAGGTAAAAATACGTTGCAAATAATACGATTAGTATAAAAAAGAAAATATGATCGTAGTAGGTTAAATCAAATGTCTTTAATCTATTAACGCGAGCCATTTTTGCACAACTTTTTATAGTTGTCTTGCTTAAATTTAAAATATTGTTAAAAAAATTTTTCAGTTTTTTTTTAAGAAATTTATTCTCAGAAAAGACATACATGTCACTTATTTAAAAACTTAAAAAGATAAATACAGTCACACATCACGGATTGATACAAAATAAAAAATAAAAATAGACAAAAGAATACAAGTCGTTACCACTGTAGCAAACTATGGTCGGAGAGAACGTGCTCACATAATCTTGCTTTAAACGCTTCCAGGGTGTCGGCAGCTTTAATATTGGGTGGGAGTTTGTTGTAAAGCTGTGCTCCCTCAAAGACAATGGTCTTTTTACCATAATTAGTGCGTACTTTCGGTAAAACAAGAAAACTGGGTCTTCGTGTCCTGTGTTTAAGTATGTGTTTTTTTTTAATAAATGTGATGTTTGAGCGTAATAGATTTTTATTTATTTTGTGAACTAATAAACAAGTACAGTAATGAAATAGTTGTTTGATATTCATAAGTTCGGTGTCTTTGTAAAGTTCTTCTGAGCGTGTTAAATATGGGTAATGAAATAACATTTTTACTATTTTATTTTAAACTATTTGGAGTTTTTTTAATTTGATTTTACTATTGTTAAAATTTTTACAGTTCAAAATTTAGAAATTTAAACGTAGTTTCCGAAAGCTGTCTACAATAATATTTGTTTTGGTCACTAATTTATTCATTATGTATTTAAAATGATTATTGATGAAACAACAGAATGATCGTAATTGTTGTTCTCGTTTCTTCTTATTGTAACTCTAGGTGTCACATTCCCGAGTGCGACCTCGAAGAGCCAGAGTTCTCAGTGGACTGGCTGCTGGACGCGGTCCCAGGCACCAGCCTCGACTCGTTCGACAGTTGCCAGCGGTACGGCAACGCGTCTGCAGCGACCCTCGTAGGAGGAGAATGCCTGCCAGACTGGTTCGATCGGGATCGACTGCAGACCTGTGAGCGACATGTCTACCAGAATACAGATACCATCGTCTATGATGTGAGTTTAAATAAATATTTGTATTTTAGGCATTGCTTCTTCGCATACAGAAGTTTGTTTTTAGCAAGAAAATATTTTGCAAAGACTGCATTTGCTGCTAGACGTTCCTTTTGCTGGCTATCGTAGCTGTTTGTTGTAGGTACAAATATAATGAGAACTGACTTCAGCATCTCTCACGTCTAAGTACTTCTAGATCCAAGTTAAGAAAGTAGTAAAGTCAGTTTTATTGCTGGGCTACTTCTTGCCTCCTTAAAAACATCGTCTTACCATATCTATCAATTTATATGTATATTTTTTGTATATTTATTATTTATCATTCACTCATTTACTCACTACAAGTATATTAAGTTTAAAAGTTTATCGTTGCTATTGCATGCTCATATGCTATGATAAAAAATTATAGAAATTTTACTAATATTATCGAAATTAATTACCCCATATTTATTTCAGATGTTTTACGTATCTTACAGTTTTGTGTGTGCGTTTATTTGACAGTTTGATCTGGGCTGCGATGAATGGCGTCGCACAATGGTCGGCTCGATTCGGTTGGGTGGGACCATCTTCGCGCAGTTCCTCACCGGGATCATCTCGGACCGCTGGGGTCGACGCACTGCGTTGGTCTTCAACGCCTTCAACGCTGCCTGGCTAGGATTACTAAAATCCTTTAGTAACAGCTACATTACCTATTTGATCGTGGAATTAGTTTCATCTATATTCGGAAGTGCTACTTTTCAAACAACTTATATTTTGTGTAAGTCTGTTGTATCACAACTGTATTGCAAATTAATATTTGTCATAGACAACCAGTTTATTGCACTACATTTTCCTTTTGTTTTTAGTGATGGAATTAACAAGTCCTAAATACCGTGTGTTGATTGGCATCTGCATGAACACATGCTACTCATTTGGCCTAATGATTCTCGGCACCATCGCGTGGGCCGTGCCCAACTGGAGGAACTTTTGCCGGGCATTGTTCACACCACAGTTGGTGACTATTTTATACCTCTGGATCATGAGCGAGTCCGTTCGCTGGTATATATCTAAAGGTCGCTATGACGATACTGAAAAGGCATTGAAAAATATTGCAAAGGTAAACAAGAAACACATATCTGATAAATCTCTGGCAGACATCAGATGTAAAGTTGAAGAAACAAATAAAAAACAAGTCAAATTGACAGGAAAAGAAAAAAACCAGAGCGAGCCTTCGCTGATTAGACTTCTACTTCAGTATAGAACTATTTTGTCTCGGTGTTTCATTACCCCGTTCATGTGGATCACAATGACATTGATATTGCAAGGGCTCACGATAAACTCTGTGGATATAGGTGGCAATAAGTACATCAACTACATAGTTGTTGCGGCTGCTCAAATTCCTGGCTATTGGATTGCATTGCTGTTATTGGATAAGATTGGCAGAAAACCTGTTCTTATTGCTTCTTATTGGATATGTGCTGTCTGCCAGATAGTGTTTATCTTCGTGTCCAAAGGTAAGCATTGTATCTTGAACAAGCTCATACTTCTATTGTTCTATCTCGTTTCTTTATTATTTATGAATAAGTTGTGATGATCTAAGATAAGAGAAACACTCGAGGTTTTTTGCCCTAGTTTGGTCAACGATCGTAGTATGACTGACGGACGTAAAAAGGTGAAGCTGCTTGAGTTATTTTGGCAACACTCATGTTGCTTACGACCCCCATAGGACAAGAAGTACTCTTGCTATTTTTTTGAAACCTGTACCAACGACACTCAAATTTATCCAATTAATAACAAGTTATAAATTGATTGTTTAGATCAATACATTCTTTCAATGACGGTGTACATGCTCGGCACTGCCTGCAGCGGCAGCGTGTTCAGTACCCTGTACATCTACACCGCAGAGCTGTACCCCACCCAGTACCGGCACAGGCTCTTCGGCTTCTCCTCCACGGTGGGACGCTTTGGCGCAATCTTGGCTCCGTTGACACCTGCCCTTGTAAGTTCAAGTAAAATAAGAGATTTAAACCAGCTGGAAAACATTGACCTATCATCTACAAATATGGTGGTATGAGCTGAGTTCCAGCATGCAGAAAAAGTAACGGCCTATAATCATCCTACCGCAGGGAAAAGGCCTCCATTTGAATTCAAGTTACCATTACTGTTAAAAAAAGAAAGTAGTTTTAGGCAAGTACTGGGAACTATCTGGCTAGCACTGACCTGCACGCGGTTCCGGACACTGCTTGCTCGAGGCTTTCAGACTATGTTAAGTGTATAGGTGCCGCTAGCGTTGGATATTATTGCTAAACCATTTTCTGGTTTGGTTTTAATCCCTCGATCGTGAGTTATTCCAGACATAATTGAAATCGATTGTTATCGTGGCACCCAAGTGCTTCCTGGGGGTTGAGGGATTAATATTGTTTCGCGGAGCGCGTACGAGTTCGTTAGGCACGGAATTTAGGTGGGAAACGACTGACAGATGGCAGCCATGTTGCGATGCTTCTTTTTTAATTTCGTTTCGTTTCGCAGGTTGTTTTGTGCCTCAGACAATTCCCAAAATTAGAAAAAACAAAAGAAAAATATTGTTGTGCTAGATAACTAAGTTAAATACTGAACAATTACAATTATTACAGTTATAAACACCACGCTTGCCAAATGCGGGTTGGTGATCAGAATCATAAATTCAAAACTTTTTGTTGCCCGACCCTGGAATCGAACATTAGACCTCAAGATCATGGCACGGCATTAAACCGATAGACCAACTCCAACATAAAGGTCTAGTTCAAATTGGTGTCGAGCTACTTTAATTTAATGAAGGTGCGGTAAAATCCGATAAATTTGATGAAACTAACTAATATGTACTTATAATTTATTGTTTTACCTACGGACAGCTAAGCAACTAAACAGCTTGTATACGTAAGGTTTAGTTTATTAAAACGTCTACCAATAATTTGCATTGAATTTGTAAATATTTCTAAAGTTATCTTTTCTTACTAATATTACAAATGTAACATCGGCTTAACAGATAAAAAAAGACGTGTGGCACTCGGAGACTGCCGCGGTAAAGCTATTGCATAGCATTTTTTATCAACTTATGCAATTATAAAACTAAAAAGTATGACCGCTGTGCCGGTCGGAGTGGGGGGGGTGTTAGGTTATTTTCGTTACGGAATTTCTGGATTCGGTCTCCACGCTCAAGGCCCGCGATAGAAGTTATGCAATAGCTTAATTTTATAATTTTATGTATTTTCTAATTTTGACTTTTGTAACCAATGATATTTAAAAAGTAATAGATATGTTACATGCGCTCTCAATATGCGTCCCTAAAACGTCACAATTGTGACGTCTTTTCAAATCCATGAAAGAGAAAGTAATTGTTCTTTTCACGAGTATGACAAGGACAAAATAAGAATTACGCATGTGTGCAGTTGTTCGCAAGCGGCACAGATATTTCGATAGTTTTGTAAGGGCATAACCTATCTATACTTTTTAAATATCATTGTTTGTAACTAAATTTTTCTGTTATTTTGGCAGATATGGTTGCCATAGGCAACCATACTGTCAAAATCCTTATTTTCTTCTAAATTTTTTAAATTTCGGAAATCCAAAATTGTTCGATCGTGCCTCGCCCCGAGTGTGTGGGTGTGGGTGTTAGGGTTATTTTCGTTACGAAATTTCTGGATTCGGTCTCCACGCTCAAGGCCCGCGATAGAAGCTATGCAATAGCTTAATAAAATTTGCCTAGAAGAATGTCTAAAGACTGGAATAGCACATGAGCTGCTTATTATCCCGGAAAAAAGCACGTTCCGTAAAGTAGTAGTATTCAATTCCACGCGTACCAAATCGCGATCTACAGCTAGTAAATAATTCACAGCCTAAAAAATCATAGCTTTTAAAATTTATAGCTGTAATGCATCTAATAACAATTATTTCCGCGTAAGTAAGTCTGGTTTTCCGCAAGTATGTACATTTCCATACTTTATTTGATATTTTAGCAACTTAATTGCACTTAAAATTTTGTCTCAGGCGGGACTCGAAACCGCATCTCCTCGCATGCCGGGCGGGCGCCATACCATTAGGCCACCGAGACACTGCGACACGGCGCGAATTTTTCAAGCATATTCTTACGCTGTGAGCCAGCGTTGCTTCATCAAATGTTAGGAGCTTGCACCCCAAACACCCGAAAGAAACATCTTTGCAGATGTTTGACAGTCAGTTAAGATGAAACAGCCATTTATATACTTTATTTGATACAAAATTTTTCAAGTTTATATACTGATTACAAAATTTATACAACATCTGTACTAATATTATAAAACTGAACAATTTGTTTGTTTGTTTTTCAACGCACTAATCTCAGGGAGTACTGGTTCGAAATTGAAAAAATATTTTTGTTTTTTGGATAGTCCATTTATAGAGAAAGGCTTTAGGTTAAATATAACATTACGCTGCGACCAATAGGAGCGGAGCATCAGTGAAAAATGTTGCAAAAATAATCGTGATCATAATAACAGAACTTGACGCGGACGAAGTCGCGGGCAACAGCTAGTATAGCATAAAGCTGACACAGTTTCACAAAACTTTTATGTGGGATGTCGGTTCGAGGCATGGATGGATGGAGGATGATCAGCAGGATTAATAGTGTTCAGAAACTTTAGAGGATAGAGAACTGATTCGTCTGTACTGACCACTGTGTCTATAAATTGTTACTTATTTCTTCAGCTTAAATGATGTCAGCGAAACATCATTAATTACTACTGCCACTGTCATTAGTGGGTGGGTGGTGGTAGCTATTCTTAAGTTGTTTAACTTTTTAACACGGAATTATGAAGTGAGGTGATTTTTTTCTCACCGTTTTATTTTCATGTTTTAAAAGTGTCTTTTTTAAAATATGGTGGAAATTAAATAAAAATCCCACTGGGATGCGTTAGATAGGCAGTTTCAATAAACAAACTACGCCAAACCCTCAAAAGCTGTGCGTCCTAGAAAAACAATCGTTACTAAATAGAAGTTTATGAAATTATCGAATCATTCCTCTAAGATACATTTTCCTCGTAGATACACTTTTTAAAAATCCCCGCTTTTGTTCCTGTAAGACACACTTTGGCCAAGTACAGCAAACCAGAATAAAGGGAAGCTCGTCAAATGGTCTACCAGTCTATATTGATTTAATCCACCAGTCAGCTGCTCAGTGTTGTTGCAACACACCTGTTACCTTATCCTGCCTGAGATACGGGTCTATGCCCAGTTTTTTGTACTGCTTAATATAGTTGATAATTTAATTAGGTACAACAGTGTAGTTCATTAGATTTGATATTTCATTACCTATTCCATTTTTACTTACTTTAAGTTTTGCATGCATATTGCATGTAAAGGAATTTTATTATACGTATATTGTAGTGTTGGTTGTACAAATAAATACATTCACTCACCAATTTTATTCTATACACTCTTTTCGATTTCTCAACATTTGTTACCTCTCTACCACATGAATGCATTTACTCATGTGTCTCTACCGTATAAACAAAAATGATATAGTTCTAAATAATACCATTCTATTTGTAAGTACTGATATTTATTTTCTGAATATGTACCTAAATATAGATAAGACAGCCAATAGGAATTATCAAGTTTTGTCAAAATTTTCGTTACAAAGCCTCCTATTTCTTCGTCAACTTTGTCCTTCAGGGCGTATGGTATAAGTCTTGATGAAAATGGGTGTCACATTTTCTTGAAGAACTAATTGAGCTAATATCTTGTATTATATTATATTGATAAAATATCTTCTAGTAATCTGTCCATTCTGAGTTGTTGATAGTTTACTTACTGAATTTTAACTAAATATAATATAATAAGTTTTCTGATGTAATTCTGGACTCAAACATGTTAGAAACGTGTATTTTCTTATATCGATATCATCACATCTGTTCATTTTTAAGTAAGTATCCAACCGTTTAATGATGTTTTTGAATGTTTCGTCCTTGTCTAATGGTACTGAGTTCAATTTAGATGTCCAAAGGTTTGTTTGTGGCCGACCTTTGCTCCTCAGTACCTTCTGCATACAAGGAATTGTTTCGTACTATCGAATTCAAACTCTGCAGTTTTAGTTTAAGCTGTGTTGTAATTTCCTGAAGGTAATTTTTTCCTTCAATCACATTTTCCAACTGTGGGTCATTAGTAATTTAATTATTTGTTTTCTTATCTCTTCCGAATTATTCTTGGTAATTTTGTACATTTGTCCACTGGTCACTCACTAACTTTGATTCATAATCAGAAATTTCTCGTAGGGTTTGTATCTGGCTGCCGAAATAATGCAGCCTTTAATGAAGTTCGTGTACATTTTAACTTAGTTCAATTCATCCATTTTGGTGCCTATTATTAAATTCTTAAATAATACTATTTGTAAGAAATGATATTTATTTTCTGCGTGATTACTTGCTCAGTGATTTTCTGATTGACACATTGAATGTCATAACAAACTAAGTGAAGTCAGAGAGTACAAATATGTAAAGAGTATGGATATAACGCGGAACCGAACAAACTTTGCCCCCATTTTTTATCCCCTTAAAGATTAATTTTTTTTAAATCCTGAAAGACGTCATTCATAATTTCTAATCAGTTAGCTGGATACCAATTTTCATAGACTTAGCTTCAAAACTGACGGAGTTTCATACAAACTTATGGGGCCCTTTTTACCCCCTTAGAGGCGGAATTTCCAAAATTCCTTTCTTAGTGCTCACCTACTCTATAAAAGGAAACACGATGAAAATTTTCAGATTTTTAATCCCAGTAGTTTGGGCTGTGCGTTGATATGTCAGTCAGTCAGTCATTAAATCAGTTTTCATTTTTATATATATAGAAGATAGAAGATATGTACATTTCCCCAAGTATTTACTATTTAAGTTATAATACAGCGCGTTTCATTGCTTGGCTGCCTAGTGGCGTGCTTTTTGCAAGAGGCGCTATTCAACTTATCTTCCGTTGGGTGCATTCTGGATAGCGCTATCTAAGTCGGGTCTGTTTTAAAGAATTTTCTCAAAAGATACCTATATTAACTTTTTCAAGAGCGCGTTGGTGTGGGAGCAGTTCCCGTTCGCACTGTTCGCGGGCTGCGCGTGCGTCGCGGGCGCGCTCGTGCTGCTCACGCCGGAGACGCGCGGCGCGCGCCTGCCCGACACCATGCAGGAGGCCGCCGACCTCGGGAGGAAGAGGGAACGACAGGCAATCTGATGGCTATTCAACTAAATAGAACCGATTTGACTAGAACTGAGCAAGAAGAACGGACAACGGTGATTAATCAAAACTTGAATATGATGATCTTAAACATTTTAAAATTATGAATGCAGGCAAAGATCATAAATCGTAAACCGAGAGAGTTTTTATTTGATCATAAAATAGATAAAGTACTATATCTCCTTTGCTTCCCCTTATGATGCAAGAGATATGGAACAACTTCAAAAAATAATTTCATTTTGTTATTTATATTTCATCTAGCCAACGCCAGCATAAAGCTGACGTAGTTTAACAAAAACCTACTTTCATGGATGGAGGATGATCAGCAGGATTAATAGTGTTCAGAAACTCTTCAGAATAGAGAACTGATTCGTCTGTACTGACCACTGTGTCTATAAATTATTTTTTTCAGCCTTAGATGATGTCAGCGAAACATCATTAAAATTACTGCTGCTTGGTCATTGGTGGGTGGGTGATGGTAGCTATTCCTACGTTAAACAACATGGAATTTCGAAGTGAGGTGATTTTTTTTTTCTCACCGTTTCATTTTCAAGTTGCAAAAGTGTTTTTTTTTTAAATATGGAGGAAATTAAATAAAAATAAAATTTGGATGCGTTAGATAGGCAATTTCACTGAACAAACTTTGCCAGGCTCTCAAAAGCGGTGCGCCCTAGAAAAAAAATTGTTACTAAATGGAAGTTAATCAGATTATCTACTAAATGGAAGCTTGTCAAATGGTCTACCAGCCCATATTGATTTAATCCACCAGTCAGCTGCTCAGTGTTGTTGCAACACACCTGTTTTCTTATATAAATTATAATAGGTGTAAGGTTCGTTTGTGACCGACCTTTGCTCCTCAGTACCTCCCGCGTACATGGAATTGTTTCGCTGTCGAATTCAAACTCTGCAGTTTTAGTTTAAGCTGTGTTGTAATTTCCTGAAAGTATTTTTTTTCTTCAATCTCATTTTTCAACTGTGGGACATCAGTGATATTAATTATTTGTTTGTAGTCGTATCTCTTCAAAATTATTCTTGGTAATTTTGTACACTTGTCACTGGTCACACACTAATTTTATTTCCTAATCAGAAATTTGTCGTAGGGTTTGAATCTGGCTGTCGAATTTTGTAATGCAGCCTTTAATTGAAGTTCGTGTACGTTTTAACTTACTTAATTCATCCATTTCGGCGCCAATCGTAGTGATTACTTGCTCAGTGGCGCCAATTATTAAATTCTAAAATAACGTAAAGGCTCCTATTAACGACCCCCTAAAATTGGTGTCCTAATAACATCCTTTTTTTTCAATCATTCCTAATAGACTTTATATAGGTTCCAGTAAAGTGATTTCTTAAAAATTAGTTAGGTGTTGTAGTTGGTCGTTAAAAATATTTTAATTTGTGCGTCTAAATAGTCAGTGAATAAAATAAATTGACAGTAAGTGAGATGCGCCCGAAATGAATGCACATTTCATAGTGTTGCGCCTCCAGCCTCATAAGAACCACTTAACTTTACTTAAGAAAAATAAGATACTAAAAGTGGATTTGTCTTCTTGCTATCACTTATAAACTGTAATGTATAGATTGTTTTATTAAGCTAACCCTTAATATAACCAATTTTATTGATTTTTATGGTATAAAATCATATTTTACTTAAAGGCGGTAATAGAGTCTAAATCTCATAACTTGATGCTTATAACGACCCATGGCGTTGTAAGAAATTCAAGAATATTTATTATTTGGTAATAAATGTCTATAATTAACTAATTACTTTAATTTGATTTTGTTTTGTTCGCTCAATAAGATTATTTTACTTAGTTGGATCAATTAACGGCAAACGTTTTTCCTAGAGATTTTGGGTAAAGTTCGTTTGAACGCTAATCATTATATCTATTAATTTATGACAATATATTTTAAACAACCTAGTTTTTCTTAATAATTGAGTAATTGATATCAAAAGAAAATGAATAGTAATGACATCAAATGGAACAGTTTTCAATAAAGTAGATATTGTAGCGGTTGATTAGGTATTTTATTGGTCGCTAATAGAATATTGTAGGTAATCTTCACAATTCATTCTATTCCCGACTCATATATATAAAAAACATTTTTGGATTTTCCCTATAAAATGTCCGATAAAGATTACATTCCTATTGAATTTCAAGACTCCAGAATCACTAGATACACCATCTAGGTTTTGATTCCCTAACATTTATCTGTTTTTTTTTGTTTTTTTCTAAATGACTTACCTAAAGCCCTTTTCTTTCCTTAATTTAAACCAAAATCTAATGAAAAATACCAGAAAAAACACAAAAACAAGAAAAACAAAAACGTGGCAAAAAAACAGAAAAAAAATAGAAAGAAAAAAGAAACATGCAAATATTAAAAAGGCAAAATAAATAAGCGAGTTGGTTAATAACTTTTTGAAAACTGTATGGCAGATACAGTTTTCAAAAAGTAAATTATTTGTGTTACTTATTTATATTTACTATCTTATTAGTATGAAGATAATTAAAAGTAAACATATAATAGTGTGAAGACTGATTGCGGGTGGCAGTAATAGTTTTTCTGAATTAATTAGAATAGTAAAAAATATAAGTGCATAACAGTTTTGAAATTATCATTGTTATGTTACATATTACGATCATAATAATTTATTATTTGTAAAAAAATAAACCTAACAATATTATTTCAAAACTGTTATTAACACTTAATGAATACCTCTTACTACTGTTTTTTATTTAATTTAATTGTAAAGGGAAAGTGACAATTTCTTAGGGGTCGGTAATGGAAGCGGAAAAAACGGTATAAGAATTTAATAACATCCAAGGGTCGGTAATAGAAGAAACTGCTCTTTTGGATTAAAAAAATATTGAATAATATTTGTGCGATATAATACTGAATTTAAGTACTGAATTTCATAGAACATTTCATCAGGATTGAATATAAATTACATCATCATTCCTAACATACTAGCTTATATCTATTTTTTCATAGTGAGTACAAAGACTGCTTAAACTAGCGGTAATAGGAGCATTTACGTTAATACCGTTATTTTTATAAGCAATTTAATTTATTTTATGATACACATTGAATGTCATAACAAACTAAGTGAAGTCAGAGAGTACAAATATGTAAAGAGTATGGATATGACGCGGAACCGAACAAATTTTGTCCCCATTTTTTATCCCCGTAAAGATTAAATTTTCAAAAATCCTGAAAGACGTAATTTATAATTTTTAATCAGGTAGCTGGATACCAATTTTCATCTACTTAACTTCAAAACTGACGGAGTTTCATACAAACTTGTGGGGCCCTTTTTACCCCCTTAGAGGCGGAATTTCCAAAATTCCTTTCTTAGTGCTCACCTACACTATAAAAGGAAGCACGGTGAAAATTTTCAGATTTTAAATCCCAGTAGTTTGGGCTGTGCGTTGACATGTCAGTCAGTCAGTTAGTCAGTCAGTCATTAAATTTAGTTAAGAAATCGTGAATCTTTTGACGTTTCAATTACTCATTGGGTTACACATGGGCTACACCGACCATTTTTAAGGTTGCTAAGTGGGATCGTGTTTTATTCCCGTTAATATAAGTTTCAGCATTTTTGCCAGTACGTGGAGACAAACAACAAGATGTGTGAAATGTTTTTTATTCTGAGTTAAGATTCTTCCGTCCAAGGTTCTCGGCGTCTTCCATAGTGTCGGGCAACTTGGTGCCAAGGGTCTCCGGGGTCGTGAAGATAAGTAGTCCTGACAGTAGGGCGAAACTACCAAACATAACAGAGGGCAGGCTCTCCCATACCTCTTGGGCCTGCAAATATAAATATTGAAAAAGATAAAACAAACTTAATTTACTTAAGAAAACAAACTTGAGTTACTTAATTATGTACTTGTATTTTATAAGTTTTCGATATTTTGATACTAATACAAGCGACCACAGAAAATTTTCATCTTATTCTTCATTTCTTCCATGATCGTGGAGCTTGCATCAGTTCTCAAATATTGAAAACTTATAAAAAAATAAGATAAACCATAATATACCTCTTACTTACGTTACCTTACCTCTTGTTTTAAGAAAGTTTTTACAAAAAGTTTACTCTCTGCACAAACGTATGAAATATTGAAAATCTGTGTAGCGATTTCCATTTAGCGCTTCACACATTTCTTTCTCTTGCATAAATGCACCGTGACTACTTTACTTTCTGCATTAACCTCCATATTCCTTACTTAGTCAACTCCGTGACTCATAAAATTAAGAGATGTCACCTGATATTGTAACGATGCGCATCTCATTTATTCATTACGATACTATTGATACATATTTGACTATCTCTTTATACCTTATCAGGCCTAGGGCCGTAAAAATTGAAAACTATATTACAAAAAATATTTTCGGGTAAAAGCTTGATTTACATTTTTTACTTCATAAATGGGCCCTAAATACGATACGGAACGCCTATAAAAATTTTGGAAAGTGGTTAAAATTTCACCCTGTATTTAGGATCATGAGTAAGACGAGACAAAACTTATAAAAAAGTAGACATAAAAGAACGTTTTTTTATTATTATGCTTATTTTATAGTTCATAGCAGTCTCTGATTTTAGATTTCAGACTTATCTTTAAAATTTTCACTTTATCACTAAATAGCTTTAAGACTGGAAAAGTTTTGTAAAAGGTCTCTTATAGCGATCAGATCCTCTTTTTTTTCTAATGCAGTGTGTGAAATATGTCTAAGTCAGGTTTATAAGCTACTATGATGTTGTTACCAACACAAAATACATCAAGACTTACCAGAGCTGGAGTGAGTGGTGCTGTGATTGAACCAAGCCGCCCCACCATGGAAGAGAAGGCGAACAAGTTGTGTCGGTACTTGGTCGGGTACAGCTCGGCAGTATAAACGTACACTGACGTCATCACTACCGCGATACTGTACTTGCCGATCAAGTACATTGCCAGTGATAGCTCATCCATACCTGTAATTAAAATAGTTTCTTCGTAAAAACAATGTGCCATTAAAATACTTATTGTTAAAAATAAATCAATTAAATATTTTCCACTGATATGTTTCTTTAGTAACTAATGTAATTAGCACAGTCTATGAATCCATACAGTCGTCCGACGAAGACGTCTAGACAGGGCAATTGTGCGGGGTGTGAGGGGCGAGACGCGGGAAGGCCAAGCCCGAACTGCGAACAAAACGATGTTAGCAGTTCGGGACACAGCATTCAGGACTAACAAATGTTTGTGTTTTAAATTATTTTATGTTTGTTTGTTGGAATTTATTGAAAATGCTGATAATGAAAATAACATCTTCATAATAATTAATTTAAGATGGCGGTCTTTTTTATTATTTACTAAGGGTGAATTTCGAGATGGTGAACATATATTTTTTTAATAAGATAAATAGTTGTCAATTTCGAGGTTAATTGGGATGCTGATTACGAAAATGCTATCCTTTTTTAAGTCCAAGATGGCGGACGTAATTTTTTTTTATTTGATAAGAGTGTCAATTTTGATGTTCAGTGGGGTGCCGATCACGAAAATGCCATCCTATTTTAAATCCAAGATGGCGGACGTAATTTTATATTATTTGACATGGGTGTCAATTTTGAGATACATTAGGGTAGGTACTGATTACGAAAATGCCATCCTATTTTAAATCCAAGATGGCGGACGTATTTTTTTATAATTTGATACGTGTGTCACTTTTAAGGTTCATTGGGGTGCTGATTACGAGTGTTTATCTGCAATATTTTTTTTTTCATATATTGTTTACTTTTGACAACCCTGGCCGTCACGATACTGTCTAGACGTTATCGGCATTTTCCATGAGATCAAAGGCGTCGAGCGACTGTATGGTTTTATAGACTGTGGTAATAGTATTGTATAGTCTATAAGTACAGACAACGGCAGGTCAACCTACCCCAAAAGTTAAAGGTCACTGAATTGATTTTCAACTTTAAGTCCAACAAGTAGAGATCAATATCAATTGAGAAAATTTGACGTTTTGTGGTAGGTTGACGTGCTCTATTGTCTGTATATGGTAATTTAAGGAACCAACCAGGCAATTAAGGTAAATAAATCCAACAAGGCTTTAACCTGCAGCAGATATTATACGAAGCATAAAGGCATTTCAATCTGTACCACAAAATACCCTAAATCTTCCTAAATCTGAGAAAACACTTTTGCTTGGTTCTACGATAGAGGGTTTGTCTAACCTAGTATTCAGGTTTAACATACCTTCGGGCAAAAATGCAAATGTAAACTGACAAATTGCACACAATGTGTATGCGCCAATCAGTACTGGCTTCCTTCCAATCCTATCCAACAGCAATATCGCTGTCCAGTACCCTGGTATTTCGATTGCTGCTACGATAGCGTAGTTCAGGTACGAATTTCCAGAAAGGTTCACAGCGTTAATGTTCATACCGTAGTAGACCAGCGTGTTCGTTATCCACCAGATTGGTGTAATGCAGCATCTCGCTAAAATTATAGGAGACTTAAACACTAGAATGGGAAGCCACTGTTCTTTCGGCTTTTCCATGTTCTTCTCAGCTTCGGCAGAACTCCTCAACGCTTCTAAAGATTTTTCAGACAGCTCTTTCTTGTTTCTCTTGGCTACCTTTTTCAGAATTTCCTCTGATTCTTCGTAACGGCCCTTACTCATAAGCCATCGTACGGATTCGGAGAGTATCCAGAAGTATGAAACGACGAGCAGCTGTGGAGCGTATAGTATTTGAGTCAGAGATCTCCAAGCTGGCATTCCCCACGCGATGAATCCAAGTATAACTTGACCCACAGCGAATAAAGTGGAAATTGTTGCTCCTGCTTTAACTCGGTATTTAGGACCCACTAATTCAGTCACTGTAATTGAGATGCAAGATATTGCATTAGATATTATGTAAAAACCCAGATATAAATAAAGAAGTAGTAACTACACTTATTTTTATCCAAATTTACCCCCAAAATATTGTAAGTAAAAATTAAAAATTAAGAAACAGGATAATATTTATCTGATTAAAATTTGAAGGAAATAATAGAAAATATTTGATAAAAACTTGGTCACGATGGGGTCGGTTTTATATAAGCTACATACATAATATGCAGATCCTAAAGTTGTAAATAAATAGGTTGGAACTTATACCTAAGATATAACAAGATGAGTAAGCCCCAGCACCCACAGCAGACTCCATGACCTCTAAAGCCAAGAACCACTCGTAACTGTTGACAAAGGAGCGCACGAGGCCGATCCAGCCAGTGTTGAACGCGTTGATGGTGAGCGCCACGCGGCGGCCCCAGCGGTCCGAAATGTAGCCCGTGATGGGCAGCACGAGCAGCGTACCGATAGTGCGAATAGACCCAATTTGAGAACGACGCCATTCGTCACAGGCAAGGTTGAACTGAAAAAGAAATACAATTAATTATCTGCGCCATGGTTTTTTAACCAAGCTATCCAATATTATCTACTTAATGCATTTTTACCTATTGACATTCCTTTTATTCATAATTATTTTTATTTGTTGTAGTAGTAGTAAGTACATTGTAATATAATATTGACTTCTTTGCATTTATTTATTTATTGACAAACAGCGTTTTACAGTTAAATACGAGTATACAGTTGTCCCACAAAACTATTTACATAATTTGTCTGAGGGATCACGAGTCTCTAACATACCAAATTAAAACTTGAATATGTACGAAGCTCAGTTGGCTAAAAAATACTTTTAAAGTTTTCTTTTAAAAACATTTTTATCTTGTTCCCGGCGTATATCCCCGGGCAAACTATTCAATAGGTATGGTAACCGTTTCTTTAATGTTCTATCACCAAAGTAGTTATTTACGAGTACTTTAGGTACCTCAAATTTGACCGGTTAGACACTGACCGGGTACAATGACTACGGTTGACCAATGTTGGGCTATTCTCCTGACTGTCATGGTTATTTGTTACTAATAGCATAGGGAAAGAAATTCTTTCCCTATGCTAATAGGTATTTATGTTTTAAACTGACCGGGAGAATTGTACAAATCTTAAATAATTTATGATAATTACCTTTGCAATTTGCTTTCGTTTTGTTATTTGTGCATTATTTATTGTTTATTTTTTTTACTTTTACAATTATTTGACTTTGGCAATCGTTATTTGTGCATTTTTTATTGTTTATTTTTTTACTATGAACCTATTATTATTGTTTGACATGTATCTGTTTAATTTAATTTAATCTAATCATTGAAGCGTTTTGGATATATTCTGTTAGCTTTTGAGATGTATTTTGGAAAAAAAAAAAAAAAATTATAAATAGTTTGGTTAAAAAAGGCCTTGAATAAGATAAGATAAGATAAGATAATCATTTATTTGCTCTTGAAAAAGGGTAGGTACATTAAGGTGGTTATACATAAGAGGTTCAGCTTTTTCAGCCATCTATGAATAGCATGCAAATACAAGTATTATTACATTATGAAAGCGATTAAAATTAATTATTTCTTGGAATGTCAAAGTTCAAATTGTATAAAACAATAAAATCAATACCGCCAAGAAATTGATTTGTGTTCATTAAATGGCGTATTTTTACAACTAGTCAGAGTTTTGAAACTGTTTTTAAGCATATAAATTGCAGGTGTAAATTAAAAATTCAGCTATAAAAAACAAACATTTTTTCGACTTTATTGGGTGGTATTTGAACCTATACCCTCGAATTTACCGGGCGACTGTTCTAACCAATTAAGCTACCAAGACTGTGTGTCGAAAAGTAAGAGTTGCCAGCGCCGTTTCTGGAATGTTTTGACTTATGGATCAATATCCATCAATCGCCTATTACGGAGCGCCTATGCGCACCGTAAGCGCCAGCGCGCGACTGTACGGGCCTGAGGAGACACCGCGTTCAGGTATTTTGTAGTTATTTAAACGTAGTAATTAAGTATATCATTTAATGAATTCAAACTCATCAAATATGTCTATAAATATTTAGTAGCTTTAAGCTAGCATAATTTTTTTATTAAAAATGTCCGTAGTTTATTCGTTAAATTGAAAAACATTTCGAAATGATGTAGGTTTATGATTTTTTTCTATCGAGCAAAGTTAATCAAATCGTGTAACCGATAGCGACTGTGACTAGAGTAGATTCTTAACGGATACACATTTTTTTCTCAGTCTTTAATCCCTCAACCCCCAAGCGACAACCGGTTGTCGCGATAACAATTGATTTTAATTGTGTCTGGAATATCCGATCGTCAAAGGATTAATCCCTCGATCGTGAGTTATTCCAGACACAATTGAAATCAATTGTTATCGTGGCACGCGCCTGCCTCCTGGGGGTTGAGGGATTAAAACGCTGTTTTCTAGTTCTCAGATGGGTTTTAAAAACTCAAAAACGCTGCCTCTTAGAACTACACCGCCTTAACAATAGAAATGAGAAATGCTGCTACTATTAAACCATCAGTCAATTTGTATCTTTCTATTTTTTTATTATTTTCCTGATAGCAAAAGAAGGTAAGCTTGGTACATTTTAAAAATAGCATGACACTTACGTCACAAACAACGCTGTTAGTATTCTCGTAGACATACGATTCGCACTCCTCAGTAGAGGTGGTAAACAAGGAGGACGGACACGTGCCAGGTTGAACCAAACCTTGAGAGCTGCTGTTACTAAAGCGGAGGCACTGTTCGAAGGTCTCCGAGTTTGCGACGTAGGGGATAGCATATTCCTTCCACGGCGGTGCGAACTGTGGATTTGGGCCATCGCACTGAGGTATTAAACATCTGCAAAGAGCACGTATCGTAAAATAAATTTTCAAGGTAATTGTCATAAGTCTTATACGATTTAAGATTATTTCTTTTTTATAATATTGCTTGCTGTTAAAAGTACCATAATGGCTAACGGAAGAATAAATTGTGTACTTCAACAAGATAAGTCGTAGCATTTATACAAGTTTCTATCATTACTCATTAAGCCATAATATACGATTTTTATTTTGCTGAAGTTCCAAAGTATATTACTAAGTCATTATCGTCGTACCTCGTCGAGGTCATAATGAAATTACTTTTACCATCTTTTGCACCTAAATGTTTGTTGCCGTTCTAATTATGATATGAGTGAATAAATGAATATGAATGAATATCACCATCATTTTAAAAAAAGTAAGCCCATTGCTGGAAAAAGACTAGGGTGAAGTCTTTTTCAACCAATCGCTTTCCTGCAAATAAGTCCAGCCTAGTTTATCCGTTAAGCAATGTCGATTTCTTTAGCCCTGCGTCAGTCTAATTAATTTTTAAGGTACCTAAATTGTTACGACCCCATTTTAAAATTTAATTTAAATTATTGATTCTGTTCTTGAGTGACATCCCGATAACTTCTCTCATGATGACTGAATTGGCTGACTGGATAAATATCGATTGGCGCACTAGCAATCCCGTAATTTTCTACGAGCCCAAAACTTCATTCGAACAACTAATGTAAAATGACACTGAAAACATTTCGCTTACTCAATGAAGTTAAGCCTTCAGGAGGTCCTGATCACTTCTTTTTCATTCTAACCTGCTTGGTATTCTCGCCGTTGTGAAGATATATTCTCCTGATGCAAACGCAGAGAAGATCACCGGTAAGGAAGCAAGTGCCAACGTCAGGAGCTGATATCTCCCAAATTGCCCCACCTCCTCCACAAGAATAGTATCGAGATCAATCACATTCTTCTTTTGACCAACCTCCCCTTTTTCCTCACTCGACATCTTGCCGCAGATCTTACGGAAGCCACGGCCGTTGAATAAATAAAAAATAATCTCACTAATGAGATAGACATTGAAAAGCAAAATAAAGAGATTATTCAAGTAATGCTAAATTTATCTTCGATTGTGGCAATATCGACTTTTATATTGCATAATTAAAGGATAATAGGGTATCGTATTGCGATAACAATAAGATACTACGGATTATGAAGTACGTAGTTATCGAAATTAAATTCGCTATCACGATAGGTATTTAGTGGGGGTAATTGTATGTTGCTGTATACCTATATGTAAATAGTGACCGAGTTTATTGCGCTGCTTCTTCTCGGCACTATCGGCCTTCATTTGTCCCGTAGCAGTGGTAGGTTAAATATTGGGACGTGTAAAAGCGCCTCCAGGGGCCTATTTGCAAAAATAAAACTGATTTTACTGATTTTAAAGGTCCTAACTAACTGACATCGCTCGACTATTTGCGGAGCTGGAAGTGACAGTGGGCGGACACAATATACAGGGTGATTATACCACTTTCAAAAATTTTTATAAGCCTTCGGTATCGTATCTAGAGCCCATTTATGAAGTAAAACATTTAAATCAAGCTTTCACCCAGAAATATTTTTCGCAATATAGTTTTTAATTTGTACGGTCCTGAGCCTGATAAGGTTTATAGGGAATATCAAATATTTATAAGACGTGTGGCAGTCGGAGACTGCCGCGGTAAAGCTATTGCATAGCATTTTTTATCAACTTATGTAATTAAAAAACTAAAAAGTATCACCGCTGTGCCGGTCGGAGTGAGGGGTGTTAGGTTATTTTCGTTACGGAATTTTTGGATTCGGTCTCCACGGTCAAGGCCCGCGATAGAAGCTATGCAATAGCTTAAAACATGTGAATGGTATCGTAATGAATCAATGAGATGTAAATCGCGTAAAAACAGTGTTGCTAGGCGGCCGTATCAAAAATTTTTGATTTTTGCGGTCATTTTCTAAGTTCTTTATCTTGATATTTTTGTACTGGGCTATTATACCAAAAGAAAAAATAAGTCATTTGTTTTTTTTTTGTCTCGTAGATTGATATATTAAAATTTTGATGGTGGTTAAAATTTCAGCCTGTATGTATGTATTTAGGTTCTGGAATAGTGAACGCATACCGGTGATTAGCAGTGCTATACAGGTGACTTTAACATCACCGTAAAAAAATATATATGCGTTAATATCGTATATTCCGGAGTAAAAAAATTTGGGTGGTGATTAAAATTTCATTCTGTATAGCAGAACCTTGCGGACGAAGTTGCGGTGTTGCAGTTAATATCCATTAATTATGGATTGATAAAATTATTTTGCTAATGATTTCTTCTAGATACATTCACCACACTACCCGCACTAACACTTTTTTTTTTTTATGACGGACCTATCACTGAAACCCCATATGGGAGGCTTTAATCAGTTAAACCGGGCAGAGTGTGGCGAGCGCTGAAGGCGCTCAGCCTAGGTCCGCCACGCTAGCGGTACTCCGGTGCGGCCGAGGGTGAGGCTTCGCGAAGCGAAGCCTCAGGCTCGCTCGCACCGGGGCCCATACTAGCGGGCGTGATCGGGCCAGTGTGGGGTGCTAAGGGCACCCTACCAAATGGCGAACCCACCAGTGGTGGCGCCGCCGGAACCGGAGATGCCGTGGCATGCCGGATCACGGTCGGGCTCCATTCTGGCGGGCCCGATCTGGGAGGGGGGATCGGACAGCGACCTCAAGGGCGCCTCTGTAGGCTCGGACCTTGGCTTGGGTCACCGTCCGAGGGGGGGGCAGGTGAGAAGCGGCCAGGCACATGATTGTGTCGGCCGAAATGAAAGGCGGGACCACGCACCCGCCTCCGACGGGTGCGGTGTGGAGAACTACTGTGTTGTGCAGTAATTGAAGTGCTTAAGGCGGTGTTGGCTGTTGTGACATACTCGGTGATCGGATCGTCGGGGTCGTTCAGCACGTGCCTGGGCCGACGGCGTCGGAAGGCGACATCCCTCTGGGGGGTGTACGTGGCGGCTTCCGCTATGAGCGGATTGGGTGATTCACTGCCTTATCGAAAAAGCGTTGAGAGGCTTCTTTCATATAGAGGGCAATGGATTGGATATAGAGGGCAATGGATTGGATATAGAGGGCAATGGATTGGCGCACTAACACTGATTGAGCAAGCACTATTTCATGCAGGAAAACCGCCCCCCTCCCTCAAAAATGCATGCAGTACAGTTAATGCAATTATTAGTACCCAACACATAATTTTTATAATTTAATAATAATTTATTTAATTATAAAGCCTTTTCTACAGTACAATGTTGCACTGACTCCCGAGCTAGTAGGTATAACTGTGTTTCAGGAGTCAGTTTTTTTCCCTTAAATATGACTATACAAAAGGTTAATGTTAATAATCAAAACTAAATACATGTTTTATTTATTTATTACTACCTTGGAATGTGCGTAAGTGTGTGTGTGTGTGTGTGTGTATGTGTGTGTGGGTATGTGTAAGTGTGTTTATATGTTTAATATATAGATTCTGATTGATAAATAGATATGTAATGTACTAATTGTCTACAGCATAAGAGATTCTGTACTGTTATACTCAAATAGCTTAAGCCACTCCTTGATCTTAGCTTTTATTTGATGGTTACTGCAAGTATGTAAATAGTTACTAATTTTGTGTAACTTATTGTACAAAATGTGGGGCAAGATAGTCGTATTCTTTTTGCAAAGGCGCTACGAACACAGATACAATAAAAACCTCGACGAGTTTCGCCACTTCACGTGGCATCCTCAGGGGATGTTGTCGCCTTCGCTGCGCTCCGATGACCATCCACTAATACAAGCTCCATTAATATAAGAACTTGATTCAAGATTTAAGATTAATTTATTTGCGTTAATTAATGGCACATAAAAGATCTTTGATCAAAAAAAGTTTTACATATTTAGCCATCTACATATAGCATGCATCGAGCCATCCAAGAAATAATTTAGGCGGCTGATGTTATTGTATTGCAAATCATACCTTTCATACGCGACTTGAAGATGAATGCAACGATAAAGAAGTTAGAAGAGCATTCAAATGTTCAGTGACTGCTCTTTTAGTAAGGACGTTTTACTGCTGCTAATTGTTTATCTAGTTTTCTTTAATTACCATCAAGCTAAGCAAAGCTAAGAAATCATTTGGAAGGTCCTAAAGACAAGTTATCACACAAAAAACCTTATCAATTTAAGATAATAATCAGATAGAATGAAATAGGGCGCGTGATATTTCACCCAAGCCATGTTGATAAAAATTTCATGTTATTACATACGAGTATTTACTTGTACGCCCCGTTGGTCTAATGGTTTAAGTACCGGGTCAAGATCTCGGGGTCCCAGGTTCGAATCCCGGGTCGGGAAACAAAAAGTTTCGAATTTTCAAACGTTGCTCGGGTTTGTGATTACCAACCCTTATTGGCAAGCATGGTGATTATGCCAGTACACCTATCATTGCTGTGGTAACTTGAATTTAATGATGGAAGCCTTTTCCCTGCAGTGGGATGATTATGATGATAGATGTTACTTTACTTTTTTTTTACATATTTACTTAGTTTACCGCATTGCCCCAAACATTATTCTGATATGAGATTGGTGAACAAACACAGTTGTATTCAATTTAATTTATTTTATAAAGGTAGATAACACATCTATTGTCTAAAATTATCTTATAATCTATACATACAATAAAAAACAGGTTGGCACAAAACAGGTAACAATAAAATATAAAAACAGAAAAAAGTACAATGAAATGGTCTTGAACACCTAAAAACGATCTTTACTAGACAGCCTTTATGGTGGCTAATCTTTGTTGTCCTTGACTAGCGCCCTGGTAAGATTGCCAATCATGTTGGAGTAATGTCTTCCCTCTACAGTTCTCAGAAAGGGCCTAGAACTGTCCCGCTACCTGCAATAGAGTTGAGTAGAGCATTAAAGTCAGGCGCATCTATTTCTTCTTAATTAAAATCCTCCTGCTGGCCAGGTTCTCTGCATCCTCCATGGTGTCGGGCAGCTTAGTGCCAAGCGTCTCCGGGGTCGTGAGCACCAGCACCGCTGACAGCAGAGCGAAACTGCCAAACATCACCGATGGCAGGCTCTCCCAAACGTTCAAAGCCTGGAAAATCACAAAATGATTCTAAAGCTACAATCTACAATGAAAACGTTTTTGCCTAAAAAGAAAAAAATAACTCATATAGAATTTGTACATGCCGTCTGTCAGTCATAATAATACTTTTCCTCAGAAAAATGTGAAAGTGCCAAGATGAAATAAACACTAAACACAATGTTAAGTTATAAAAACTTCCTCAAAAATAGAATATGCTATTAATGTATAAGTTACATGCAACTTATAAAGAAAAAGCTAAATGCCATGTCAAATAAGGTCAAAAGAATGGCAGAAGATCGAGAAGAATAGAAAAAACTCCACTAACAAGAGCAAAACTCAAAAATTATATGATGATACATATTAAACTAGCAAAAGAATCAATTTTATTAAGATTATTCCCGTTGACACCCTAATGAAATTTAGAAAGTACATCCTAACAAAAGTCTTAAAATCGTAACTTTGTTGCCAGCTTCTTGTTTGTTGCGAGATGTCTTGCGGAAATAACTTGTAAGTACTATTAAAAGAGTACAGTATTCTACTTGTGGCCGTCATACGCCAAGATTTATAAATAAAAAGGAATCTTTACCAAGGCCGGTGTGAGCGGAGCCGTGATCGAGCCCACTCTCCCCAGCATGGAACAGAAGGCGAAGAGGTTGTGCCGGTACTTGGTGGGGAACAGTTCCGCTGTGTACACGTATACCGACGTCACCACGATCGATATGCTGTACTTGCCGATCAGGTACACCGCTAAATTCAGACCATCCATACCTGAAATAGACTTATTCATGTTTACAAAGCACTAAGTCCGTTTAAATTGTTAGCATCATCATCGTATAATGCCTTTATCATAATCATAAAACTCTTATCAGTTCACTGCTGAACTAGGGCCTTTCCAAAAGAAGTTTCTTGTTGTTTGTCGTAATCGCCACACTTGGCTATCAAGTTGGCGATTGCAGTTTGGCCAATCGTTGAAAGAAGACGCTGCAGTGAGAGTGTAGATTATCCTTGTATGATGATGGTGATGTCGTGGTTGATATGACGATGAAGACATCATCTCGGTGGTTCTTCTTTCGTCGTTCTTACGACAACAATAGGGGTGATGGTATTCTATTTATAAGCCTTAGAATAATTATTCTAAGTTATAAGCTGACACCATATGACACAAATCCAATAATACATTATACGTATTCTTTTCGTGTAATGGATAAACTCAAAATTATATTAAATATCCCTTTGAATGAAACTGTCAAGTAAAAAAAAATGGCGAAAGATTTATACGTTTTGAAAGGCAACCAGAGGAATTACCAATACCAATTGCCAAAGGCGGGTTGGTAATCATAAAACCAGAGCAATGATCGAATATTCAAAACTATTTGTTGCCCGACCCGGTTTTCGAACCCGGGATCCCGAGATCTTGGCCCGGTATTTAAACCATTAGAACAACGGGACGTTCTGAAACTAAAGCGTTACATTTTTCTTATCAATCATTTCGTTTCTATTAATTTAGAGTAAAATATTTTTACGTAAATTACTGACCTTCAGGTGAAAACACAAATATGAATTGACAGATCGCACACAATCCGTAGGCTGAAACCAGCATAGCTTTCCTTCCTATTCTGTCTAAGAGTAGCACAGCTGTCCAATATCCAGGAATTTCAACAGCTGCTACAATTGCGTAATTCAGGTAAGAGTTTCCAGATAAATTCACAGCATTAACACTCATGCCGTAATACACCAGTGTAGTAGTTATCCACCAGATAGGAATCACACAGCACCTCGACAGAATCACTCGGGACCGCAACACTTGAAGTGGAAGCCACACTTCCTTTGGCTTTTCTCTATTATTTTCTGCTTCAGCTGAATCACGTAACTCTTCAAGAGACTTACTAGATAGTTCCTTCTTGTTCTTTTTTGCAACGTTCTGTAAAATCGCTTCGGCTTCTTTGTAGCGGCCTTTGCTGAGAAGCCACCGAATGGATTCCGGGAGTAGCCAGTAGTAAGAAATGACGAGCAGTAGAGGGCCGTATATGACACGTGTGAGTGTTCTCCAATGAGGAACACCCCATGCTATGAAGCCTAGTATAACCTGACCGATTGCAAACATTGATGACAACGTTGCACCCGCTGTCACTCGGTATTGGGGACCAAACATCTCCGCGACTAAAACAAAAAATAAAAAAAACATCAGTTGGAGAATACATGCATAACTTGACGTAAAGAAGTCTTAGAGTATTAAGTTAAAATTCCAACTCCAGGACTTGGTCTGTGTGACTTATAAATTGCCTGTCTCTATTACACACTGCCTTGTAATTCTCCATTTGAATTACCATGCTTTCTTTTTGATATTTATAGTAAGTTACTTTAACTGGTGGTTAAAGGCACAGAACAGACAATATCTGTTCTGTGGTTTAAGGTTTCGTTAGTATTTTGCACAAGATAAGTTTTTGTTGTGACATGTAGTGTCGGCACATGACAGAATATTACCACCCCTCCTCTTTCTATGGTTGTCATAGAAGGCGATTAAAGAAGTACTGCTAGAAGCAGACGGGCAGCACCTTTGCTCCCTATTGCTTAAACTGCGATCGCAAATCCTGCCATGCTTGGCAGTCATGATCAAATCCTCCTTTAATGATAATGATGATGAAGTTTTTTGACATATAAATAAAAGATTGTTGGAATTAAATTTAAAATACTGTTTGTCAATTACTTGTAAACATAATGGACCACTAATCACCTAAAATATAGCAGGAAGAGTAAGTTCCTGCGCCTATCGCAGACTCTAGAACTTCCAACCCAAGGAACCACTCGTAGCTGTTGACGAAGGATCTAACGAAGCCGGTCCAGGCCAGGTTGAAGGCGTTGGTGGTGAGCGCCACGCGACGGCCCCAGCGGTCCGAAATGTAGCCCGTTATGGGCAGCACTAAGAGGTCACCCATTACACGGACAGACCCGATTAGGGATCGACGCCATTCGTCACACGCTAGGTCGAACTGAAAGAAGCATACAGAGGAATGCGGAATGTTACTGATGTCAAAATTGGTTAGGAAATTTATAACCACACATCAACAATAGACATACGAGTAATTCTAATAATCATTTATTTTGTTAATATATGCAGTGAAAAATATGGCATCATGGTGTAACACCATTCTGTATGAAAAATCTAAGACCTTCAAACTTTAATCTTGAAAAACTTCGTTTATTTTTTTATACGATAAAACTGATAGCACTTTTCGTTTTGTTTCTTAAAAGGCACGATAACTATTTTATCTTTTATTGGTAATACTTTTTTTTCATTGGGTTTCCTACACAAAAAAGATATAGAAAGATATAATGTAGGTCTATAAAAAATAGCATCTGTATACTGAAACCCATTTAACTGCACTTCAGCAGATTTCCGATTTTTGTTAGAAGTATTTTAAAGGTTTCGCTAAAATTATGTAAGATCTGTTGCGATAAAACACTGTTTTGATATGAAGTATTGTAATCGCATCAAAGATAAACTGCAGACACTTGAATATACTGGGGCATTTTCGCCAAGTCTATCTTTATTGGAGAATATCTTCATTTAGGTAACCCTCCTGGGTATCATAGAATACTTATTTTTAATCAGTGAAGTTTTAACAAGGAAGTTCTACATTACATAACTGGAACGTGCACTAGTGACAAAGTTGGTGTACAAATAGTAATTAACTAGTTACAAGTACAACTAACTAGACACGTACATACTAGTATGTACGTGATAAAATGATAAGGAAATTCTAATCAGTTACCGTTTTATCTCACTTAAAAATATATCCTTATTTGCATGTGTCACTACAGATTTTCTAAGCAAATGTTTTTTTTATTTGAATTTCCTCGAATAACAATTTTTCGATCCAGACAATATATTCATCCTTCTTAAGGTTTTATTTAAACAAAATAGAACAAAATTAAAGTTTCAGCTTAAACAGCTAACTGAACAACTTTGACCCAAATCACACTTCAAACATCGTAATTAGGACTTACGTCAAAGACAACACTATAATTATTCTCATACACGTATTCTTCACATGGTTCGGTGGTTGGGTCGAATAACGAGACGGGACAGATGCCCGGGCTGATTGACTCCTGATTACTGCTGTTGCTGAAGCGCGAGCACTGGTCATAGGATCCGCTGCTGATGGGAATTGCATTTCCTACCCACGAAGGGTTGAACTCAGGGTTGTCTCCGTCGCATTGTGGGATTAGGCACCTGATGAAGAAAACTTTATCTTGTGTATACATACGTCTAAGTAAAGCAGTGGGACAGAGCATTGGATTTTGATGTGTATAATTTTAGAAGGAAGTTTTTTCTGAAGATCAGGGATCATTGTGTTTTAAACGTGGGGAGGAAAAGTTTGCAAACCATTACTTCAGAAGGCTTTCAAAGCATAACTGATCAGGTATTGACATTACACAAACAAAAAATAAATAAATGTGGACATCAGCACACACCAACAAAATTAGAAACAACGAAGGAATCTATCACAAACACCCAGACCCGAGAAAATATAGAAACATTTTTTTCCTTTATTGACTGTCCGGGATTCGAACCTGGGACCTCGGAGTAGGCGACACCTTAAAACTCCACTCCAGAACATAAAATTGCATAGTTTTTATACATTATGAATACTCGTATGTGTATTTTGTGTTTATGATTAAAAACTTGCCTGGTTGGTATCCTAGCTGTGGTGAAAACGTACTCTCCAGTGAAACCTGAGAAGATGGTAGGGAAGGCAATGAGGGCCAGGACGGTCAGCTGATAGCGTCCCACCTGCCCTACCTCGTCCACCAGGATATCATCCAGATCTAGGCCACGTTTCAAGCCAGCCTCACCTTTCTCCTCAGCAGACATCTTTGAACGCAGCGCACAAACTTACGAATTCATGACTTGAATCAGAAAACAATTTTATTGCACGAAATAAAAAGAGTCAGGTTGGATTTAAAACTGTGCATTAAGTTTGCCTGTTGTTTGCAGTATAGATATTCCATTAATGTCCAATTTGAATGATGGCAGTGACTTGCAATAGATCTTCTTGGTACGGCAACCTTTTACGAAGTCATTTTGTTTAATCCAGTAACACTGATGACCGTAAGTCTATACACACTTTACGAACCATTCAAGTCAGTTTCAGTCTGTCCTTCTTGAAGTCAAACACCCAATTGACTTTGCTAGTGTTTATTATAATATTTAAGCAGATTAAATGTATATAACAATATAACAATATATTCTTATAACGCTATATCCTTGTATTATCCAGATAGCAGATATAATTTAATTTGTATGGTGCATCTATTGCACGGACGCGTATCTCGAATACAATAAAGCTGCTTACTTTGTTATCGATAATATGTGGTACTATAAACTCCCATCACTCCGTGCACTTGTCGTATCTGTGTGTACAATCCAAATACGACAGTTATGGCAAGATCCTCCACTTGGAGATGTCTGTGACAAGCAATGGCCCGATACGCTTGTGATGAGAGGCCGCTATGGAGTATTGAATTTCGTTTTTTTTAATATTGTTAATTAACCTCTATGTAACCAAATAACAGAAACAGCTAAGGTACTACGACCAGGGAAAATACAGAACAATAGTTTTCTGCATTGACCGGTATGGGGATCTAACTCTGGACCTCGAACCTGGCTTCACCTTGAAAACCAGTGTAAGTGTAAACCAGGCCACTAGTAAATGTAGCGTAGACCACGCATGACTTTAAAATGTCACAGAACTGCCGGGAATGCAGACTTGTCCATGTATTAATCCGTAGACTGAGTTCAGTAGAGTGGGATCCAGAGAAAAAAAAACTTTTTTTTCTACTGTATTATTTTTATTTATACAAGTCTACTTACACCTAAGTACAAAATATTACATTCATTACGCTTACATGAGCACACATTTTTATTAAGGCATTCGTGTGACATTCACATGACCAGTAAAAGATCTGTCATCTTTCACTTTAATTAACAAACCCAAATACTTAGTACCTTGTAAAACTTTTACACTTCATACATAATAAATTAGAGCTAAAGGTAACATGTGCTATGACTAAATCTACATAAATCAATTGCCGAATGTATGTATGAAAGTGAATCACTTCAGCACCGACCTATTAGGTGGTTTTTTTATATTGTTTTTCCTAAATAAAATTTGCTGTGTTTTTTACACACCACTAGTGAAACATAATAAACTAGCTTTTCGGCCGCGGCTCTGTCCGCGTGAACTACACGTTATTTTGCGTAGAAAACCTGTTCCCGCCATAGGATACAAAATAACTCATGCTGCCCATGTCTTTTCACAAGTTCAAAAATTGCTTCATTAGTTTTTTTTTATAATAATGGGCTTGCTCTTGACTACATACTTGACTATACGGTTAAGAAGAAGCCTAAGATGGAGCTTACTCAGAGGAACTGGTTCTCCCACACAACAGCGGAACACAGAAAAACTGTTTGGCGCTGGACTCCGGAAGGAGGGTGGCAGCATCCAGGCGGCCTCTTACGAAGCCTACCACCGCAGGGGATCAGCTAGCCGTCATCTTTGGATAGAAATCCAAAAATGCCGTTGCCCAGGGTGGACCACTAGGAGGTAGATCCCACCACCCTTCTTTATTCATTCATTAGTTTGGGCGTGAAAGTGTAACAGACAGACAGAGTTGCTTTCTCATTTGTAAAATTAGAACATTATATTATTAGTTTCAAGTGAGCATTTTTATCAGTCTGAAACTGTGTCGGTTTTAGGTTTTGACAAAGATACAGTAGTTCTAGACAAGATAACAACTGTCAGCGATCATTGTACTGCGTTCTAGTTGTGGTTAAGCTTATCATTTGTTTCACATATTTTTATTGATAATAATATTATTATGCAACGACTACTCGTATAAGCAGATTTATTCATTATTTGGTACAAATCCGTTTACTGTGTATGCTCGATGGGGCATACCGAGTTACAATAAGTACTTAAATGTCTCAACAATAGAGCATTAGTCAAGGCTCGGTTTCCATTAAAGCAGAAAGAAGCTGTGTTTTTATAATTGCAACCCAAAGCTAAGTCCAGTCTAATCCCCCAAGTTGTCATGTCATGAAAATACAGATATTCGAACACCACAACATATTATTCCCAATTTTTATTGAGTCTTGATGGAACCATCACTACAGATGCACAGATAACCTTTTAAGGTACTTCCAGGATATTGATGCTTCATTGCTAATAGGTGCAAGGAAATGCATTTACACACAGAAAAGTTAGGCTTTTAACAGAAGTGTATTCGGGCATCTCAACCAACAACCGGCTACAGCGATGACAATTGTCTTCTATTATGTCTTGAATGAGGCGCATACGAAGAATTAAGTCAATGGTTTGCTGCTCTTTCATAATGGTTTTTATATTTCCTGGGTGACATACAAGGGTCTTTATTAATCTACATTTTCATCTTATCTAATTTAATGTAGCCTCAAGATCGCACAGCTGGGAGGCCTTTTTCTTTATCACCATTATGTTGTGCATTTTATCTTGGGCAAAGGAGATTGTACTTTAAACCCACCAGGTTTGTCCAGTGCGGGTTGGTTGGTTGGGTAATGAGTGAGTCTCTTTACTAGACTTATGAACGCTACCGTTGATGCCCTACCTAGCATTCCTTCGATGCCGCTCTAAGTTGATATCTTGTTCTGATATCACTGTCCTAATCATGCTTATAATGCTAACTTTGCATCAAGCCCTGTGTTGGCAGAATCATCCATAAGAATGCATGGCAGTTTAAGGACATTTATCCATGCTTTGTCTCAAAATAAAAGACTGCTTGCTTACTGAAATCTGTAGGTATCACTGAGCAAGTAATCACTATGGTCACACATCAAGAGCAAATTATATGACCTCATTGAAAATATGGGAGAGTGTAGTTCTCTCGCAGATGTGGAAAGATGCCTTCATTTGACAATTGTATAAAAGCAAAGGTGACAGACGATTGCTGCTCGTACAGACAACTTAAAGTTAGTCGAGGACTTATAAAAATCATCAGTAATCAGTATCCACGTCCGATGTCTCCCGAGGCTTGATGATGCCCAGTTTGGTTGCTAGCTCGGCGACGTTGGCTCGGACCTCCTCCTGCACCAGGTTGAAGGACATTGCCAGGAGCGCGATCCCAAACAGGAGGTATAAGGAGCACAGCGCTATGGAGTGCACTGCCGCTGCCGGTTCTTCTGTATTCTGGCCCTGTAACCAGAAAAATAAACTTGTAAGTTATGATTGCATTAGCGACACCTTGCGTTTTATGTACAGGCAACAGCACGTCAACCTACCACAAAACGTCAAATTTTCTCAATTGATATTGATCTCTAAATGTTGGACTTAAAGTTGAAAATCAATTCAAGGACCTTTAAATTTTTGGGTTGTTTGACCTGCCGTTGTCTGTACTTTGCTGATGCATCTTGGATATTATAAACTGTGCTAGTAAAAAACAATCGATCGGGCGTGTGCAAAATTATTGTGCAACCTGAATTTTAAAAAAAAGGCCAATAGTGTGAGTAGGATCACGCGCGAAGGGTTTCGTCCGTGAAATGAATATACAACTAAATATTGTGTGAATATTTCAAGCGTATACATACACGTAACCGAACAAAAAAACATGTTTTTTGTATGGAAGCCCCACATAAATACTTATTTTATTCCGATTTTAGTCTGTTTGCTGTTACAGCGGCAAAAGAAGCAATATCATCGCTTAAAATATTGAACTGTCAAGTTACCACGGTTCATGAGGTACAGCCTGGTGGCAGACAGGCCGACAGAGGAGTCTTAGTACTAGGCTCCTGTTTTAACCCTTTTGGTCACGGAAACTACTGGAAACTCAAGACTATCATCAAAGGGATATATAACACAGTAATCTCTTACCTGCGCAGGGACAAAGTCACCGAATCCGATGGTGGTGAGCGTGATGAAGCAGAAGTAGGCAGCGTCAAGGTACGCCCAGCCCTCCCACTGCTTGAACAGGAACGTCCCGGCCACGATGTACGACGCCACCAGGAACACACACAGCCAGATGGGGACTGGTTTTATCTGCGACATTCAGATTACTCATTAACTTTGGGCGTGAGGCCCTAGTAGGACTTGGCACCAATCCTTCATATCCTATCTCTAAGATGCGTCTAAAAAGTCTTGCCAGAAGATGACTGGCAGTAGTACTTTACTGTTTTCGTGATCAATGGTCTACAAGACCGGTCTAGATAATCCGGTTGGTGTAGTGGTTCGGTATTCCGCCTGCTACGCCCCTTGAGTAGTCCTGGGTTCTATCTAATTCTGCTCGGGTCGAATTAGGTAACTTTCTCTAAATAGGCTTGGGTCTAGAAGGAGTGGGACGATGGAGTCTTGTTTCGGAAGGAGGCAAGTTAAACTATTTGTTCCGGCTTCTGTTACAATATGAAAGTCGTGAAACTCTGACACAACATCATCCTTAAACATAATAAAAAGAAGAAAACGGATCTACTTAAGTCTATCCGTGTCCACGGGAACACAACACAAAATGTGAAATCTTATTGTACGCGAGTTGAATACTTAAATAAATCTTTCGTTACAATGACTTTTTGGTTGATCTGTGTTGTGCAAACTTGCCTCTTCCTTCACAGGAGCTTCGACCACGTAGATATCCGACTGGTGAGAGCCCCAAACTGGAATAATAGTTTTATTATAGAGTCGTCATCAAAACTGAATATTGCTACGTATTTTCATAAATACCTACAATATGCCGTGTACATACCTGGAGGTCGATTTCGTTTAGGTATCGCCATTTCGTCACTCCAATCATCTCTTTCTGGGGATGGTGTCTAGAACAATATTTGTACATTTGAAATTAAAATAGGTACCAGGTTAGATTTGGATTGGTTGGGGCAATTAGGAAACAATATTTTTTTAAATTGCCTAGAGTCTGGAAAGGCTGGGACTATAGCGTGTTTCGGTAGACACATCAAACCGTCGGTCGTTTTCTCTCGCAACATAGAAGTCGTAAAAGCAACTATAGGCGGCTGAGAGAATTCTGACACAAAATTATTCCTTAAGGATAGTCATATACCATAAGATGAAGTCCTTGACCAGTGCGTGTTAGTGATGACTTATAGAACTGAAACGTGGTCGCTTAATAAGAGTCTCATAAGAAGGCTCAAGGTCACACAGCTGACAATGAAGAGAGTTGAATATTTCCCTGCGTGATAGAATTAGAAATGAAGCAATCGTGCAACTGTTGAATGCGGGTGGCGCGGGATGGATCATTGAAGAACCATTAGCCTATCTCTAATAGTAGGTGTCATTTAACTGAGATGATGAAGAATGGATTTCACATCATTGATGTAATATAACAACTATATACACAATCAGCGTGAAAAGATTGTCCCAACTAAATAAGTAACCCATTTGACATAAGCGGTACACTTTTAGTACAACCTATTAATTACTCGAACATACAGGATGAAATTTTAACCACTTTCCAAAATTTTTATGTGCGTTCAGTATCGTATTTAAAATTTTAAAACCTATTTATGAAGTAAAAAATAAAAAATGGTTGCCTGTAAAGTCGGTTTTACGGGCGAAGATTTTACGTGACAACGTCTTTTTCTCGGTAGAATATTTATTGATATGAATATAATTAAATTGCACAATAGGAACAAGGAATTGAATGAAAATAAGAATTGCACAAAGAACGATGGCCAAATCGTACCTGAACGTGGGCATTAATGACTTGTATTTTAAAAAATAAGTAATTTTTAATTATATTTTATGAATTATTTATACATCAAAAGAACTTGTGGTTTTTGAGAAATAAAATAATATTCCGAATTTATTTTTTTGGTTGGGATAACATTATTGTAGCTTTTGAACGTGTCCGACCGTGTTTGAAGTTTTAATTTGCGTTCTTATTTAGAAATAGCACAATATAATTTAACTTAAAAAATATTACTTACGTTTTTATCATTTAAATTCGGGCAATAATATTATTGTTTCAAATGACATTTGAAAGCGAGTAATGGAACGTCAGTTTTTAAAATGACAGATGTCTTTACCGATGTCCGAGTTGTCTTGCAGTCGATCTTTGCGTTTTCTTTGATACGTACTGTGCAATATTTTGTTCGGTGTTTATTTCTTTTGACCCGCATTTTGTTTAATGGACTGTGATATCTGCTACTTCTTGTCTAAGAACCATAATTTAACTCAAAACCTTAGGTATTATGTTTTAAAAATTATTGAATGTTATCCTAACCTAAAAATATAAAAATATTTATATTTCCAATTAGTGAAGTTTTTGATGAAATATTTTGCCACTTTCATATTACAATGATGTTTTCTAACAAAATCATACAAAATTAAAAGTGCCCATCAATAATGAGTGTCAGGTCCAGCTTCTATGAAATTTGACCGATGTTCTTTTAACTATAGAAATATATTTTGTTTACTAAAACATTGTACATGTAAACTTAAACTTAACTAATTCCTATTTGAGTGATTTTGTTGAGGATAGGACGATGATAGGAGAAATATGAAATGAAAGGAAGTGTTTCTGCTGTAATGTGTCTTGCGAAAGTCAAGACTTTTTCCAACGCCAAGAACGTTCGAGAAAGACAAAGACAGAGACACAAGCATGCGCCGATTCAATGCGCCTAATTCTCTAGTGCTGCGCGCGCGGCAGACCGATCATAGTTGAGTGGGAGAGAGACGCAAGGCATTCGGCGGGCCTCTCTCTCGTTCGGTGACTCATCGTAACGTTACCGAGCGTTACACTTTTTCATAAGTGACTCCCAGCCGCAACCTAATTTAAGACGTTGTCACGTCAAAAATATGAATCAAGTTTTCACCCGAAAATATTTTTCGTGATATAGTTTTCAATTTTTACGGTCCTAGACCTGTTAAGATATAACGGGAAATTCAAAAACTCATGAATAGTATAGTATTGTATTAAATAAATAAGATGCACATCGCGTAAAAAAGTGTTACTAGGATGCCGTATCAAAAATATTAAAATATACAGGATTGTCTCACATAGTGTCTGTACGGCCGGGCCCCGTCGTCCACGGTGTGCAGGCGGCGCAGGCGGCGCGCGCGCGGCCCCGCCTCCGCGTCCACGCACGCGCTACGCGCTCTGCGCCCTCGTTTGCGATCTAGGCCGTAATCTTCCCGCTCGCGATCGTAGTACTCGGAACGACCGCGCTCCGTTCTGGAAAGAATGATGAAGGTTTTTTTTTATAATCAATGGGCTTGCTCTTGACTACATACTTAACTCTACGGTTAAGAAGAAGCCTAAGATGGAGCGAGCTTTCCCAAAAAATGGCACTGGTTCTCCCACACACCAGCCGAACACAGAGGCACTGTTTGGCGCTGGACTCCGGCAGGAGGGTGGTAGCATCCAGGCAGCCTCTTACGAAGCCTATCACCGCAGAGGGATCTGTTAGCCATCATCATTGGTTATAAAACCAAAGATTCCGTTGCCCAGGGTGGACCAGTAGGATAAAATAAAATATAAAAGAACATAGACTATTTTGGAGTCCCACTGCTGGATACTGGTTATCGCTCGCGGAAAACGTGTAGTTCACGAGGGCAGAGCCGCGGGCGAAAAGCTAGTTCCATATAAATGTTCTTCCGTGAAACATGGCACTTGCATCAGTGGCCGAACTATCGGAAACTCTTAAAAAACAAAAAAAATAATTAACACCGTGCATTTTGAACCTCCTGAAAACCTAACTTTATGTAAACACTATGTGTAACGTCTTGGCAGAGGTTTTTATAAAAAAAAATATCAAAAAAATATCTTAGAATAATATTAAATATTGATTTAGCTATTCATTTTGAAACACACTGTGAGTACTGTGACACAATTCATTCGTTTTTCAGGAGGTAACAGTGACCATGAAAGTTTTAAGTCATTATTAAAATTTGCTCTAACAGCTGCTGCTTAACTGCTTCTTGTAGTAAAGCCGTTTTTAGACATTTGCCCTTCCAACATAATAGACCTCATTACTTTTACATCTTGTTCTACATCTGCTTGCGAAGATTTAGCAGATCGTTAGTTTTCAAATTGATGAATAAACCTTTCACCATTTTATGAGCTTTGCCTTTGCCACTTTTTTTTGAGTTATATTACTAATAAAAGAACCTACCTCAAATCGTATTGATCTCTCTTACTCTTCATGTTGTCAAATTCATAATCATCATCCTCCGGGTCGTAGCCACGGTCTCTTACATGAACGTCGTCTCTTTCCCTCATTCGTTTGTCCCTTTCCTCCAACGCTTTCCTCTCTTTATAATTCTCAAAATCAACGTCATGTAGATCGTGCATTTCAAACATGTTCCTGCCGTCCTCTACTTCATAATGTCTTGAGTCATCAAAGTCCCTTCTTGGTCCAAAGTCAGGCTTGGATTTTGAAGGTCTTGGGAGAGATTTACTCCGTAATTCAGTCTTTGATGTCATTTTTATCTGATGATTGTCTAGTTCTTTTAATGCCGCCTCTAAGTCTTGTAATGGCAATGATATTTTTGGAAAATCATCTGCAACTAAAAATGCTTTATTAATATTATTGTTTTTGCTTAGGGGTTATGATGTACTGGCACTGGCAGTTGCCTACCTTCCTCGTCCTCGTACGCGTCTCGGCCATATTTTTCATACTGAACTGGTGATCTATCATCTCGTTCGAATTCTCTGGGTGCTAAAAATTTATGAAATAAGTAAAATTAAAAAAAAATTCTAAAATATAAGTACAAGGCTTAAGTTAATGTCCAAAATTCGATATCAAGATTTGTTGTTGATCATAGATTGTGTTGAAAAAAAAAGTTCCTGAGTTTAGTATGTAAATGTAATGTTCTTTTGTGCCTTCCATGCCATTTACCTTGAATCCTGGATATTTTATCATAGTACATTATTTAAATTAGTAAAAATAGCCAATAAAACTTTTCTATGCGTAAGCTATCATAGGCGTGTTAAAAATCGATGAAAAAAACTATGCCTCATCTGGTTTCATAAAGTTTAAGATCGACCTGCCATCATTTTAGATCACTAATCATTAGTCGTGAGAAAATACTAACCATAACCCCTAGCGTACATGGAAGGCGGCTGCGACCGCGTCCGCGCGTGCGCAGGCGGGCCCACGGGCGGGGGCGGGGCCGGCCGCGGGCGACGCACGCGCCCGCTACTATACCCGCTGTCACGGTACCTGGAAGTTCAAAAATATGACTAGCCAACTAAATAAGATAGATTTTTATCAGTATTTAAACTTGAAAATTATGTCTCAGGCGGGACTCGAACCCCTAAAGGTGCAAACTCCTAACATTTGATGAAACAACGCTGGCCTGTAATAAAAATATGCTTGAAAAATTCGCGCTGTGACGCAGTGTCTCGGTGGCTGAATGGTATAGCGCCGAGCCCGGCATGCGAGGAGATGCGGTTTGAGTCCTGCCTGAGAGACCTAATTGTTTAAGTTTATATACTGATGTTATAATTGCAATTAAATTGCTTAAATATCATATAAAGTAGTAAGCGTGGTGATTATGCCAGTACACCCATCATTGCTGTGGTAACATGAATTCAATGATGGAGGCCTTTTCCCTGCAGTGGGATGATTATAGACTGTTACTTTACTTTACATATAAAGTAAGATAGATTTTTGTTTTAACTGGAGAGGGAAATGTTAATTCCTTAATAAGACACCAGTTAAACAGAGGTATTTTGTCGCATCCAGCTTCTGTTTACGACCTTCCGCAAATCGTCACGTCCGACGCTACGCTTACTCTCAAGTAAGTCTCCATTCACAAACCCGTTTTCCAATGGCCATCGGTTCTTAGATAGAAATAGCCAACCCTTGGCTTTTTTACTATTTTTTACTATTATTTTTATTTTTATTATATTTTTTGGTTGTTTTTGTCCGTTCTTCACTCGATGGCTCCATCGGAAGACCAGCGTTGTGTGCCCGAGCACAACATAAATGCTGAGGTGGTTGCCTTTCTGCCGGGACCTTAAGACTCGTAGGCTACTGTTTTAGTGTGTGTACTTTTCTTCTTTTTTTTTAACTTATGATTATTGTTCTTACTTTGCTGCAACCTATTTTTGTACACTCCGGCCTAGCACTCTGGATCACGACAAATAAACGTTTCTTTATTTCTTTCTTTCTTGGCCTCTTCAGCTTACTCCTGTGTGATAATGATAAGTCCATTACATTGAAATTATTTATTTATCTCGCGTTTATTAGGTTTTTACGATATATTTTAATTTTTCCCGACGTTTCCATAGCGTTTGGCCACGACTAGACCACGAAGACCTTGGTTCTATGTCGAATAACTTCTTCACGGATTGTATTTTGTAGAATAACTTTGAGCATAGAGCGTTCACAGCTCGCTGTGTGACTTTTGAACTGGTAGGGCTTCCCTAGAACTAAATAGGGCAATCATAGTTAAATCATCATCTTCGCCATCATCAGACCTCAACATTGTTCTGCTTGACCATAATCATATCGCTATTTTGGCGGGCTCGTGAATGGCATTGGCCATTGTTTGTGAAGACGCTGGTACCCGTCTACTTATGATAGTACCTAAACCTTTAGCTGCCTCTTATGACAGTCATTGATGAGAAAAGAATATTCGCTGGTCTTAGGAACAAATACCAGCAAAATGTACGGTGGACCCTCACGGCGGTGACCCCACTGCCGCCTGAACACTTTTAAACGAAAATAGCTTGCAGTAAGTCACTTCAAACAAGAGACGACGCGAGCTGCAAGCGAATTAGCTATTAAGAGGAAACACAAGTGCCTTTTTTCCATACAAACGTAATCCCCTGTTTCCTCCCTAGATAAAGCCAGTAGAGCAATATTTTTTATTACAAAAATCTATGGCCACTATTAATTAGCATGTATCTATGTTTTCTGTTTTTTCATAAATTAATCTCGATAGTACCTGCAATCTGTGTCAGAGTGCGCCCGCTCGACCGGCCGGCGCCTGCGCGTCGATCCTCTGGCGGGGACGCCGCGAGCTGAACGTCTGGTGAACAAAATCATTCAATCATTCATTCATTTCTCTGTTATAAGCTAGATGTTTGGCCATTTTTTGGTGTTTTTGCGAAATATTGCGAATCAAGAAAACACTTGTGATACGTAACATTATCAAAAGTGTTTTCTCTGTGTAAGTAATTCATTTATATTATTGAAGTACTTTAATGATATTTAAGCAATTCAATTGCAATTATAATATTGCGTCTCCTAAATACTGATATGATTGAAGTTATCCTTAATGTATTGGTTGTTATAAAAAACGATCCAGTATAAAACATGATCATGGCACTTGCTGCAGTGCCGAAATAGCGGGAACTCATACTGATGATTTAATGATTTTACATAAATAAACATGGTTTAAGATAGAAATCTCAAAACAAATCATTCTTACGATAGTGACCATGAAAGTTTAAAACATAGATCCTGTATACTTGCCTCATAGAAGCATGGTGATGACGATTCCGTCGTTTTGGCGGTCGAGTGCAAACGTAGCAGCACACGCGCCAGTAGAGGAACCTGAAAAACTACTGTTTAAAGTAAAAATGCTAAGCCTGTTTAAATTTAATTATTATTCTGTTCCCAAAACAGTCTCTCTACCTATAGAGTGGCCTGTTTTTCTTTCAACATTCATAGGATAAAAAGGGGGAGGGAATCTCAAAAATGTATTTATTTCATCAAAAAACTTATGTTCGTACTAGCTGATGCCCGCGTCTTCGTCCGCGTCAATTTCTGTTATTACGATCGCGACTATTTTTTCAACATTTTTCACTCATGCTTCGCTCCTATTGGTCGCAGCGTGATGTTATATAGCCTAAAGCCTTCCTCGATAAATGGACTATCCAACACAAAATGAATTTTTCAATTCGGACCAGTACTTCCTGAGATTAGCGCGTTCAAACAAACAAACAAACTCATCAGCTTTAAAATATTAGTAAGTATAGATTATATTGTTTGTTGAAGCTGCCTAGTGAGTATACATAGGAATATACTTGTAGCAGGCAGCTCCGCTCTTTCATGATGCTTACATACTCGTACATACTACTTATAATATAATTATTAATATTTACTTACCTACTTTACAAAAGTATTAACAGTTTTTGCTTAAAATTTACTTATTCTTAACACAATAGCGGGTATAAATTTTTAATATTAATTTTAATCAAAAGTAACCGTATAAGCCAGTGGTTGTATTATTCACTACCATAAACTGTGCTATAACTAAGGCACTTATTAAATTCACACCGAAAGAATAACTAACTGTTTCAGTATAACTCAGTGGCTGTACTGTAACCAATCCTATAACATTATTTTACAATCTCTTAGTTTTAAATGGTACTTATATATATTATCTATGGCTTTGTTAATTTTATCATATTATATGAGAGCTGATTGTATTTTGTACTGTCGTTTAGCTGATTTTGTTTTAGTTCCCTGCCATTTTATATTCTATTGATTTTTGCTATAATACGATGAAGTGGTAAAGACTTGTGCAGTTTCAAAATAGTCTGTAATAAATAAATAAATATTTAAGACATGCCTCACTGGGCCTCACAGAGCCATCTAGTCCCAAATTAAGCTACTATTAAGTACCCTGTCGTATGGGGTACTAGACAACCGATAAACTTACATACTTTTTTTTGTAAATACATACTTATAATACATAGAAAACACCCAGACCAGTACAAACAGATATGTTCATGCACACAAATATTTGTACTGTGCGGGGATCGAACCCGCGACCCATGGCTCAGAAGCAGCGTTTACTACCGCTGATCCAAATGGTCGGTAATGTAATGTATAAAGCTTTCGCACTGACAGTAATTCGCTGTGTTGATAACGTTCAGCTGTAGGAAATCTGTACGGCTTTAGAGTACATGACCTTTCCCTTTGACGATCGGATATTCCAGACACAATTAAAATCAATTGTTATCGCGACAACCGGTTGTCGCTTGGGGCTCGAAGCGTTTAATAAACAACGCTGCGCCCTCTCAACTTCCAGAAATTTTGATTTTGTGGCACCACCCCATATATGAAATTAAATAATTATATATATTTTACATGCTATAATAATAATGTATTAATTTAATAATATTTAGACGAAATTTTAATTAGATATTATAATGTAATTGAATATTAAATAGGTACACAAGTTTTTTTGACAAAATATTAAGTAGGTAAATGTTATTATAATGTTAATGAATATTTTTATGGATAATGTATAAATGTATATTTTGCATGCTATCAAAATAGCTAAATAGGTTTAAGTGCTTTCCAAAAATGTATAAACACACACTAAATGTGAAAATTACCCTATTTAGAGCAAATAAATGATTGATTGATTGATTGATTGATTGATTGATATGGATACAGTATCCTAAGACTGACTCAACCAACGCAACATATATCTGGTCTAATCTATTCTTTTAACGCCTCGATTGTGGGATACTCCAGACACAATTGAAATCAACTGCTATCGCGGCAGCCGGCTGCCGCGCGTGGTTCGAAGAGTTAAAGCTGGCCCCACACGTCACATACTAAGTTAAGATATTACTGTGATCATAGATATGATAATACCTACTAAAGTACTGTGATGAAACACGTAGGCGCCTACTTACGATTTGAACACTATTTCACTCCAAGCTAGATTAATTGTGAATTTTATAGCAGGTTACTCACAGTGATATTATTATTGGGCAGAATCCCCGTGTTAAGAGGAAACACAAGGGCCGTTTTTCCATACAAACGTAGTCCCCTGTTTCCTCCCTGGATAAAGCCAGTAGAGCAATAATTTTTATTACAAAAATCTATGGCCACTATTAGCATGTTTCTATGTTTTCTGTTATTTCATAAATTAATTAATAAAATAGATATGAGCCATCAAAAATCGAAAAAATTCGCCAGATTTTCCGCTGTGTTCAAACATCCTGAAAACAAATTTGGATAAATTAAAAAAAAAAGGTAAACATACAAAAACCCCCAAAGCCTTTCTTTAATTTTCAATGAAAAAAGTATTTAAATCGGTCTAGTTTTGGAAAAGTAATCGGGGGACTATTAAACGTTGATTTTGTGTGCTTTTAGTAGGTATTTTCGGTCCAAGATTCAGTTGTCTCTATCACACTCTGCGGTGAAGGCGTTTGGCACTGCGCGACAGCAATAGATTTTACAAATACCTATTTTTCAATTCTTTCGCCCGTAGTGTTTCCTCTTAACCCTTCACAAGCCACAAACATTGAATTTTACTTTGGATTTTGAACTTATTTTTAGTTATTAAGGTTCAAAGTACATTGACAGAGCCTTAAAAAGCAAAATCTGGGGCAATTGCTCTTGACGGTCAGACAGTAAGAGACCACCCAAATTGCATAATATGTTTTTGTAAGTATTGGCTCTAAAATAATTCCTTTAGTGTGCAATAAAGATTTTTCCATAATATTTATACCTGAAGGAAGATGCCATGACGTCTCCAATGTTTGAAAGACAGAGCAGCATGAGCGGGATGCCGAGGATAGCGTAGAATATGGTGACCACCTTCCCTGTCTGGGTCTTCGGAGCTATGTGCCCGTATCCTGGTTAAAAAGAGTTATGTAAGAGACAAGCACATATTATTATGTTGATGTAATAAGATACACGGCTGGACCAAAAGTATCTTTTAGCTAAAATAATCGTTATTTCTGTATTATATTTTTTTCAAAGGTATTTGATTTGAAAATACAATTTCATGAATAAAGATTAAATTTTCCTAAGGTGGAACCCACAATCTTCCGCTTACCAGGCAACTGTTGTGACTACCCACTTAGGGAAGTCGAAAAAGTTTTACTTATTCAGAGAAATTTATATAGTACACATATAAATTTCTAGTACACATAAATTTCTCTGAATCATATCATATCAACTTCAGCACATTTAATTGCTCAAAAAACAGTTTCAAAACCCGGAATCTTTTTGATTTATTTTTAAGTAACAGACATAACACATACAGTAAAAACCCAGTTCAATTTGGACTTTATAAATGGACCATCTGTTTATTTGTACAGGATTAGATGCGCATCGCGTAAAAAAAGTTTTGCTAGGAGGCCGTATCAAATATTTTAGATTTTTGACGGACCTTTTCTATTAGTGCTTTATCTTGACATTTTTGTACTGCGCTATACGTAATATTATAAAATATAACCTGTGGCTATACCAAAAGAAAAAATATTTCATTTGGTTTTTGTCTCGTAGATTGCTATATTAAAATTTGGAAAGTGGATTAAATTTTATTCTGTTGCTCACCAGTTGGCGCCACTGTAGACTGAGGTCCGGAGTTATAGCTGTCAAAGGCGATTGGCGCCGAAACAAAGTGTTATATCTTGAATCTAATTAAGGTTTTATTGTTTATAAATAACTATCTTGATATCAACAAACTAACTTCTGAAATAGTTGCTCTTGAGGCCGCCTATTTTTGCGCTTTTTCTTAATTGCCTTTTAAAACGTTCACATTAATCACCAAATAATCCATATTTGCGATATTTTACGAAGGAGATCACTTTCCAGCAGGTAAATTAAAGAAATTATAATTTATGCAACAAATTCCGCTAAAACCAGTACAAAGTGAATGATATTGGACCTCACGTGACACTAGCGCCTCTAGTGGCAAATTCACTAGCGATAGCCGCCATTGTGTGAGTAAACTATGAGTTAAGACTGACTCATTGAGCAATAGATGAATAAAATTGTGTGAATAATCTGTTATAATGATTATTTACATAATTCAAGCGGAATCAATGCAGTAGTCATCATTAAACAAAGTTCAATAGTTATGTCTATTTATCGATTATGATTGTGATTATTAACCTATTTTAAACAACACGGTATAATACTCATTGAAGTCATTATCATTAGCTCACAGTCAACTACTGACTGGCAGAGAATGCCATACGGCATTAAGACCGCCATTTGTACATTTTTTTTAAACCTGTGCAATAAAGATTAAATAGATAAATAAACTACCTGGACCAAGGCCTCACCAAAAGGAGTACTTTGGCATAATCGCTTAGCAACCGGCTTGGCGATCGCAGTTTAACCAATGGTGGCCCTTATTCTTATGCTTCTCCTTTAATCATTTTTTACAACACCCAATAGACGAGAAGTGGAGGTGCTTTTCTATTTTTGTTCCAGCATCAGAATGCACCATTGCAGTCAGCTGTATTTTGTCAAGATAAAAATAAAACTTTTTTTTGAAACAAGATCATTGCCTGCCATTCAATGAAAAGGCAAAAAAAGGTTAATAGCAATCGTTTTCGAATGACAGATCTAGTCCATTCGACCGAAATAAACAACGACCTTCAGTGAACGAACGGCTTATTGCATAATAGCAGTCGAGCAATAACCGGTCGGGTCGCGGTGACGTCATTAATTTTCGTGCACGACTGCGCGGCTATAGATTGATAATTTCGCACAATTTGAACAAGCATCGGTGGTTCAGTGGTAGAATGCTCGCCTGCCACGCGGGCGGCCCGGGTTCGATTCCCGGCCGATGCAATATGTTTTTGCTTTTTTTCTGTTTTTTATTCCAAATTTCAACATATTTTGTAACTTAATATAAATGAAATCTAATTATTGAAAATTTATTTTCAACAAATTAATTGCAGTTCTTGCATAGAAATATTTTAGGTTTGGTTTTCTCCTTTCAAAATCTTATAAAAATAACTTTTTTCTTCAATAACAATTTTATTAGAATAACAAATTTACAGATATTAAATAAAAGGTGCTGCTAGAAACAAGGTACAATCAGGAGGCACAACAATAGTATGTTGGATAAACCGTAAGAAATGCCAGTCGGACTCGTCCACCACACGAATACCATGCTTTTTGATGATCGATTACGTAAAGGTACTTAATGAATACACATACATAACATTCATTCTTTGTTGGGTAAACTTAAATTCAAACTATTTTCAAATAGTTTATGTGACAAAATAGCTTTTAAAACCATTAAAAACGGCAAAACATGAAAGCTCTGAATGGTTAAAACAATGTATAGTTTTCTGATTTTGCAATAAGTATACAATTTTCACAATTTTAGGTCAACGAGAAATATGTTTTATTTTTTAGTTTCTTCGAGGGTTTCGAAATATTTATACTTTTTTTGCGGCACAAAAGGCCGTACCTTATTTTTAGGGTTCCGTACCCAAAAGGTAAAAACGGGACCCTATTACTAAGACTTCGCTGTCTGTCCGTCTGTCCGTCTGCCTGTCACCAGGCTGTAATTGGCCATATTACGTGTCAATTTAGTTTTTGTTTTTCTTTTTTTATTGGTTCTTGTCTTTTGTTCTATTGTCTACCTATGTCTATTGTAATGTGTTTGTGGCCAATTAAATGTTTCTTTCTTTCTTTCTTTCTATCTCAAGAGCCGCGATAGCTAGACAGTTGAGATTGTCACAAATTATGTGTTTCTGTTGCTGCAATAACAACAAATACTAAATAAATAATATGATATATTGTTTATTATACAACAACCCTATTTCCCTTTTTTTTTAGTTTTTTTGGTACGGAACCGTTTGTGCGCGCGTCCGACTCCGACTTGGCCAGTTTTATTAGAATAGCTTTTTTTACAGCTTCATAGTACTGTAGACTAGTTTTCACTAATTAAAACACTTGATAACTTTACGCGTTCCCGAGATTTTATATGTGATTAGCAAGTCTACGTTTAATTTTCTTTTGCAAATAATGGTTACTCGTGTTGGTCTTTCAATCCGCTAATTAAAAACATCTCATAAGTTAGTAAACATACAAAAACATATACTTAATAACTTGATTGATCATAGTCTGTTTGATCATAGATCATAGCGAATCATTCAAAGTCATTTGGGTGATTTGTTAAAATGAGGTTACACAAAAAATCTGATCTAAATAATGGTGTATAATTACAATAATAGTTCATAGCTTTAATAATTTTAGAGTTCATTAACAATACTTGAAACCATTTTGTATATTATTTCATGTATTTTAAAAATATTATTTTATTATTTATAACACTGTTTTTTACCTTTCAATAAAATAGAAATTGTTACAAATTATCTTTGCTTACCTAACATACTGTCTGTACAGACGGCAATACGTCATGCTATACTCTGGGGCATCTTAAGTTCGTTTACATAGGAGCGAATTTGCAACAAAAATGTGTACTGCTACTTGCGGTCACTGTACACACAAACAGAAAACCGAAATGTTTCAGAACGTAAATGATTATTCTCAGTAATTTTTATTGGAACGTGGATCTATAAAACTGTCTTCGCAGACACTTTGAATCATGTATGTGTTGATAGATATAATTAAGTTTGGTCAGAACATTTTTCTTGGTTTAAATTAGTGTTTGGAAATTGGAAAAACGTCTAGAAGTTTTTAAATAATTAAGAGGCAGACTCACGCACTTTGGGTACTGTACCACATTATTATTTCTTACAGAATGTCCATATCTATACTAATATTATAAAGCTGAAGAGTTTGTTTGTTTGTTTGAACGCGCTAATCTCCGGAAATACTGGTTCGATTTGAAAAAATATTTTTGTGTTGGATAGTCCATTTATCGAGGAAGGCTTTAGGTTATATAACATCACGCTGCGACCAATAGGAGCGAAGCATCAGTGTTAAATGTTGCAAAAATAATCGCGTTCATAATAACAGAAATTGACGCGGACGAAGTTGCGGGGAACAGCTAGTAAACTATATAATTACACATACCATGGTACACTGTATAATTACATAAACGCCAAATATGTGTTTGGCACCTATTTAATGTTGGTGGCATATTACACGCAGTTTTTTGGTTAAATTTATCGTTGTTTTAAGGATTTCAAAAAGGTTTAGGAATTAGATAGATTTTTGGGAACCCTGAAATAGGGTATTTTTCTTTCTTTTACGCTTTCGATGGACTTAATTTTATTAATTTAAATGGGACTAAGTTTGAGTTAATAAGGTCTTAGCTCAAAGTAGGTACCTACCTATCTAACAAAAAAATATCAAGATCGATTTACAGAAAACAAATCAGATTGTTTTTTTGTTCTTAGTAGGTAGTACTTCTAAAATGTCGCAAATGTCTTAATTATCTATAAGAATTTTTCCTCGAATCAGTTTTTAAAACGTTGCACGTTTGTAGGAAAAGGCGCAATTACTGACTTTTTGTATGATTTAACAATCTAATTATATAAACACGGACAAACATATCTGCGCTTGATCTGGCTGACATCAATAAATGGTCAGAGTTCTTTTTTTAACAAAATCAAAGCAGTTTCCGTCATGTTATTTGAAACGGATGCCGACGAGGTCGCCCTCTTGAGGGTACGAATAACAAAACAGCCCAATTACTGCCCGATTAGCCGGTCGAATGGTCCAAAATATTTATATTGATATTTAGTTATCCACACATTGACACATACGCAGCAGACAGGAAACCTTGGTAGATAATGGATTTGTACCAAAAATAACACCAAAACAAACACGCCTTGTTGGAATTAATAAATTAGGAGAACTAATAAAACTTCATTGTTTTTTATCATGCTAGACACACACTCCCAAATAAAAACATTAATTTTGATGTTTCTTAATATGTATTTGCTATATTTACTTTTTCCTTAAAAATACATCTTTCTTTAATCAAGAATTAAGAAGTCCAGCATTAAATGCTTTAAAATTAAATTATATAACCGACACTAAATTATATAGAAACGTGTGTAAAAGGAACTTCGACGCCTTTTGCAAAATTATATTGTTTGATCCATTACTATCATTATCATTTATTAGTCCAATGCTCTCTTTTCTCATCATCATCATCAGCAGATCATAATTTATCCAATAATGAGAAAATACTGCGGCCAGTCTTCTTATAAGAAGGTGGTTCTTCTAAGAAGTACCTCTTTTAGTACGCCTCTTACGACACCCATTGGGTTCTCTCAGGGTCTCGACAAATAAATGAATCTTTATTTTTTTTTTCCTTAATTTTTAGCGGAAATGTTATCGTTATCAATTTTTGAGTCTGCACTATACAGTTAGGTCTTAAATAATATTTTAGGTTCTTCACATCTGCAGTCGGCGAAGGCTTCTATCGCGGTCACCCGCGGGAAAGTACGGAGGTTGCCTATTGTCTGCAGACTCCCGAAGGTTAATCCCATTTCGTGATATGATATTGTGAATCAAATTATGGTTTAATTGGACATGTCCGATGTTGAATAATAGGAGACGGGTTTTATAATTTGTGTGTAATTTTATTTGTTTTGTATCTATATTGTGTGTCGGTATATTATGTTAGATAGATAGATAGATAGATAGATAGATATGTTGTGCAGGATAGGTCAATATTAATGGGATAACTAGGGATACTAAGGAATTTAGGAGCACAATAACACCGTTCTTGACAACTCATCATTCACTAGCCCTGTTCCCAGGTCATCTGGGGTCGGCGCAGTATGTTTTCCTCTTCCATACAATCCTATCAGTCGTCATCGAGTCGTTTACTCCCTTCTCAATCATATCCTTTCTAACACAATCAATCCATCTCTTTTTAGGTCACCCTCTACCCGACTTGACAACTGATGTCGACAAACATACATTAAGAGGAAACACAAGGGTCGTTTTTCCATACAAACGTAGTCCCCTGTTTCCTCTCTGGATAATGCCAGTAGAGCAATAATTTTCGGACACTGCGCGTCAGCAATAGATTTTACAAATACCTATTTTTCAATTCTCTCGCCCTTAGTGGTTCCTCTTAATGTAAAAATATAAAAAAAAGTTCGCTATGCGGATTGCCAGAGGGGATATGCGTTATAATTAATTTGTATTACATTCACAAAGCATTCACCACTTTACAAAAAATCCAAGAAACAAAAACTGCAGAAATTTGCATATAGGGTGTAGGCTTTTCGTTTTCACACAGAACGAAGATGGTTTTTGCAGTTTCTTTAAAATGTAAACTAAAGGGCTTATAAGTGGCCTATAGATATGCCACTGCAGGGCAAAGGCCTTCATCATTGAAAGAATTTAAATTAATACTGCAACGCTTGCCAAATGCGAGTTCATAATCACAAACCCGAGCAATGTTTGAAAATACGGAACATGCTGTCCAACCCGAGGACTAAACCCAGGACCCTACGATCTTGGTCCGGTATTAAAACCACTAGACAACTTGGCGTTGTAGTTTCTTTACTGTTAAGAAATTCCATCAACAATACGGCCGAAGCACGAGAAAGGCGATTATTTACAATGTGTTGTGAACGTGTGTCAAGGCCGCGTGTGGGAAAGAGCGCGGCCTTCAACTTGCGCGCGCGCCGGTTTGTGTTACATAGCGATTTTTTTCCTTACTATATTAGTGTTAATATTAAGACATAACTCATAAGTTTTGATATATTTTTATTATTAGACTGTTTTTATTATTTATTGATTTTGCAGTTAAGTGCACAAAAAATAATACACAAAGCGGAAATCCATACCCAACAGCCAACCATGGTCGACCGACAATGATACAGGTGGTGCAAAATGAAGAAAAAAAGCAATTTTGTTTAGAAAATAGCAACTACTAAGTATAAACTAACATAAATGTAATAAATAATAAACAAATTTTTAATTAACGATAAACATAGGTATCCTAAGATTGCTCACAAATTACTTTCAGCAAGATTTCCAAAAGCGAGAAAACAATCATAATGTTAGTCCTTAGAGCGATCTAAAAATTTAGAAGATTTCTGATTTTGGAGGGCAGTCCATTCAAGAGTCCTAACAGCCATCAGAATGAGTAAGTAAAACCAGAAGTATGTTGAGGAGTATATAATAAACTAAGTATCAGCAGAACAAGGACTACTACTATACTACTATACATTTTAAACGAATTTGACCAATTTCAAAGACTTTCTTTGTTCGAGAAGATATAGCTTAAAGCTAATCCAAATAACACAATATACAAAAGTAAAAACATCGTTCAATTTCTAATTCAGAAATTTTTTGATTCTTCCATATCCATTTATGACAGAAAAAAAGTACTAAATAAAAAATGTATTTTACCGCCATTAGTTGTTATGTTTTCCTTTTTCAGTCAATTTATTCATTATTTTGTTAATTTCCATACTTTTCTACTTATTAGGTAAATGAATCGCCTCAGAAAGATCAACCTTCCTCATGGCCATGTATGAAATTTGTCGGTGTCGAGGGCGTGTACTTTTAGTTTATGATGTCACTGCGTCCGCGCAGGATAAGGGATGACCTCGATAATATGTTGGTTTTTGGCACAAATGATGTAAAACATCTTATGATTTTTTTGATTGGATGCAAACATACACTTAAAAATGAACGATTTTAACGACCATCAAGACTCAAAAGTCCTACTAATATAAGGGTTCAATCACTGTGGATATCTTCAGAGGATTCGGGTTGGTGACTGGAAACTAAAGGTGTCTACGTTTGCGCGGTCGAGTTGGTTAGCAATACCCATAAAATAAATAGTCTTGAAGTGTGGAGTCATTATCAACAAGGGTTCAGACAAGATGCCAATATGCTAGAGATGTGTCTCCAGTCTCTACATACAAATGCAATACAATTTGTTTTGATTCCAACCGGAAATCGATTGTTCGATGAACTTGTACTGTCACCTTACCAAGTTCTACTCGTATCTAACTCATTCGATTTCAGATTGTTAATCATTAATAAACATCACAATTGACAAACAATTGAGAAAGATTTAAAAGTGTAAAAAATTGAATAAACACAAATCAATAACTATATTTTTTCATTCATAAAAAATCACATGCAATCCTCAACGTTAAGCCATGCTAACACGATCAATAGATCATGTTTATTCCTTTATAACATTATTTGTACTTTTGTAGATAGCAAAAATAATCTAGAGGTCTGAATGTCTGATGGTTTTGTGGGCTTGTTCGATTACTCAGTAATAATTACTTTTAACCTGAAATGACTCATTGCGTCAAAATTATAATATTTATGTCTTGTTTGGTAGAATGTGTAAATATTGCACATTTAAACTATCTTCTGGTAGCTTTATTATTAACTTAGTATTTTATTTGGCTAGTTTCTAATCGATTTTTGACTTTCACAAGACTAGGTAATTTACGTTTTTCATGAATTTACAAGTATTTACAAGCTGTTTTAAATTGAGAGAAGAGATTTATAAAAATAAATGTTAATTTTTAGTATGTTTTTTATATAAGTAACCAAAATTTACTAAATTAAATCTGAACAGGCAATTCAAAGTGTTTATTAAGTGAGCGATGACCATTACAGCGGCACAGGTTTCGTCTACGCATTGCGCCCGCGCAGCTGAAACGCCGCAAAGCTCAGTTACATAACAGAGGGCACGAAGAGCGGTCGCCCCAAATTATGCTTCCATTTTTATCGAAATAATTAAGTTGTGATATATTTTTTAGATATTTTAAGTGAGCCACAAATATGAATTGTTTTGGTGAGTCATATATTTTTTTAATATTTTATAGTTGTTAAATTGCAATAATAATCAGGTACATTAATTCTATAAGTATTAATATTTTAACGATCCTTTGTTTCGAAAAAAAGGTGTTTAATAACAATACATTTTAAAAAATACTAACCGAACGTTTTTCATGAATTTTCTTTATATTAAACCAAAACAACTTTAAAGAACATAAAATCAAATCAAATTATTTATTAATTCACAAACAGTTAATTAATAACATACCTAGACAATAAACCGTCGCCAATGCCTTCATAAGATTGATACTTTTATAATTTTTGTTTTTTCTGTAACAAACGGACCAAAAGTTTCATAATATAGAGCAACAAAACGAAGAGTCCACTCTTACGTCAAGCTGTAGTCATCAACAATAAAATAGCAGATAATAACACTGTTGTCTTCGCTTCTCACATAAGGACTCGTTGCCTCAGATGTCCTTGGGCGTTTCGCAACCCAGCCGCCCGCCCACCGGCCTGTACTAGACTCGCGAGCCTTTTCCGCAGAACGCATACATTGCTGTGTTGTGTTTATAAATGTAACTTTATTCCTTTACTAGAATACACATGTATTCGATATTTTTTGTACCGATTGCATAGACGGTAGACAAGGTATATGCTTTGCGGTAAACCTCAGTTTTGTTTTAAATTAGTTAAAATGTCACAAACAGAGTACACACTAGTAATTTAGCTTATTTTAGGTTAGGTATTAGTAAACAGTTTCTATTAGCATAGCTGTGAGGTTTCGGGTTTTGAAATAATTGATACTACAATGTATTTGTTACAAACAAAGGCAAAATTCTCCATTTGAAGAGGTATATGTTTAAAAGTAGCTTGAATGATTTGACTATTGCAAGCTGCAGCTTCAAATAAATTAGTCAAAATGAAAAAACTTGGATATTGCAGTTTTAAGGGGACTACTAGAGCTAAGTGCTGTCCCTTATTGATTTAATTCTATTACTTCTAAACAAAACCAATTCTCAAAAAACTAGAACAGCAAACTAGAATACCTTAGCAAATTACTTCTGGTATTTATGGAATCAAAGTAAACTTTTCATTTTGTTTTACCCTTCAATTAAATATTTTATAATGTAGGAAGAGAATAAAAAGCAAGGGCCTAAGAAAAAAAATACGATCAGTGATGTACAATATTTGAATGTTAACGATATAAAACAAAACCTATCAAATTTTCGTAAGGGCCAACCACCAAATTATTGAAGTAGGAACAATAGGAACTGATAATTGAGTATAGTACAGTACGAGCGTATTTACAAACAGCCCTACGGAACGACACGCTTCGTGTTATGTAAATACGCGTACGGGAATCGTAAGCGTAAAAGATTATTCAATATTCCCTTTATCTATTGTTTGATAATCGCAAAACATAATATGATGACATATGTAGAAGAAACAGAAGCTATACTCATATAAACTGTCATGGTCACTGTCATTCATGTAAGTTAGTTGTTCAGGGATTTCTACCATGTAATTTATTTTTTGTGTGTTCCGATATTTCGCCATGACCACTGAAGATTACGTTCTTCCGTGATCATTGCGCATGTGTAGACGGTTTTCAAGGGGTCGCCTGCTCCGAGGTCCCGGGTTCAATTCCTGGACCGGTCAATGTAGTAAACAATTGTTTTCCTACATTTTCTCAGGTCTGTGTGTTTGTGGTACCTTCCTTGCACCTGGTTTCCACAATTGGTACGAGTGCCTTAATTAATTACCCACTTAGGGATCAGAACAATCAAATGAATGTGATGTTTTTTTAACTCAACAGTAACTGCAACTGAAGTGTTGGTTATTTTTAAGACAATTGGAAAGCTTATTATAAAGCGTTCTGATTTATAATAAGCTTCCAGATTCCCTAAAACTACTAGACTTAGACAAAACCTTTCAAGGCAACCTAAAAAACTTATTAATTAGAAAGAGTTACTATAAGGCAGAAGAATTTTTGACAGACAAATTAAAATAACTTTGTATTTCTATGATATTCTTACATTGCTGTACCCTAATAGGGTTTATACTTTAGCTCTGTGTATGCACATAGTTCTAAGTATATTTTTGCAATAAATAAAATAAAAATAACCGGCCAAGTGCGAGTCGGACTCGCGCACGAAGGGTTCCGTACCAAAAAGGCCAACAAAACGGATTTGTTGTATGGGAGCCCCCCTTAAATATTTATTTTATTTTGTTTTTAGTATTTGTTGTTATTGCGGCAACAGAAATACATAATTTGTGAAAATTTCAACTGTCTAGCTATCGCGGCACTTGAGATACAGCCTGGTGACGAAGCGACGGACAGACGGACAGACAGACAGACGGACAGAGAGCGAAGTCTTAGTAATAGGGTCCCGTTTTTACCCTTTGGGTACGGAAGCCTAAAAAAACAAAAAAAAATATTTGCTCTTCTGTTTTGTATTTTTATTTAGTTCCTAATAGCTTGTATTTGATGTTTTCGCTTAAAACGATGAAGATCTAATACTTATGTGTTTATCTTATTGATGCCATCAGGTCTTAAATAAGAGGCATGCGGCTATAATCTTTGAGAGATTCATTGCTTTCAGAACTACCTAGAACAATAAAGTCTTGTGAGTCATATAAACATGCGTTCATGATTGCAGAAGCATTACATCAGTTATAATTACCTATTATCTAGTTGCGCTGATGGAGCAAATAGGTTGGAAATATACATTTTACACACCCACTGGAATAGTTGAGAATTAAATTAAAAAACAATTCAAACTATCACAAGATGCTGCCTTTTTTCGTTATGATGGCGCTTACAACAGCGCCGATATATCGGAACATCATAACAAGGAACATGGTATCATATTAATTCTTGTAGAATTAAACTTGATTATGTTTTTACTCAACTATGCATAGTCGTAAATAAACACGATTTATTAACCGACTACATTTATTGATTCTTAAATGAAGTCAGCTTTAAAAGGTTCAGAACTAAAGTGGACCAGTTTTTTAGATTGTTTGTGGTAGGTACCTACGCTATTTTATGATAAACGTTAGTTACTAATTTTGAAATTGTAGTACACAAAACAAAGTCGACTAATTAAAAAAAAAACTTATTTGTTTTAGCAATATCCCAAACTTGTTTATGTTCTCGTATGCAGAGAGAAGTAGTATATGACGTCATAGTACAGCACTATTTTGTTTGAAAAATAAAAGATACTACTTAACTTAAGAACTTTAATATTGTAAAACTTCATACATTTTGGTCGTCGTCAGAGGGGGCACCATGAAGTAACTATATTTTATGTAAGTATAAGATTTGATGCCTGAATCGAATGGCATCTAAAGTACTTTTCCTTTACAGGAGTGCTGGTATTAGCTTTGGCGTTGTGCTGCGCGCGCGCAGAGAAGTGGCGCTGGCCGGAGGGGGCGGCCTCCGTGCGCATCGACACCAAGGTGCGATTCACCGATGACGCGCCATCATTAAAGGACCCCAAGTAAGTATTTAATAGATATTTTGAAATGAAAGATATGTTTTAAAATTTAGTACGCGTTTATTTTAGCACTTTACAGCGTTCATGGTCACGGGCAGACTGATTGCCTGCCCGTCTGTCTGCCAGTGTCCATGAACGCTGTAAAGTGTTCGAAACGTCGGGTTAAATAATAATAAACGCGTACTAAATCCGTAAACAAATCTTTTATTTCAATTTATAGTGTTCGCATAAACTCAAGAAAACAGTATAGTAGATATTTGTTGAGAATACGTAATAAATCATCACCTACATCATAGCCCACATCAAAGAAAATGTAACTTAACAACAAGACGACGACAACTGCTGAACGACTGACTGTTCTCTGAAGGGTAGATTTTATTATAATTGTTGTAATGTTTATATATTTAAGACATTTAAAAAGACAATTGTTTATAAATCGACAGTTTGGCTTTAGCCCAATGTTTGGTAAGAAGACGCTGCTGCCCACTTTCTTCTAGTAGTACTCCTTTAGAAGCTTCTTAAAACAGGTGGAAACAAGCGCATGAAACGCTAACACACACACATGATATCTCTGGTCAAGTGGCTTACGGCCGATTTCAATAATTTATCTATCGCTAGTTTTGGCATATCGGCGATAGAAAACATCTTCTGTCTCTGATTTTGCCGTCCAGAGAAACAAAGGCAGAAGTTGTTTTCTATCTCCGATATGCCAAAACTGAAGATAGATAGGTTATTGGAACTGGCCGTTAGTGACAGTTAGAAAACCACAGTATTTGTGGTACCTTCGTTGTAAGTGATTTCGACAAAAAAACAGTGCAAGGCCAACAACTATTTTATAGAACCTGAGTATAAGACCGGCAGCTGGACTCCTGAAATCCCGTAGTGCCCTTCAGTCTATAGCACTTGCTACTCGTGATCAAAGTATTCGGTTTTGGCAATTTCAGACAGGATTTGATTTGCAATATTAATTTTTATTTGAATTTCAAATATATCTTTTTTGATATAAAGTTTTGTATTTGTTATATAGTACTGTCTATGCAAACATTTATTTATTTATTTATTTATAATAAGGACAGCCAACAAAGCATACACTTTACATTTACATAAAATACATTTCTATCAGCATAATTTACAGTGCTTCCTTAATTAAAGGCTATCACGACATGCATAGAAAACAAAAGTTGGAAACAAAGTGATTCTCTGAACGAATAACGTTATTTTACTTTTTAAGAACAAACAATTTAGATAAGACAGATTTAAATTTACGTAATGAGTATGACATATCAATATCGATGCTACTTAGACGTGACAATTTACTGAACTGTGACTGAATCCTGTTCAAGGTGGAGAAATGGCCTAGCTTAGTCCTAAAACCATTTGCCTTATACGGCAAATACCTGGACAACCGAGCCAACTTGTAGGGAACATTGTAATTTATCTGTGCCAGAAGATGAGCACAATCAATAAGACCGTTGATTATTTTATACAAAAACATGCAATCCAACATTTTCCTACGATTTTCCAGAGTGGTAAGTCTAAAGTGTTTCAATCGAGAGCTGTAGGTAAACATTTTATTTTCAAGTACAAGTTTGTCCATAATAATTATAAATGTCACTTACTGTTCTTTAATTAACTCTAAATCACCTGCAGTGAGCAGTCGTAAATAACATTTAAATACAAAGCAACCTTCGCAAATGAAATTACAAAATCTTGTTCGTTTCATAAGCAACTGCATTGGAAAACCCCAAACATATTGCATCTTACAAAACTGCATAGTGAAAACCCGCAGCCTAGAGCCGATTCGCTTGAGCAGTAATAGCGTGGAACTGGAGAGGCTTAATAACAATCGCTCGGCATCGAAGACGCGTCAAGGACTTGCAGATAATGCCTATTATAACCCTTATTCTTAGTGATAATGACCAGTGATCAGGGATACGGCCAATTAGTAGTGACGATCACGGAACGCATGATCTGAGGTTGTCATACAGGGTTGCCTGAGACAAAATTTTTCAAGTTAATATACTGATATGAAATAAATAAATAAATAAATAAATAAATAATATTTCAGACATGCCTCACTGGGCCACACAGAGCCATCTAGTCCCAAATTAAGCTACTATTATGTACCCTGTTGTATGGGGTACTAGACAACCGATAAACTTACTTATATACTTTTTTTTTGTAAATAAATACTTATAATACATAGAAAAAATATTATAAGTGCAATTAAGTTGCTAAAATATCAAATAAAGTATACAGGGTTGTGTTCAAAAGCACAGTGGATACGTCTCCACAAACGCTATATAAAGTTGAAACGTACTGAATGCATAAAAGCAATTCGCAAAATGTTATTAAATGGCAGACATACACCTCTACATGTGACTTTTTCATCACGTTCCAAATTTTTCATAGGCGTTAGGTATCGTGTTTAGAGCCCATTAATGAAGTATTAAATGTAGGTCGAGTTTCCACCCGAAAATATTTTTCTCAACATAGTTTTCAATTTTACGGTCCTAAGCCTGTGAAGGTATAAAGGGAAAATCAACAAATTATGAATAGTAATTAATGAATGAGATGCACATCGCGTAAAAAAAGTGCTGCTAGAAGGCCGTATCAAAATTATAGATTTTTGGCGGAAATATTTTTCTAGGTTCTTCATCTTGACATTTTTGTACTGGACTATACCAAAAGAAAAAATACGTCCTTTGTTATTTTTTCTCGTAGATTGCTGTGTTAAAATTTTGAAGGTGACTAAAATTTCATCCTGTATTGTTGGAAGATAAGTTTTCAGATTTCAACTTGCGTATATTATTATTTTGGTTTTAATATCCTGTCATTTCGAACACTTTGCAACGTTCGTGGTCACCGTAGACACTACCGGTGTCTTACCATGTTTTATTATAAAGTAGAGTACGAGTACCTTCATAAGATACAAATGAAGATTAATTTAATTAGAGTTTTAACTATTTTCTTGTTATAAACTTATAACACAAATCTTAATTATAACTGCAGTAACAAAATCACTTATTGATAAAATGAATAAATAATTAATAAAATAAATCATTGATTACTTATATGAATAAATTATTCTACCTACCTAGGTACTATGATAAAAATTAACAACCTTCAAATATTAAAATCTGAAAATAACAAATATTTATATACTTTATTTGATATTTGAGCAATTAAATTGCAATTATAATAAACTTGAAAAATTATGTCTAAGGCGGGACTCGAACCCGCATCTCCACGCATGCCGGGCGGGCGTTAAGGGTGCAAACTCCTAACATTTGATGAAGCAACGCTGGCTTACAGCGTTAAGAATATGCTTGAAAAATTCGCGCTCAGTTACAGTGTCTTGGTGGCTTAATGGTATAGCGCCCGCCCGGCATGCGAGGAAATGCGGGTTCGAGTCCCGCCTGAGACATAATTTTTCAAGTTTATATACAAATATTTAATCTAATTTTCTCTGTTTACTACTATCGCTGCGCCGACAAGGTCTATAATTTAATGATCTGTTTTGTAGCACCTTCGTATCTTTAAACAGGGCAATCAACAATTTTAATTAAATTGAATGAAAGTTAACATCGATCACTCCAAGCAGTAGCAGCCCTGCATCGCGCAAAGTTTCCAGTCGACTTGGTTTCGGCGCCTTGGCACATATTACGTGTCATTGTTCCGATCCGATGCAACTACTTGTATAACTATAGATTCAGCACTACATTAATGAATCAGCATACATAATCAGCATGCATCAAGCTTTATACGCGGTCTTGTTGTTTGGAGTATTTCAAACTTATCTGCACGTTAACCAAAAGGTAAAAGTAGGTTAAAACAACGTAGATGAGATCTTGGTCAGGTACCACCACTAGACCGACAAGGCGTATTTTTTTCCAAGCTCTTTTGCCCGTTTTCCAAAAGTTAAAAGTACCTACCTAGATCAAAACTATAAATGTGGTTCATAAAAGTATAAGTATAAGTATTATTACAAAACTGATTTCAAGCAAATAAAAGTCTGTTGATCTTGTTTCATAAATAGTGTAAAATAAAATATATGTTATCGTATCTCATGTCATCTTTTGATAATAAGTTGAATACTTAGAACAACCTTTTTTCATCCGTAGCGTCTTAAGACTATAACGAATTGAGTATTGCTAAGAAAACGAGCATCTTTTCTTATGTGTATGTATGTATGTAAAGTATGAAATTGCCGTTTGTATGGACGAAATCGAGAAAAGATTTTTTTCCATACTAACAATTTTTTTGTTTTTTTTTTAAAACGCCTGAACCGTTTTCGATGCAATTAAAGGTGAAAGTTAGATGGTTATAAAGCTACGTATTATAGTATTTAAATTTTTGAAAATCAAAGTATATAATACAAATATACTTAATTGAAGCAAGAAGGTCAGCTGACACATTGTAAGGGGTCTTTTCAACGACTTCCTTTGAAGTAATAGGCACTAGTATTGCATTTTTTTTAGTCAAAAGTTACTTTATTCAGTTTTTGATACAATACAAAAAGAATTACGCAATAGTATGACTATACTTAAGAGCTATAAACAAAATAAAAAGTGGGAAAATAATCGGCAATTTCATACTTTAACCCCTATTACTTTAAGGGATTCGGCTTGTGATGATTATCAAAAACCCCTACAAGGATTTTCATAAGCTCGCTCTCATTTATTTTTGTATATCTTGGCAAATATCCGGCGGGACATTGTTCCTATACAGTATGGCTAGCACAGTGCAGCCTCTTCGCAACTTCCGACGTCTCAATAGCCTGACGTCATCGTCCTGATGGTACGTCTGATTGCCTTGTTTCCTACTACAATTACTCAAGCCACAAAAGATTTAGCAATGCCATTAGATAATTGCACAGTTTATCCTTTCAAGTTTATCCTTTCGTTGTAAAACAGTTGTTTTTTAGGGTTCCGTACCCAAAGGGTAAAAACAGGACCCTATTACTAAGACTTCGCTGTCTGTCCGTCTGTCCGTCTGTCCGTCTGTCCGTCTGTCCGTCGCTCTGTCACCAGGCTGTATCTCAAGAGCCGCGATAGCTAGACAGTTGAAATTTTCACAAATTATGTATTTCTGTTGCCGCAATAACAACAAATACTAAAAACAATATAAAATAAATATTTAAGGGGGGCTCCCATACAACAAACCCGTGTTTTTGGCTTTTTTCGTACGGAACCCTTCGAGCGCGAGTCTGACTCGCACTTGGCCGGTTATTATATCAGTAACTAGCGGACCCGACAGACGTTGTCCTGTCTTAACTATGAATATTGATTAAGAAATGGTTTGATTAAAAAATTTACCAATTGCTTATTATCATTATGCTTTATAGAATACAACATTCTTTGTTTTCTTTCTGTATAAACAGTTTTGTTGGTATTCCGACACGGTAACAGGCGACATAAAATATTACTGGCCATGTGCAAAAATCAGTTTTTTTTTTACTTCCTAATTGACGATTTTTGCAGCACGCATTTGTCAATGTTATGTCAAACGCCATACATTAAAAAAGTTTAAATTGTCAAAAGCGCTAAGGTTACATTAGGTACAAATAATTTAGTATTATGATTAAGTTTTCTTACATTTTCTAATCTTCCACGCAATTTTCTTATTTTTTTTCTTTCATAAGAACATTCTCCTGACAGTAACAATCAAAACAAAAAAAGAATTAGCGAAATCGGTCCAGCCGTTCACTCGTGATGCGATGACCAAGGGAAATAGGGATTCATTTTTATATATAAGACTAGCTGACCCGGCAAACGTTGTTTTGCCATAAAAATGATTAAATTACTAAAATGGCTAACAAAAAATAGGGGTTGGTGGTAAAAGGGTAAAAATTTAGGGTTGTATATATTTTATAAAATTTTAATATTTTACTACCCTACCCCTACCCTACTCCTACCCTACCCCTACCCTACCCCTACCCTACCCCTACCCTACCCCTACCCTACCCCTAACCTACCCTACCCTACCCTACACATACCCTACCCCTACCCTACCCCCACCCCTACCCTAAACCCTTCCCTACCCCTACCCTACCCTTACAAAAAAGACGATAATTGATCAGTTATCGAGCGGGATGAAAAATGATTAAATTACTAAAATGGCTATTAAAAAATAGGGGTTGGTGATAAAAGGGTAAAAATTTAGGATTGTATGTATTTTTGTATGTTGTATCATAAAAAAATAGAAATTAAAAATTTTGTCTAAAAAATAAATAAAAAATTTAGGGTTGGACTACACCTAACATTATCCCCGACAAAATTGTGAATCTAAACCATTCTCAGATCCCCTTGAACACACACAAAAAATTTCATCAAAATCGGTCCAGTCGTTTGAGAGAAGTTCAGTGACATACACACTCACAGAAGAATTATATATATAAAGATAATATAAACCAATATTTATGTTCCTACTTTTTTTTTTTTTTTTTAAATAAATGTGGACAACATCACATACATTGTTCTGATCCCAATTTGAATAACTATTTAAGGCATTCGTATTTTGGAAACCAGAAACAACGAAGGTACCACAAACACCCAGACCCGAGAAAATGTAGAAAAACACTTTTTTTCTTCATTGACCCGTCCGGGAATTGAACCCGGGACCTCGGAGCAGGCGACACCTTGAAAACCGGTGTGTACGCTACTCCGCCACGGAGGTCGTCCAAACTTGCGCCTAGCGGTATACCTAAGTAGAACCTTTCTACACAAATTGGTTTCTGGAATTTTAGCAAGCTGCAATATCACATGCAAAAACTTTACTGGCGAAAAAAGCGTGAGGTAGACAGACAACCAATTTTTAATCCAAATTAGTACCTTTATTTTAGTTAGCAGTTTTTAACATTTCTACATAAGAAAATAACAACCCTACAAAAGTACATTTAAATCTGGTTAAAAGATGTGCTCAGTCAAATATGAAATGTAATATTTTTTCCTAATAAGTATGCATAAAAAACAACGAACAGAAAATTTTCAGCTGTTTTAATCTGTAGGTAATGATATAAATCATTCATAAAAACGCAGAAATAAAAAGTTGTTTGCTTCTAACTAAACGAACGAAATATTTAAGTCTTTCGTCAATAGAAGTCGAATGAATATCCAATCAAAGTTGGTAATCGAACTTTAAAAAAAACGTGTCTTGATTAGGATTTAACACACACTGATGGAACATGGCCTGAATACACATTTGGGATAATTTTTATCCCTAAAATGTTTATACCTATGGGATGGTAGTTCGATTATGATTTAAACACGCAAGTGCAGCTGCATGCGCAACACCATTTTCGTAATTGTGATTTATCTAGAAGTTGGTGGTAATTAAAACCTGTTTTATCACGCAAATATTTGATATTTCATTGGTTGTTTGCTGCGTAAATTTTATTCCAAATCAACTATAATTAAGTCATAATTGTTATATTGAATTCCTTCAGATTTGGAAGCATCTCATTAAAAGCAAGGATTTTTTTCTGCCAAGTGAATTTTTGGCAGGAGAGTTAATTTATAACAAAAAAAAACTGTTAACTCAATCCTGAACAGATTCATTATAAACTTTTAACTGTATCCATTGTTATTAAAATTATTTATTGAATAATAGCCAACAATTTTTAAAGTGTATGTAATTATTGCATTTTAGGGATACATTTTTACCACCGTAATTATTAACAAATCCTATGATTAACCTAGATATTCATATCCAGAACTATTAATCCAGATTAACATTATTATTGTTAACTAACTAAATGTTTTTAAACTGGTTTCTAAGCAATCAATTTGCAGGATTGAATTGTTAATTAAATTCCCTAAATCAAAAATGTAACTGTCTTAAATAGGCCTCAAACTCTGGACCTTCCGCTTATCAGGCGTCTGCTCTAACTACTTAAGCTACCAGGACATTGCTTATATTCACGAACTTATTCAAGGCTTAAGCTAAGCCGGTGGAGCTTTATCAAGGCTTAGTGCTGTAAGCCGGAGGAGCTTTATCAATGACTAGCTGTTGCTAATAATAGGGGTTAAAGTATGAAATTGCCGATTAATTTCCCACTTTTTATTTTGTTTATAGCTCTTAAGTATAGTCATATTATTGCGTAATTCTTTTTGTATTGTATTAAACACTAAATAAAGTAACTTTTGACTACAAAAATATGCAATAATAGTGCCTATTACTTCAAAAAGGAGGTCGTTGAAAAGACCCCTTACAATGTGTCAGCTGACCTTCTTGCTTCAATTAAGTATATTTGTATTATATACTTTGATTTTCAGAAATTTAAATACTATAATGCGTAGCTTTATAACCATAGATTTAATATAGATGATAGATTGGCAATTGAATCCTGAAAACGAGACCAAAACTAGGTTACGCTAGTGTGCATAAAGTGAGCATGTGCGTGAGATAAATAGTGCAGGTACTGCATTGTCTGTTTGCTTTCGATATCGATTCCATCGACACAGTTTACGTTGACGCAGGTGACTTATTTTTTAGTATTATTAAAAGAACGCCAAAAAACTGCAAGTAAATACCTAGACATGTTTTTTATTTTATTATTACTTATCGCCGAACAAAATCAATTTATTGTAAAAAATAACGTAGGCTTTACTTGCCAGTATTTAACAATTTTGCCTCATTTTGCAATCGCGATCGCCAAAGTTGAAATAAAACATATATTTATTTTTCAATTACACATTATAAACGTACACTAAATATACATATATTTAATGTTTAAGTAATGGGGATTGATGGGGGCTTGAACAATATGGAGATTGATCCAGAGCGTAATTTTACAGGCTGAACGCCTCTGTTTTAAAAACACTTAGGGTCCAAATGTAAACTGCAAATGCTCGAATATTTATTGGGCGAACATTCTTTTCTATTAGGCAATTTCAACCACTTCTAACGTATTTCAACAATTTAGGCTGTATGCGGTTTACAATGTGAAATATGTCAGCTAATGAAATGTCGATAACATATCATCGACCACGTCAATCACTAAAATACAAAAGTGACGTTAGTAATTGCTGAAATTCACGTATTTGATATTATTTATAATTGAATTCATATGAATTTAAATCCTTGTTCTGATGAAATACCCTATCAATTAGTATACAAAACTTTAGTCAAAGCTCTGAAACATTGCATTTTGCTGCTGATTATCGCGATTCTGTGTTGACGTGTGAAATGTACAATTATGTTGGTTTCCTTTTTTAGATGAGTTACTTCCAGGTACTGAACATGTAACCATAATGAAAATACATCAACTCGACACTTTTTTACAATAATAAAAATGAAACTAGTAAAACTAAAGGGAATATTGTGTTGCGCGTGACAGACGTCAGAACTCAGAAAAACACTACGGGTTCCTAGCGTGTACGTGAACGGCCCTGTGATCTATCTCGTTCTATCATATAGCTGCATTATATTCTGTCTCTTTTCATTGCCAATCTAACAGTAGTATATTAAATCTATGTTTATAACCATCTAACTTTCACCTTTAATTGCATCGAAAACGGTTCAGGCGTTTTTAAAAAAACTAAAAAAATTTTAGTATGGAAAAATGACTTTTCTCGATTTCGTCCATACAAAACGGCAATTTCATACTTTAACCCCTAATATTATCATCCCCCTTTTTTAAAGTCGGTTAAAAATCCTAGCTAGCCTAAATTCTTCCCCAAGGTCTAATCGACTATCTTACAAAATTTCATCAAAATCGGTTTAGTGGTTTTTGAGTTTATTCATTACAAACAAACACACACACAAAAATACAAATCTTTCCTCTTTATATAAGTGTTGATGTTGATGTAGGTAGATAGTGTAGATTTTGGTTATGTACCTACCTCCAACATTAGAGCGAAATATTTTTTAGAAAATAATCATAAATGACTACTATAGTATTCACTAGCAACTATAGCAAGATACACCGAGACGAAACCTACATAATAAGACTTGATAAGATAAGATAAGATATACAATACGTAAGTATATTTATTTCAGTGAATAAATTAATTTGAATTTGAATTGATAAAACGATCGGTGATCTACTATTTAATCAGACACGATCTTAATGTATCTCCTCGTGCCTAAGTATTTCCGATTAGTTTCCAACGCGATCCTTGAACAAGTTATGAACAATAGTTTGCGTGCGTGTTTTCGCATTTGCCCCGATTTCGGAAGTATTTACCTTCGCAATGATCTGAATATTATTAGGCCTATACAGGTTGAAATTTTAACCACTTTCCAAAATTTTTATAGGCGTTCAGTATCGTATTTAAAGCCTATTCATGAAGTAAAAAATGTAAATAAAGTTGTCACCCAAAAATATTTTTCGCGATAGTTTTCAATTTTTAAGGTCTAGACCTGTTAAGGTATAAAGGGACAATCAAAAACTTATGAATAGTATCGTAATTAATGAATGAGAACGGAATAACGCCCCGTTGGTCTAGTAGTTTAAATACCGGGCCAAGATCTCGGGGTCCCAGGTTCGAATCCCGGGTCGGGCAACAAAATGTTTCGAATTTTCAAACGTTGCTCGGGTTTGTGATCACCAACCCGCATTTCACCCGCAAGCGTGGTGATTCCGCCAGTACACCCATCCTTGCTGTGGTAACTTGAATTCAATGATGGAGGCCTTTTCCCTGCAGTGGGATGATTATAGGCTGTTACATAATGAATGAGAAGCGCAATGCGTAAAAAAAGTGTTGCTAGGAGGCCGTATCAACAATTTTAGATTTTTGGCGGACATTTTCTAAGTGCTTTATCTTGACATTTTTGTACAAAATACGTAATTTGTTTTTTGTCTCGTAGATAGATATATTAAAATTTGGAAGGTGTTTAAAATTTCATCCTGTATATATAAGTATGTTACAGTGTACAATACAGCTGACTGCTGTCTATCATTGCGAAACTAGACAGCAAAATAGTAAAGTACCAATGATTAATTTAGAATACAGTTTAATCCTACATCAATTGATAATGATAATGCAAGTCCAATAATAATGTAATGTTCCGGTTATTCAAAGTAAGTTACAATAAAAATGAATGCAATATTTGTTACAATGCAACCTGAATCTAGGTTAGAATAAATAGCTGAGGGCGTTATAAGCGGGCTCCTAGTACGCCTAGGCGCAATATCCGCAAAGTATTGCAAATGTGCAAAAAATGCATCACGATCTATTATATCACTAGTTGCCCAGGCCGGTTGCCCCACCGTGGCATTGGCAAACAGTATTTTCAATCAATCAAATTTGCTAAACAATCAATGTTGTGCAAAATAAATAATGAAATTTTAACCACTCTCCAAAATTTTTGTAGGCGTTCAGTATCGTATTTAGAGCTCATTTATGAAGTAAAAAATGTAAATCAAGCTTTCACCCGAAAATATTTTTCGCAATATAGTTTTCAAATTTTACGGTACTAGAGTTAAGGTATAAAGGGAAAATCAGAAACTTATGAATAGTATCGTAATGAATGAATGAGATGCGCATCGCGTAAAAAAAGTGTTGCTAGGCGGCCGTGTTAAGTGCTAAGTGCTTTATCTTGACATTTTTGTACTTGGCTATACCAATAGAAAAATACGTTATTTGTGTTTTGACTTGTAGATTGATATATTAAAATTTGGAAGGTGGTTAAAATTTCATCCTGTATAACAATATTAAGAATTGAAAGGAAGTCCTTGTTGCCAAAACACTGCAATCTCAGTTGCAATACTGAGAAATATGATCTAAATTATGAAGCCACAAGATCAATTTTTGCAGATATAAAACTTTTTTTCTTTTCTATGATATAGTCCCATTTATCATCCTTTCCTCAGTAAAACTCACTTGTATTGATTTTACTACTGATAAACAGATGTTTATCGATAACATTGTTTCCTTTATATTTACATACAACGTGGTGAAGTGGTGTAGATACATCCCATTTTTTAATATATCTGGCGCCAGCTCCGAGGTCCCGGTTTCGATTCCCCGATAAGTCAATGTAGATTTTTTTTTCTACTTTCTGCTATGGTACCTTTGTTGATTCCTGTTTTCTTAAAACAAATGCTGGAATACCTACCGTAAGGTCACAAAAAAGGATATAATTATCAGTATAGTATAAACTTGAAAAATTATGTCTCAGGCGGCGGGACATAATTTTTCAAGTTTATATAGGTACTGATATTAAGTATAATTGTAATTAAGTTGCTAAAATATCAAATAAAGGATATTATTATGTTGTCCACATTTTTTTATTTATTAAAAAGTTACATAAACAATCGTTTTATTTGCTAATAAGTTCCTAATTCTAAGATCAGGAAAAATAATAATTGACAAGCAAGTAAATTAAAAAAGGCAAAGACAAAATTACATAACAAGACATTATTAGAACAAAAGACACAGAAATAGTTTTAATATCTTATTTATTTTCTTAAATATCATACACATATTATATGATTATATTGACGCCGCTATCACCATTCTTTTCCCAGAAGCACCCGTCTCGAGGTGCAAGCTGACGAGCCCCAGTTCCAGGAGCCCTCCGACACTGGGGGGTTCTACAACCGGCCGCCGGGGGAGGGCCGCTACCCCGTGCGGGTGGAGGCCCACCGCGCCCCCTACAGGGTCGACGAGCACGGCATATACTCGACGAGGAAAACGTAAGTGATTTGCTATTAAGATCTTCATTAACATTTTCATCAGACAAAAGTCTACAGCAGGAGAATTCTGCCATGAAAAATTTATTCGCATTTGTCGACACCCAAATTTGACGAGACCGAGTTTTTTGCGCTGTTTCTCCTCAGCAAAAGCCCAGACTTGTCCCGAAGCAGTAGGTTTAAGTATTGGAATGTGTAAAAGCGCCTCCTGGGGCCGATTTGCAGAAATAAAACTGATTTTACTAATGATTTTATTAAGGAAGGTATGAGGTGGTGCTTATTATATTTTACTCACGAGTAAATAAATGTAAAGCCCCGTTAGTCTAGTGGTTTAAGTACCGGGTTAAGGTCTCGGTATCATTCCCGGGTCGGGCAACAAGAACTTTGAATTTTCGAACATTGCTCGAGATTGTGATCACTAACTCGCATTTGACAAGCGTGGTGATTATGCCTTCATCATTGCTGTGGTAACTTGAATTCAATGATGGAGGCTTTTGTTTTGCAGTGGGTTGATTTAAGGCTGTTGTTTTGCTAGATGTAAGAGACATTCAATTAATTTACAAACGCACTCGACTGGCACTATACCAAACTAAATTAGTGATATCAGTTCTATTTTGTATATAGGCCCGATAAGACGCTTACACGTGTCCTAATATTTCATACTATTCAGCCTACACTAGTCCGCTGGTGGACAATAGCCACTCCAAAAGTAGGATATTTTAGTAATCGAAGTTCACTCCATCGTCGAGGCTGCCAGTCTTCTTTTAACGATATTCTAAAGGAAATCTCGCCTAGTAGCCTAATTAGGATGATAATGATAACTTAAAGCAGGACTGTATAAATATCATAATACCTATATTAGACGACCATTTGGATCAGCGGTAGTATAAACGCTGCTTCTGAGCCATGGGTCGCGGGTTCGATCCCCGCACAGTACAAATATTTGTGTGCATGAACATGTCGGTTTGTACTGGTCTGGGTGTTTTCTATGTATTATAAGTATGTATTTACAAAAAAAAAGTATATAAGTAAGTCTATCGGTTGTCTAGTACCCCATACGACAGGGTACTTAATAGTAGCTTAATTTGGGACTAGATGGCTCTGTGTGGCCCAGTGAGGCGCGTCTTAAATATTTATTTTTATTTATTTATTATTTATTATATAATACAGTCCTGCTTTATTATTTTAAATGTTATTATTCAAAATCCAAATTAACTGTATAATTTTTATTTTACTGCGATGTACACTCTCAGCAGTCGTAGTCTTTCACATACGGACAATAACAAAATGTATCTTAATTTAAAAACATGTTATTCCTTCTGAACCAGTTAAACAATCATACTGACATGAAACTAATATATCTACTTTTTGTATGTGTTTTTATCATCTACAACGATAATAAAACATTTGCAATGATTCATTTGACGATTATCGCTTGATTCGTCATAAACACGCGATCTTGTATTGGTCTTTCGCAATTTTTTCTTCCGTAATTTTTTAATTTAGTCCCAATTATAAGCAACCTGTTGATGTAATTGTGTGATGTTTATCACTAATCAGCTTTGATTAATTTATAACAATAGGAAATGCGGACAACATCACATACATTGCTCTGATCACAAAGTAAGTAGCTATTTAAAGCACTTAATTTTATGGAAATCGGAAACCACAAACACTTACCCGAGAAAAAAAAGGAAAATGCTTTTTTTTCTACATTGGCCTGTCTAGGCATCGAACCCGGGACTTCGGAGCTAGCGGCACATTGAAAACTGGTGTGTGTGTATACCTCCTACTCAATTACAGTGGTTATGATTAAATTTACAAAAAGATTGGTCGAGTGAGTCGTGATTTTATTTCTAAAATTAAAAACATTATTAAGATTTACTCTCTTTTTAACTTACACAACTGTGTCAACAAACGTTTTTATACCACCGGTCACTTTTCGGTCTTCATGGAATGGTTAAAATTACACAATTAGAATTTACATTAAACGATCGATGATCAATTGTATTCATTGTCCATCCATGAACAACCTTACACAATCACACTACTGTACTGTAGTTGAAATGTATATACCACCCATACATTTCAATGATTACAGGAGTTTTACGCGAAAGTCAAATAGGAGCGCCTTTTCTTGTTTCTCAGTTTTATTTGATTTGTCCTACTCACTGACACATTATTATAACAATGCCACCACTTTATCACAATAAATGCCGCTTAAGATAATTTCACAAAATTTCGCAACAAAGTCCATCTTTCTCTTCTCGTTTCCCGCGCAAATTTCCAGTGGACTACGTAAAGTGTTCTCTGACGTAGTACCTATATTATTTTATTTATGTTCTGTGAATGTCAAGTGATAACTGTCACATTGAAAGAAAACTTTGATTTTGTTTAAGTAAAAACACAAGTAATTAAAAAATTTTAAATTAAATTAAGGCGTTTTATCAAAAACAAACAAGACAAAGTGTACCTAAATTAAATAAAGATAAAACAACATTTTCTTTCAAAGAAAATGTAACAATTTGAAGAAATTTGCGTACTTAAGAGGGTAAAATTTACGATTGTCATGAGTCAAGACTCACCGCAATCATTTGACATTAGCAATGAGCTCATAAGACTTAAGCAATTCGAATTATCTGTCAAAATCATGTACATCATTCACTCATCGTTTAAAATTAACGACCCAATCGTTAATGATAAATGAACTCCGTACACAATTAGAATTAGCCGTTTGACAGATTATACCGTACGTTATGAACTGTCAAATGAATACGATTGCTTTACACAATCGCACCTCTGATCCGCACCTATTGGTACGATCTGAAATATTCGAGCTAAGAAATATCGCGCACCCTAGCTTGCTGTTCTATCAGGCGTTTACATTCGCTGCCGATATAGTGTCCTGAAAACTTAACAATAAAGCAAATACTGTACCCGGTATAATATGACATTGATTTTTTGAATGCAGTGTTATTGAAGCTGTTGTATTTAATCATATTTCTGTATCGTTCCAGGTCGCCCCACTACTCTGATGGAACCCTGGACTCGCTCCAGTACTGCAAATGTGTCTCTACACCCGAGTGCATCCCCTCTGTAAACTCTAACGTAAGACACACTCTGAGGAAGCAACATTAATTGCCATATGTGTACTTAAACAGCAATTTAAAAGACATCGATTTTATTAAACACAAAACGGTTAACTAGTTGTATTCTCATATTTGATATTACAATTTAATAATACGTATTGTTTAAGTGACAAATATACATTCACTAGACTCTACTCGTGACTATGAACACTGTAAGTAGTTCGAAACGGATAAAATGCAATCATAAATCCAAATAAACGCGAATTATATCCGTAAATAATAGGGGTTAAAGTATGAAATTTCCCACTTTTTATTTTGTTTATAGCTCTTAAGTATAGTCATATTATTGCGTAATTCTTTTTGCATTGTATCAAAAACTAAATAAAGTAACTTTTGACTAAAAAAAAAAATACAATACTAGTGCCTATTACTTCAAAGGAAGTCGTTGAAAAGACCCCTTACAATGTGTCAGCTGACCTTCTTGCTTCAATTAAGTATATAATTTGTAGTATATACTTTGATTTTCAGAAATTTAAATACTATAATGCGTAGCTTTATAACCATCTAACTTTCACCTTTAATTGCATCGAAAACGGATCAGGCGTTTTTAAAAAAACTAAAAAATTGTTAGTATGGAAAAATGACTTTTCTCGATTTCGTCCATACAAAACGGCAATTTCATACTTTAACCCCTAATATATCTTGCATTTAATTGCATTGATTCCAGAAACCAATAGTATTATTATTCATTTTGTTATTCTCTTCGCGTTGGCATGTCAGGCTAAAATATCCTCGGGGTCTTCAAAGATTCATGATATCAGCCAAATGACGCGTGTTGCGTTAACCTACCTATCTCTTAGAATCTCCTTGGAACAGTTGGAACCCGCTGAGCCAGTATCACAGAATAACTAATAGTATGCCTGCATACGCAGCTTCCCGCGACCTTCATTAGAACGTCGTCCATTAGGCGAGAGGCCTGCCACTCTAGCTCACCAAAAATAATAAACAAACTGTTTGTTTACAGAAAGCTTGCGGCTTGGGCAAATACTTGTGTTGCTACAAACGACCGAACAAAAACCATCTCCAAAATACAGGTAAGCAATTTTACTATTTGCAGAAATCAATTTTAAGACCTTGAATTTGTAATTATAATCAAATGGTTAATTTTCCTTTCAGAATTCTTCAATGAAGTAGAAGATGAGCGCCCTGTTCTTCTCCCCGGGCAGGGCGAGCGCGCGGGTGCATTCCCGCCGCCTCCTGACGCCGCTCTCAATGGAGTGTTCAGGCCTAACCACAACTACGATGCCGCCTTCCTAGGCGTACAGGACAACCGCACCCCACAGCAAGCTGTTCTCATCGGTCCTGAGGGACCTACAAGACAATTCGGACCCAAAAAACCAATACTGGTAGGCCCTGAGGGACCTACAGGAATCATCGGCCCCGTTCAGAATCAAGTCCTCGTTGGCCCCGGAGGCCCCACTGGTATCATTGGTCCCGGACAAAACCGGGAGGTGCTCGTCGGCCCCGATGGTCCGACTGGTGTCATCGGCCCCGGCCAGACGAACAAAGGTGTTTTAGTAGGCCCTGGTGGTCCAACCGGCATCATAGGACCGGGCCTATCAAACAATCAAGATCTCGAATACTTCAATAGCGCGAAGCAGGATATCCGGCCGAGTGAATCGGCGCAGCGGGGCATCTTGGTGGGGCCCGGTGGTCCTACAGGTATCATAGGTCCTGGGGGATACGGGCGGCGTCCAGTGCTCGTGGGGCCTGGCGGTCCGACGGGGATAATCGGTCCTTACGGTGGCAGGAATTCGGGAAGACCTGTGCTCGTAGTGCCGGGAGGCCCGACAGGCATTATCGGCCCGCCGAGAAGATACTACGGTAAATAATATGTGTGTGACGTGGCTTAATGACTAATGAACTAAACCCGGCTGGATCATTCGGCCTCGGATTGTTGTAGTGTTAGAGATGGTGTGTTTAAGTAGTAGTTAGCCGCGTGCGCTTTGCCTACTGTGATCGCGTTGAGTGTCTGTCGCAGTGTATGCTGTGTTAACCCGAGACCGTTTACAGGCTGTTCCCGTCAAAACAGGAACGATGCTAAAACTTCAGCCGCTTCCAAACCACAACCATGCAGAAGAAAGTATTGAAATTCATACCGTACCTAAATAAAGTAACGAATAGTAACATTTTTTCGTTTTACTTACCTCTATACAAACTGTTGTAGAATGTACTGGATCTTACAAATAGAAACAGCACAAGAATAGTAGTACCCCCGACTAAACAATAGGTCTTTAGTCGGGGTCACTACAAATTACTGTCAGATGAAGATGGGCAGCGACGTCTTCTTTTCAATACTAGTATTATCTTATCTGTGTCAATACAGACCATTCTGCAGTCGCCATCCCACCTGCCAAGTGTGGCGATATCCTCCTTTTAAAGCAGATCGTGGATTTAACATCGGATTTGACCGGAGTTAGGTTTTCCAAAAATAAATATCAGTGTATGAGAGAATAATCTTAAAGATGAAAGAGGATAGGTATACTAGTTGTCTGGCGCGCGGCCAAGGGACTCGAACTTGGGAAATATAGCTGCCGCGAATATTACAACACATTGCGCCTTCAATTCTGATATCAAAGAGAATTGTCTATCAAAACAGATCAAACACCGCAGGCTAGTTATTTATAAAATGTGTATTTTTATTTTGATGTAAATCCACTTCAGTTTATTGTTACTTTTGAAGACGATAAAAGTTTTTCAAATAAAATTATTAGGATTTTAGAATATTCAGGATTAAAAGTATAAAAGTCACAATAAAAGTCACATTAAAGCTGTTTCAAACTTTTTAACATCGAATGTGTTGTCAGCTTTGTGTCTTGTTATTACATATGAACATTAGATTTACCTGCCTTTTTAGTTCGTTGTCTATAACTACTAAGAAGTACTTAGATATTACAAATAAATAAGTTTGCTTATTATTAGGTGTAATTGAAGCAAAAAGTGAGGCTGACTTAATTAATCCTATTCGTAAATTTTTTGGATTATTTCAATTAACTCATTTACATAATATGGTAATTTAAAGTTGAAAAATCTGTGTAAGGTGTTGCTGGTAAGAAATATGTGTAAGGTGTTGCTGGTAAGAAAATTTGCAACCGATTCAAATCGGTTCTCTGATTAAAAGATTAACATCGTGGCATTACGATCCGTAAACTCGGTTCAATCAACAATATTATGCTTTCGTAAGTTGCCATACAAGCAAGTCGTTCACATTGGCCGCCGATATAGTATGTAGTAACCCGAAAATTAATAGCTAAAACAGTCACCCAGTAAGCAGAAGATTGTAGGTTCAGGTCTCCCGAAAGGCATTCAAAATTTTCAACGAAAAGAACCTGGCCGGTAACAAATGAAGAAGCCCTTACCGATGGTGGTGATGACGATGATGGAGTAGAACAGCGCGCCGGTGAAGGTCCACTGGATGTGGTCGGTGCTCTCGTTGCCGTCCCAGCCGCGCACCTTCATCTCCAGCAGAATCGAGTTCTCGAAGTCCTGACCAATATAATTTGTTTGTTCTCAATAATGTTAATGATATGTTAAAAGTTAGACCTCTGAAACTTTCCTTAAACTTGTAAGCAATGAAACTTAAGAATAATATTTTTCTTAACTTCTTTTCGTTTTACTTTCATTGAAACTAGATGAGACAGTGTTATAGAGGGATAATCTCAACCTTAAACTCTGCCTATCCGTCCGTTCTTCTTAGTACTTACTTAAAGTATGCAGAAATTTTACGTAAAATACGTCTTTGGTTAAGTCGTCTAGTATTTTTTACGAAATGAAGAGATAGATTATTTTTTTTATTATTTCGTTATTAATGTTTATAACAACTGTAATTGATTACAATGTAAACAAATATTTCAGCATCTCCTTGTTCCTATTAATATGGTTGGTAAGAAAATTTAAAACATTTTCTACTGAACACTAAAAACAGCTGCTGTGTCAAATCACAATTTGTTTTAAAAAATGGGTAACATCAATACAGCTAGTCCTTGTCAGCTAATAAAACAAATATAATAATGATTTACATGTGTAACAATTTTTAATAGATTTAATCTATAGGTTAGTTTTATAACCTTCCAAAATACTATGTTTCAAAGTGATTTTCTTTTCTTTGTACCTACTGTGAGACCTTGTCTTTTACAATCCTTATACTAATTAATGAGGTTGTATTAGGAAATCGATATCCGAAACCTTGTTCTGTTCAAGTTTTTCTAAATTCTCTTTCTATGGCGTTTCAGGCATTACTCGTTTTTTTTAAACACCTTGTATAGGAGGATTTTAAGCTTTCTTGTTGCATTTTTTTTTATATTTTTTTATATTTTTTTTTTTTTTGGAACAAAAAACAATTACATATTATGGCTTACTAACTAAGTAAATAAATTTGACAATCTTGCTAAATATGTAACCAACTACTTTGTTCGCAATATAATTTTAAGTGAGATTATTGAGATAAACACTGTGTTTGACTCTAAACAGGTAACAATAATTAATGATTAAACGAACTTACCTTAGTGACGTTCTATCATAATTATACGAGGGCTTCATCCGAAGAAATTAGAAGAATAATTGTAGTTTCGTGTAACTACTTGCTAATCATACACTGTAGTTTAAAGTAAATAAAAAAAAAAAATCATAGATTTGTCTCTAGAAACAAAAAGTATTTATTGCCCTGGTATCCCGAGTAGGTAGGTATTCGTCCAACGGTCGTTCGTTCAAAGGTTCATTTAGTTTAAAGTGGTAGGGTTTAATAGAAGTAACACAAAGGCAGCATTTATGCTGTTGCAGTGTCCTAAACTCTGAAAGAGCAAGAAAATTAAAAATAATATTTCGTATCGTTGGGTAACTACGCGGTGGGTGGGTTCTAATTTCTTCGGATGAAGCCCTCGTATAATTATGATAGAACGTCACTAAGGTAAGTTCGTTTAATCATTAATTATACATCGAGCTTCATTCCTCGAAATTAGAAGAATAATTGTAGAGCTTGAGAGTTAAAGAAATGTTATTTTTAATCAAAATATCAACATAAACAATAATAACATTAGTTATTGTTACGTATGTCATATAAGATAACTTATTATATTTAAAATGAGAAGAATAACGAACATTATTTAATGTGTACAGGTACACTATAATAACAAAATAATTAATCAACATTAAACATTGGACATATCAATTATTTTAATTGTTTCTTAATATAGATAAAGCAAAATCATTCTTATCTTGATTGTTTACCTGTCGATTATAGAATTTTCCAAAAACATTAGACGTCCCACTCCACCCGGCAGTGCTCCTGATGGTGTCAATGTTGACTCCAAGCCTGCTAGCCGCAGATGTACTGGCATGCCGAGTAGAATGAGCCGAAAATATCGAAGTGTCAACTCCGCTTTCATTTAGAGTACTTTTTATCCATTTACTTAAAGTCTGGCTACATACTGATTTGTATGGTTTACGAAAACTGATAAATAAAAGCTCAATATTGCCTCTCAAGGGCTTTGTCATATCTAAATAATTTAATAAAGCATTGGCCGGACAGATTTCGGGTTTTATATTATAAAACGGGATGGTAAGGCATGGCTGCATGGCACCGGGTCTGGATGTCTTGATGGTATCTGGTATCTTTATAGTAATCATATTCCTACAACTTACAATATTTTGTACTCTTATTAACGAAAACGTCTGGACCCTGTGTGCCGTAATTAGAGCTAATAGCGTAAGTGCCTTCTTAGCTAACTGTTCTAACGGCAAGTCTTGATTTGGATATAAATTTGCTAGGTAATCAAGTACAATCGAAGTATCCCATGTGACATCGTATTTGGGTAAAGATGGTCTAAGTTTTTGGAAACCCTTGAAAAGCCTATTGATCCGGTCATCAGTACTCACTCGTGAACCTATTATTAAAGATAAGGCGGATCTGTAACTATTTAAAGTACCATATTGTGCTCCTGTATTAAAAATACTTGTTAGAAAGTAAATAATGTTCGGAATTGACGCTTCGTAACAGTTTATATTATTAGTATTACAAAACTCTAACCAACGTCCAAATGCAACGGAGTATTGCGTGATAGAACTTTTTGATAAGGACGCACAAATTATGTCTAAGGAACTCGATGGCACGCTTCGCCTGGAGAAAGCTTCCCGGATAATTTTCCAGCCATAAGTCTGAGCTGCGGTTGCGCCCTCGCACTGCTGGAGACAAAAGTTAGCGTCTTTTCAACTGGCTCAAGTATAATAGGGTCTGATAATAGCAGTCGGTTAAAAAGTGGAAACCAAGCCTGCGTAGGCCAATGGGGAGCAACAACTATGCCTTCGGCTCTGTCAGTTATAATTTTTCTCAAAACTTTTGCTACGATCGACACAGGAGGAAAAGCATAAAAATTAAAACTATTCCAGTTTACTGTAAAAGCATTGATAGTGTATGCACCTGGGTCTCGATGCCATGAAATATATCGAGGACACTTTGTGTTTAGCCTGGTTGCAAAAAGATCAATATCAGGTTCTCCAAATTCATAAACGATCAATTCAAATGCTGACGCACTTAATTCCCATTCAGTGTCGGGATGTAGTCGTCGAGATTCCGCGTCTGCTATATCGTTATCTTTAGATCTTATATAGGAGGCATATATAAAAATGTTTCTTTTTTCACAAAAAACCCATATATCTCTTGCTAGTATATTAAGGTGTGGAAACCTTACTCCTCCCATACGATTAATATACGATATAGCAGTCGTGTTATCAATTCGCAGCAATATTTGGCAGTTACTTAAATTGGACGCAAATATCTTTATACCAAAATACGCCGCTAGTAACTCAAGATAGTTAATGTGTTTCTCAGCCTCTATCGCGCTCCATTGGCCGTTAGCGGTTTGACCATTGCATACTACTCCCCACCCAGTTTTACTAGCATCAGAGAAAATTTCTAAGGTGTAAGTATCTTCTCTTATCGGATTTTTAGCACTTTTAATAGATTTGATCCACCATTTAAAATCCTCTTGTAAATAATTAGGTATATCCATGAAACTATCGAAATCATCATCAGCCTGCAAAAGAGCAAGATACTTACATCTTTCCATTTGTTTTGTATATAGCCAGCCATACTGAACACCTGGACAAGCTGCGGTAATTAGGCCAAGGACACGAGCGAAATGACGAATTGAACAATTCCGCAGCTGACTCAGTTTAGTTAATTCTGATAAGATACTATTTCTTTTCTCATTAGGTAAAAATACGGTAAAATCTTTTGAATCAATTATGAATCCTAGGTAAGTACATTTGTTGGATGGCACAAAACAACTCTTTTCCTCATTGATTAAAAAACCTAGATATTCAAACAAAATTCTTGTTTGTGCTATATTCATCATACATTCATGATAAGAAGGTGCCAAGCAACAAACATCATCTAAATAAATAGTTGAGAGATACCCTAATGATCTTAACACTGACATGGCAGGTTTGAGCAACTTGGTAAAAACATATGGAGCTGTGCTAAGACCAAAGGGAAGGACGTTAAATTCATAAAGTTTGTCGTCCCATTTAAATCTTAAATACTTTCTGTAACGCTCATTTATGGATATTAAAAAATATGCTGTGCTCAGGTCTAATGAAGCCATATAACAGTCTTTTGAAACTAGTTTTAAAGTTGTTCTAAGGTCCTCCATTTTAAAATGATCACTTTTGATAAATTTATTTAGAGATTTGAGATTTAAAATAAAACGATAACTACCATTCTTCTTTTTTAACAGAAAGTAGCTGGATAAAAACTGGTCAAAACATGACTCGCACTCAGAAATAGCTCCGGAGTCCAAAAGCTCTTTTATAGCTTCATGATAATTTTTCATTTCGACCTGAGACAGTTTAGGTTGTTGAGGTATCCTTTCTTGTAGAACTGGCTTATAAAAAGGAATACTATAACCCCTAACCCAAGATAATATTGTTGAGTCATTGGTTATTTGACACCATTGGTTGTAAAATAAAGCAAGTCTACCAGACGGACGTACCGGGTCTAACGACGTTGATACGGGCGTTGCTTGGACCGCTGTTGCTGTTGTGCTGGCAGCGGTAATGGCGGAGGCAGCGGAAGAGGCGGCGGCGGGGGTGGCGGAGGTAGATACTGGCGCCACTGTGGCGGAGCATGGTGTGACTGCATGCCTGATGTCTGTGTGTACAAAGCAGGCTCTTGTCTCCTCTTGACTGGCTGCCTGCTGCTTGCCAGCTGAGGTCTTGAGTTTAAAGTTCGGGGCTGAGCTTGTGAGGGCCCCGCTCTTGGCTTTGTTGCTTTAATTTCAGATCCAGATTTATTTATGGCTTTAGCCGCCTTAAGAGTATCTGCCAGATTCTCGCCAAATAGGTACTTGTCAATTTTAGTTTCATAAATCTGGCTCTTAATATCTTTTTTAATAGATGCACATAAAAGGCTTCTCCTTTTCATCGACTCATAGTGTTGCAGGTCGCAGAGAAGTTGTGCACCTTCTAGTAGGGGTTTTAATATTAGCGGATCCTTAAGGTCAGATTGCAAAATCTTAGTGAGGGCCTCCCCAATGCAAGTAATAGCGGACGTGACCTGCGTTTGTTTAGATTGTAAAACTTTGTCTTTGCCAATCATGGTATCTGCCAACGCAGCTTTTATTTCCGGATTTAAAACCGGGGTACCCAACTTTAGACAGTTTCCAGGAATCAAGTGTTTTTCTAAGAGTTCCTTTCGAGCGTCTTTAGAGAGGCCCGAAGTTGCAATATGCTCCCATCGCAAGGCAATATCCTTTTGGATATTGTCTCCTGTCTTCTTTGATTCTGTGGGAGATGCACCTAACAACTCGAGAATATCACTGTCTAATGTACATTCCTCAGGGTTCGGCTGGGCTGGTGAAGAGGGCGCTGGGCCTGCTTCTAAATCCACATCGAGTATGGGCAGGCTCAGTTGTTCAGATAAAGCGACTGACTCCGTCAAATACGGTTCTTGGCCCTCTGAAAAAAAGTGCATAAAATATATATAAATATTTTATTATTTTGCACCTTGTAATTATTATTAAAAGCAAATGTTTTGCTCAGACCAAAATATAGCTAAATAGCTACAATTGGATCTTTAAATTACGAACAAATTTATTCACAAAGCGATATTCGCTAAGTATTTGTTTATTTCGTAAATGTAGGTATTTTGATAAAATAACTACTTTTCTGATTACAGTTATGCAAAACGCCAGAAATACATTCGTACAAAATTATTCACAAGGCGTAATAAAGTCAAACTGCAACTAAATTACGCACAAGTATTTGTACATCTGAATGTTGTACACATTAGAACACTTAAATGTTAAACATATTTCCACTATTGTAATAGTAAAACAATAGAAAATTAGTATGTACCTTCGGTTATTGATAGTACCGGCGAGGCACATTCCTTCCTTGAATCGATGCTCTCCGGACTTATTCGATGAGAATGCTTTTTACGTTTGCGCAATTTCTTTTCAATTTTTCTCATTTTGCGCCTGATATATTCATCACTGTCTTCTTCATCACTACTTTTCCTTTTTGGCATTGTGTTTTGCAAAAAAGCGTGTAGACTAGCGAAGCACTAAAATCACGAATGAACCTTTGAACGAACGACCGTTGGACGAATACCTACCTACTCGGGATACCAGGGCAATAAATACTTTTTGTTTCTAGAGACAAATCTATGTTTTTTTTTTTTTATTTACTTTAAACTACAGTGTATGATTAGCAAGTAGTTACACGAAACTACAATTATTCTTCTAATTTCGAGGAATGAAGCTCGATGTATAATGATATTTAAAAAGTATAGATAGGTTATGCCCTTACAAAACTATCGAAATATCTGTGCCGCTTGCAAACAACTGCACACATGCGTAATTCTTATTTTGTCCTTGTCATACTCGTAAAAAGAACAATTACTTTCTCTTTCATGGATTTGAAAAGACTTCACAATTGTGACGTTTTAGGGACGCATATTGAGAGCGCATGTAACATATCTATTACTTCTAAAATATCATTGGGTAACAATAAGTCTTTATGAGTATAAATGAAGTTCCTGCAACCAGAATATTAAAACATAATAACAATTATACAATCAAAGCAACTATGCAACTATAGCATTTGCAGCTACTGTGGGTACCTTCACGTAAAAACTGTGAAACACCATTTAATCGTTGAGTATTTTTAATTTGGAATGGATTGCATTTTTAAACTGGCCAAGGGATTGTGTGAATAGATCTATCTGAGAAAATTGTTTGTTGAACGAGTACATTATTCGCCGTAGCGGTGCGCGGTGGCCTGCTATCATTTTTACACTAAACACTTAACACTTACGGGGTTAAAATAAAATAAATATAACGGGGGTAAATAATTATTTACCTTTAAATAACGGTTCGTTGCATTAAACCCCGTAAGTGTTAAGTATTTTTTAACTCTTTATCGAATTTTATAATTACAGCCCTTCGATTTTTTACAGCCATTTTTTTAAATGTTCTTTTATTTATACAGCCATAGCCCATAATCCAGGTACAAATGTACTTGTACCTATTCATCACACAAATATCGACGACGAGGTCTGTAGGTACTTGTAATAGTTATTGCACGAAACGGTCAAAAACAGAAGCAGGCATTACTAGAACCGGGCGTAACAAGAAGTGGTCCAAAACAGAATTAGTCATATCTAGTAAAGTAGTAACAGCCTATATTCATCCCACTGCAGGGAAAAGGCCTCCATCATTGAATTCAAGTTATCACTGCAATGATGGGAACTGGCATAATCACCACGCTTGCCAAATGCGGGTTGGTGATCACAAACCCGAGCAACGTTCGAAAATTCGAAACTTTATTGCCCGACCCGGGGATCGAACCTGGGACCCCGAGATCTTGGCCCGGTATTTAAACCACTAGACCAACGGGGCGTTATATCTAGAAAAGGGCATTTTAAGAAGTTGTCACAAAGCGCCTAAAGGGTAGGTACTTGCATACTTTACCTACTTGGTGTAAATATACGGTATTTAGCGAATTACGAGTACGTCCCAAACCACGTCCCAAAAAATTGTTTCAGTAGAATTCCTATTTATAAATAAATAAATGAACAATACTGTTTAGCCCATACTAAATTCATTTGTATTATATTTTTTGAGAAAGAAACATCGCTTTGTATCTGTTTAACTTCTAAAGTTGATTCTACAACTTTAAGAAATTGACCAAGCGATGTTTTGTTCGACATTATTAATAGAAAAGACTGAAGTAGAAGGTAACTTTTACTATAATATAATAATAATAATAATATATTTTAAAACATGCCACGCGGGGCCACACAGAGCCATCTAGTCTCAAATTACGCCACTTTTAAGTAGCTTGGCTTACAGGGACTAAACAACCGATAAACTCACCTTCATTACTTATTTTTTGTAAATTTATATACCTATGTATGAGTTTGTATACTTGGGGTCGGTGTTTACTAGGGACGGAAAGTATGAAAGTGATATTGAAAGGAGAGTAAATGCTGGTAACAGGATGAATGGTGCGCTGCACGCCTTTGTGAATAGCCAAGATTTCTATGAAAGCTCGTCTGGCTGTGCATAGAGGGGTGTTGGTTCCAACACTCATGTACGGAAGTGAAAGTTGGGTACGGCAGAAAAAGCATGAAAGTAGAATAAATGCAGTAGAAATGAGAGCGCTAAGAAGTATGTTAGGAGTGAAATTGAGTGACAGGATAAGAAATAGTGTGATAAGAGAACGTTGTGTTGTGAAAGAAGATATTGTCACAAGGATTGAGAAAGGGATGCTTAGATGGTTTGGACATGTAGAGAGGATGAATGAGAGAAGAATGACTAGACAGATCTACAAGACGAGTGTGAAAGGGAACGTTGGAAGAGGAAGGCCTAGACGAACCTATCACGATCAAATCGGGGATGTTCTGAAGAAAGGTCAGGTCAAGAGTACTCTAAACCGACGAGCATGCATGAAAAGATTGATGAATGTGGAAGAAGCGATAGATGTATGCCAGGATCGTAGTAAGTGGAAGGCCTTGGTCTCTGCCTACCCCGTTGAGAAGGAGGCGTGATAATATATGTATGTATATACCTATTATACATAGCAAAACACCCATACCAGTACAAACAGACATGTTCATGCACACAAACATTTGTAGGTACTGTGCGGGGATTGAACCCGCGACCTATAGATCAGAGGCAGCGTTTCCACTGATCCAAATGGTCGTCAAATTAATACTCGTATTATGATGATATGACCTACGTGATAAAGTAATAGAGTGTCGTAGACACAACTTTTAAATGGATACCAGATCCCTAACTCTGTAACACGAAACCCGTATTTACGAATATATCTGTCTCTTTCAGATATTTTAAGACATCGGTATGAGTGATAGGGACAGATGGATTCGAATATACGGACATTGTGTGACAAGGCCTCAGTTCCGATGGTTTGTTTCCCGGACGTTTAATAGAACACCAGTTTTCTACATTGTCTCGTGTCTTAGGGTGCTTACATAAAGATACAGGTTGCCGGTACTGACAAATCTGTGCGGGTTTGCACTGATCGGTGCAAGTCTAATATTTCCATGTTATCTTATGCACTCACTTATAAAGAAACAGGTTTAAACTTGTCGGTGCCGACGTGTAAGGTCCATTATTGTCAATAAAGACAGATTTTCCTACCTGTTTCTTTATGCAAGTTAAGCCTGCGTCGCGGCGTCGATCGGTACCGACTCGCACAGATTTGTCAGTACTGGCAACCTGTCTCTTTATGTAAGCACCCTAATGCTTGAACCCGTACGGCTCGGTCCAGGAAGTCGGCACCGACAAGTTTAAACATGTTTCTTTATAAGTGAGCGCATAAGATAACATGGAAATACCCATTATACCTGCGCCGATCGGTACCGACTCGCACAGATTTGTCAGTACCGGCAACCTGTATCTTTATGTAAGCACCCTAAGTAAATAAAACAAATTGCTTTTACTTAATTTAAAATCAGAACCATATACTTATTTATGTCCACATTTATTTATTCATCTACTTTGCTATGGCATCTCTTATCATCATCTTGAGCTCCTTACCTTGAGCATGTCGACGGCGCCCGAGGTCCAGTTGCTCTGGTTGAGCAGCGGCACCCTCGTCGTCATGAGCCACATGCTCTGAGTCGTATTGTCCCGGATCCGGGAGATGTTCATCTTCACCTAATAAATTGATAATATTTTCATTTAACAGTATAAACTGAGTTGGATCCCCAGTCCGGGCAACAAAAAGGTTCAAATTTTCTAACATTGCTCGGGTTTGTGATCACCAACCTGCATTTGACAATTAAATTATGGGTATCTACAGTACCCATCATTCCTGTGGTAACTTGAATTGAATGATGGAGGCCTGTGCCCAGCAGTGGGATGATTATAGGCCGTTACTATACTGTGGTATGCCCGTGTTAATTCTTCAATCTACGCAAACATTGTACTAACATCAAAGTTTTTTTTTTTCTAGTTGTATTTAAGGACTTTTGTCTTGAACACTTAATACTAACATGCAGAGCATCTTGGCAGAATCTGACAACGGCTCGTCCAAAAACCCTGGAAAGAGCCTACGTCTAACTTATTAATTTTTAAGGCTTTACTCAATGACTGTCTTTGGCTTTTATTTTGAACACATTCCGACAGTAAATGATGTACATCTTCCATTGTTCCAACATCGAAGTTAAATCTAAGAGTACCAACCTATTTACAATCATGTGACTGAATTATATTGAATATTTTTAATATAACATTACATACATTTGAATTACACAAAATATTTTTTTGAGCTACTAAATAGTCCATCAGTTACTGTTACGTGTTGTGGATGTTTAAAACATGTTTAAGATTTCTATTGTTGATTACGAGCAATAAAATTGGCATCATAGAGATCTGATGATGATGATGGTGATGGTGATGATGAATATTTAAAAAGTATGATTTTGATTACAGTAAACTCAAAACGCCTTTCAAGTAGAGCTAAGCCCGGTTACTACAAATATAAATGGCTAGGTACCTATGTAACTTTTAAAACTGTATGAGCGCAATTACCATTGTAGTGTACCTCTAAAACGCTGAAAATTATTACGAAGAACAAAACAGTAAATACAGGAAACACAAATATTGTTTCAATAGCAACAGTGGGTCTAGCACGAAAAACTATCGAATTCGAATCGTTTGCGTGTTCGTATCGCCATAGAAATATTTAGTATAAAAACTTAAACAGCGCTCGCGCGGTCAAAATGAGAACTTCAAAACAAAGCACGAACTTTGTGTCGTTTGCTTTTGATACGCAAACGATTCGAAGTCGATAGTTCTTTGTGCTAGACCCACGGATATACAACTTAAGACTAGGCTAGATTCGTGCAATCCTAAAAAGTGTGGAACGGAAAAGATGTCAACAAAATAATCATCACTCACTTTGATTTTCAACAATCGTATTTCCTTTGGCATAAGAGCGAAAAACGTAAGCATTCTTTGACACACGTCGCCGGCGGTCGACTGCGCCGACAGTGCGTGCGCCGAAGAAACGATAATATTGTGTTGTGTGATGCAGAAGTCAATCTCCTACACACAAAGTGCGATCGAGCAACGCACATATAAGCATCGCCCACAGACTAGGGACCGGAACCGCTTACCTTTAAAGGGGTATTTGTTTGGGATTTTAATAGGCTTGTTTTTAAAAACCCTATTCGAAAGGTCAGTTTATCAACGGGCTTACCTCGACGATATGCTAAACCAAACAATACGATTAATCCAGGTAAGCGCTTACCAATACTGAAAACCCCTTAATAGGCTTACCCTATAAAGTGTTTGTTAGACTACTGTCAAGTCGGCAAATCGGATTAAAACGATTGATGGGTGGCAACACCGATTTGGTGTGTTGGCTACACTGAGCCGAACGTAACCGGCCATTGAAGACGCGCTCGCTAGTCGACCGTTTCTTCTAACTTGTTATAATTAAATACGAGTGTAATTGTAAATTAATAAATATGTTGTGTAATTTATAAATATGTTATACGAATCACAAATGGTTATAATTCAACACCTCAACACTACGTACTTATTGGAAGCTACTAACGGATCACAATGGTCAATGGTTATAACCTGACAAGTCAACACTACGTACTTATTGGTGAGCCAACATGTTTTGGAATGCTGTTAGGCTTTTTTTTAACTTCTATGCGCAGCCCATAATTTGTGGTAAGCGGTTAAACCTTATCCGAACTAATAAGCCAGCACAATCGCAGGTAACCGCTATCACATGGGTAACCTTTTCAATAGGCTTTTCTTTTTAATAGGGCCACAGACGCGATACCTCGGACCAGTTCGGACCATTTGCATTGCGAGCGTGAGTGACATCTGCTTGAGACACGCGTTTGTGAAGTTTTTTATGCAAATATGGAGCATTTTTATATAATGATTTATTATTAGCTAAGGACTGATTTATATTTCGGTATTTTCTGTCTCATTCTCAATAATATAACTCCAACAACGATAGTTTTTTGTGCATAAGCCAAAGTTGACCCCCATTGTACAAAATACAAAAAAAAATACAAAAATTGTAGGTATGAAAAGTGAATTACATACATGTTGGATCGGGAAAATTAATGAAAGACACTCTTTATTCGTTCGTGTTTATTAATACGTCTTATTGCATCTTCCACACCTTAAAAATCATAAAATATAAAACCAAAATATCCTCTGTATTTCAAATACTCCGTCTTTTCTTTCTGCAATCATTCTTCACCAGTCTTCTCTCGTTTGCTGTTTCACTCTTATCATTCAAACCATCTTCGTAACTTATCGTTCATAAGTCGTTCATGCTTGCATCTTCATTCACATCCTCAAATCATGTCTCATTTTACTGCTTCCTTTTTCATACCGATTACCGATTACTCTTTTAATAATTCATTCACACTCACAGTCCCACATACATGAGATTGACTTCTGTACTTATCAGTCTTTTATGACCACGCTGAAGCGTGCGCGGGCGCCGACTGAAGTCATCTTTCACGCGCCAATTACCGTCATCGCCTGAGCAATGAGAGCTCGTTTGATTTATGTTCGGAGCATTTGCTATTTTTTCTGGTCAGCTATTTGGGGATTACAGCTGTCATAATAAGAAATAATCGCACATTTTCGACTTTACTCGACTTTACAAAATAATCCCTACTGATAATATAAATAAATGCAAAAGTAACTCTGTCTGTCTGTTTCGCTTTTCGCGTAAACGGCGGGGGCAATTTTAATGAAATTTGACACAAATATATACCTGGATAAATATCTAGGTTATTTCGTATCCCGCCACAGGGCACAGGTTTGCGTGTAAACTGCGCGTCATAATTTTGATATTGGGAACTGTTTCCTCATACAGAAGACGGCATGATGTTTATTTATTTGACTGAGACTTAGTTATCTAAAAGCACGTTTTGTTGATCTGCAAGATTCGTACACTTATGCAAAAAATAGTAACGGCCAATAACCACCCCATTCCACGGAAAATACCTCCATCATTAAATTCAAGTTACCATAGCCATGATGGCTACAGGCATAAACACCACGCTTGCCAAATAAGGATTGGTAATCACAAACCCGAGCAACCGTCATTGACGAGTTTTAGAATGAATACACGTTTTGAGCACTCAACAAGTACAATGCTTGCGCGTGCGCCGGTCCTGCTGAGACTGCATTGTTCTAGTGTTCTTTTTTCTTCTTAGAAGCCAGCACCGCCATTTTTTGATGTTAAAGCATACCACTTTGTTGACCGATAAAATTTGGGATGCGGGTTCAAGATAACTGGCCCCCAATTCCGCTAATTTACAAATGGCTCAATAGTATCGCAACTGTATATTTTGACACATTTAATATGGAAGTAATGTCAAAATATACGATCGCGATGCTATTGAGCCATTTATAAATTAGCAGAATTGGGGCCCTGAACAGTGGAGCTCACCTCTCGCTCATACTGTGACTCCAGCCGCTAAAGGTGACGGCGTCAAGGATGCAGTACGCCACCACCACCACCAGCAGTGCGATTCTTTTAGTGTAAATGTCATAAAAGTTTTGGTTACAACTGCTGTCACAGCAATCAAACTCACTATTGGTATTCTCTTCTAACGCTGATCGACACTAGCGCCGCATGGCTACCAAACAAAAACCGGTGACAACAGCGGTCAATGTGACGGCTGAGACATCCGTGTTCACAGCCGCAAGCGCAGCGACGAATCGTATTTAAGAGAATGCAAGGGCTGGCTGATCATTAGAGTTAATGATATTATTATCAATAGCTCATCTCCTGATGACGCCATCTAGGTATTGGTGAAGCTTACCTCTCGCTCATACTGCGACTCCAGCCGCTCGAAGGTGACGGCTCCGAGGATGCAGTACGCCACCACCAGGCTGATCATCACGAAGTGGGAGAACACCACCGAGCACAGCCTCCATGTGTAGTACAAAACCTAGGAAAATGTTATTGTGTCACTTAGTTTTCAATTAACGGAAAAAAGAGGTCTCTCTAGGAACACGAATAACCTGTAACGGCCTCGATGATTATATATTTTTGATGGTATATAGGTGCATCCTGTAAATAATAAAAATACGATAGCGTAATCAAAAAATGATAATCATCAATTGGAAAATAATGTTTTCGTACCAAATAGTTTCTGAGTTATTGGAAATAAAAATAAACGCTGGGGAAAACTTACTTGATATTAGTAGTATATAGAGATTGGTTTTATGAATGAAGAACACAAGGATTAATAATTAATTTTATTTATCCTAATACTAATAAAATTATTTAATTATTCAGTTACACAGCTGTTCGGTTTAATTTAAATTAATAAATTAATAAGTAAATATAGCAAACATCGCAAATTCAAAGCAATTGTTTTGTGGAAATCAGACACAGCGGTGGTAATACAAACATTGATTGAACACCCAGTCCCGGGAAAATAGAGAAAAATACTTTTTTTATACGTTGACTCGTCCAGGACTCGAAACCGGGACCTCGGAGCAAGTGCCACCTTGAAAACCGATGCTTACGCATATTCCGCCACTGAGCCCTGAGGTCGCCACTTTTTGACAATTTTTATGATTCAGTACCCCCAAAAAATCGGACATCTCACAAGATCACTTGATTGTCCGCCTGTCTGTCTGTATCCCATCCTTTCAACAATTGGTGGTATCGAGTTCAATAACATCTGAATGAAGTTTTACACGGAAATAGATTTCAGGCTGAATTTTTACCGAAAAAAACCTTTACCATAACAATCATGTTTTTGAAAATCGATTTGTTTACTATTCGTAGTACAGACTACAAAATAACAGGCTAACCACCAGCATCTTATATCATTGAAATAGAAGCGAATTTACAACAAAAATGAATCTTGACGAGCAGGCCACTCTATATTGGCTATTCTCCGAATTCATGCTTGTAGTAATATATTTATCATCGCCGTTTCTCTTTGGATCCACATTCTACGAGTCTGTTTACGATCCAGTCGCGTTCCGAAGCATTACAAATAAATTACTGAAGGTACTTAACGGTGGCCAACGGGTGATTTATTTCTCAGATCTAAACCCTTACTATGCACAGACAAGTCCGTAATATGCGATTCTATTTATTTCTGTATAACGTACACAATTATAATAAAAGAAATAAAGATAAATTTGCCGTTCCAGGTTACAGAGTGTGAAAAGTCAAATACTCGTTCATGGAAAATTGCATTCGTAGATATTTAGATACAAAAAATTACCACAATCTATTGCTGAATATAATAAGTTGAAGTAATTTTAATGAAACGGGGCTACTATACTATGATATACTATTAGTGATTTAAAAAAATATAGAAACGCCTACGTTTCAAGCCATGGTTTTAAACTGTCCCAGCTCACACTAGCGTAATTTTATTGTAAACATTATATGTTTAAGTAATTTTAACGATTAGTAATTTTAATACCATTAATAATTATAAAAAATTATAGGGACGCATACGTTTCAAGCCATAGCTTTAGATTGTCCTAGTCTGGCACTGGCTTTAATTTTTATTGACATAATTATTCGGAAAATTCGTTAAAAATAACTGATTCTGTCGCATACTGTAAGACATATCATGAGTAAGAGAGACAAATGGATTCGAATAAACGGACGTTGTGTTCCGTAGTAAGCCCTCTGATGTTGTTTTACTGACGCACACTTTCGGGGTTTGTTGAAAATTAACTAGGTTTAGATGTTCTTACTATTTATTGGTGTAGCAACAATAATTTCAATGGTCTGTCAGTGTATAAAAATTAGTGCTGAGCTCGCATGGGAAACGCGTAAAGTATATTCCAAGATAATCAAGGATGACCTGGTGTCAAAGTTTTCCAATATAAAATAAGAATATAAAATGTTCCCATGAACATGGGATGGAAAACACAAATTAAGAACCATCTTCTGTTGATTGCCCGTTTGTCATACTTTTTTTCTGCTAATTTTTTAGGTTCTGTGTGATTTTTTGTTTGTGTATCTGAAATTCTAAATATCATTTGCGCTATGTTTACCTACCTTATCGAACAATTAATTCAACGACATTCTTTAAAAGAAACCTAAAGATATTTTTTCAATATTTTAAGACATTCCACACTGGGCCACACTGAGCCATCTAGTCCCAAATTAGGCTACTATTAAGTACACTGTCGTATGGGGTACTAGACAACCGATAAACTTACTTATATACTTTTTTTTGTAAATACATACTTATATTTCATAGAAGACACCCAGACCAGTACAGACATGTTCATGCACACAAATATTTGTACTGTGCGGGGATCGAACCCGCGACCCATGGCTAGATAAAGATAAAGATAAAGCAGTACTTACTTTAGCACACTTGCTGGGAGGAGGCATCGGGGCCACGGGGTACTCCCCGCGCTCTACTCGGACCTCTCTACGGGACATTTCTAGATCACAATCAATTCACTGACACTCTCACTATCCTGCGGGATAAATCACATCACTTCGTAAGAGATTACGGATTCTTGACCACTTCCTGATTTTTGTTTTGTATTTTTACTTTCAAGTTTTTCAATATCAGAATTTTCACTAGGAATAAACACATATCAATATTCCGATATAATTTATTCACTGCTGAGACATACCTAGTATAAAATTTGCAAACAAAGTATTAAAAAGTATCTAAAATTCTAAAGAGTTTTTTTTTTCGTTATTTCTACTGAACTCATTTGAAGTTATTAAGGTTATGTTACAATTTCAATTATTTTCCTTAATGTAGCTAAGCTATTGACATTTCTAGCACAATATCTGATGAATATAAACACGGTTCGGAGTTCACTCATAAAACCTTTTATTGATCAAAGAGTTTTCTCGTGAGCTCCTAAGCAAGCGCGCGCGTTTTTCGCCGACTGGCCGATCGGCCGACTTCGGGTCCGATCGGGGTAATTCGGGAACGCAAGGTACCTAACTATTCCGCAAGCAGCGCGTTTTATGATCAAACGACTAGGCTATTTGGGTCACCACTGGATAGGGTTAACAAACTCAGTGGCTGGCATTTTTAATCATTAAATATTTATGCCAAAATTACCTTTAATTTTTCAGCATAAACACAAATGGTGCAAAAGGAACTAGTAAAAATTATAGTGTGTAAGATAGTAATTTTTACTTGTTATCAAATATGTTTGTAATAAGGAATCTTTATTGTCTTCACAAAGGAAGTATTGATTTAGACCAATTCTTCGAAATAAGCTCATTTAAAGAAAAAAATAATGTACCAATGAGCAATAAGATAACAAAGAACCCGGGATCTCGTAGCAAGCGACACATTGAAGACTGATGTGTGCCAATCCATGTCGTCTAATAAATTGTATAAACTTCTGTTTTAATAATACTTTTGCAAAGGACAGTTGACATCCCTACAGCGTCCATTCACAAGCCTCAGTCTTACAACGCTAATAATACGAATGTCAAACATGGTTTATTGGCGCACGCGCATGTTTCGAATGTCTATTATTTTACAGTACTTAAATTTGGATAGACGTTACATACAATTCCTACCGCGTCAAGAAAATTCGTTCATGAAACATCTCATCTGAATTTCCAACAAATTACTACACTCTATTTCTGATTTAAAATAAGAAGTTGGATTCAAAATGTTCTTAAGGAATCGTCTTTTCTATTCAATCAATCAAATATAGCAATTTTAAATTTGCCAATAAAAAAACATTTAAAAGCTGTTTTATCTTTGTTGATTGTTAAACATTTGTAAATATCTATATTTCTCTCGGATGTTGGATTAAGTACTCAATATTATTATTATGGATTAAATGGTTTTCCTTTTGGTAGTAAAAATGAATGGTATGGAGTACATGAATGTGGAGGGAAATGAAAATGAAGACGACAAAAGTGACGTCAGAAAGGACTTACTTAAGGGGTCGGCCTATAGTGGGGCAAGCGGCGACATCGGTTCTCATACAAACAGCCTTTTTAACCTTTTTCCAAGTTGCCCGGTAACCGGTAGACAGTGCCTTCGAGTCCTACCTCAGGCCAGAGGCGGCGTTAGGCGTGGGCGGCGTGGGCCACCGCCCACGGCCTCGCGGGCTAGGCAAAGAAAAAAATAAACAAGTATTGAAAATTCAAAAGAACACGCTATATACTTTGTTTGATATTTTAGCAACTTAATTCTGCCGTCTATAAGCTTAAAGGCCGCTAAATGACATTTGGTAATTTTTCACTTTTTTAATGTCATGGTATTAAAAAAAAAACTCTAGCGATCTGTCTAGGAGCGGTTGTTCTATCTTTTACCGTTATCAAGATATTTTTTTTAAAAGGCAGCTAAATACAATAATAAAAAACTTAACATCGCTTAAAGGTCGCTAAACAGCACAACTAGATTAGAAGGCAGCTATACTACTTTAACGTTTGGATCGATTGAAAATTTTTACTATCAATAGTTAGCTATAAAACAGTTATTATTTAACAGTTATTATTTAACAGTTAACTAAAAGGTAGCAAAAGTATTTTTGCGGCTTTTTACGTTGGTTACGTTGGAGTATAATACTTGCATAAACTTAACTAAAAGGCGGTTATACGATCTTACTGAACTAAAAAGCAGTTAAAATCATTTAACTGCCTTTAAGCGTTGTAGTGTTACTACTTTTACAATTAATAAACTATTATAGAAAGCCTTATTAAACCGTATGTAAAGTAAAATGAATATTTTCTTCTATGTTTTGCATAACAAAAAAGCCGTTAAATAACAAAACATCGCTAAAAAGCCGCAAACTACACAACCCCCGCGCCACTCATAGGGATTCTTCCGGGGTTTTTTTTATTAGATACTATATCATTTTCCCGTGGTTTAGTATACAATTATAGATACAATAAATTTATCATGTAGCAAAATAAAAAAATGGTTGCCTGTAAAGTCGGTTTTACGGGCGAAGATTTTACGTGACAACGTCTTTTTCTCGGTAGAATATTTATTGATATGAATATAATTAAATTGCACAATAGGAACAAGGAATTGAATGAAAATAAGAATTGCACAAATTTTAAAATGCGCCTAATTCTCTAGTGCTGCGCGCGCGGCAGACCGATCATAGTTGAGTGGGAGAGAGACGCAAGGCATTCGGCGGGCCTCTCTCTCGTTCGGTGACTCATCGTAACGTTACCGAGCGTTACACTTTTTCATAAGTGACTCCCAGCCGCAACCTAATTTAAGACGTTGTCACGTCAAAAAAATTATGTAGCTTGACTTATTATTTCTCTATAAATATAGTAGACACAAGTAATTCTTAGGGACCCTGCGTTACTATCGTTAAATAATATTAGGGACTGAATTTGATTAAAAATTTAATTCTATCTCTATCAACTTCCAACAAACTGAAAGTGATAGAATGACATATTTAAACAATTTTAGTCTATAATATTACGTATTTCATATAGTAATACAATCAAAACTCCTTTTAAAATACGGACTAATTCTTCGGTTTCCATTTTGTTCTCCGGACACAAGCAATGTAGATAATGAGATGACCAATAACATATTGAAGTACAGTTCTCCAGATATATTCTTAATTGTGGGTAGACATCATTTTTTTTTATCGACAAATGTTTTATTATCTACCCTCTCTATTTCTCAAAACGGACGGAGTAATCCGTCAACGGCACTGAGATGCCACATTTTTTCAGCAACTTAGTAAGTACTTTCCTCATTATTATTATTTTACGATTTTCACTTTATTCCGCACTAGAAACAGGACGTAAGCGGGTGGGTAATTTGTGTTGTTTATAAGTCTGCGATGGATAAGTACAATTTCAATTCACGTAAGTATTTATTAAGCTCTGAGCTATATTATTTTACATACCTACTTTATAATTATTAGACTTATTTCAATGAACAATAAATAAAAGAGGTTAGAAAGTTTTTATCAGTGAATTTTTAAATATATAGATGTATTTCCTGATATGATTATGAAACAAAATATAGTATAATTAAGTATTATTCAATACTTTTCATTGTTTACAGAAGACCCGGATCTTACGCAGTGCGATGAACATGAGCAATATTCTCAAAATGTATGCTCCGAAGTTATTGATACAGCAAATACGAAAAAACGTAAGATAGATTCGGGTCCAGACAAAACTTCTAGCTCTGCTCAAAGTAATATACAAAGAGAGGAAACCCCACAAAATGATAATTTGATCAGGACTGCTGATTTTTATTTTAGTCGTCTTCTGGTTTTACTATTGAATGCACCTAATAGTAAGCAGCTCCTATTGAAATATGTGAATATCTTGCAAGTTCTGGCTCAAGATGATGAGGTTTCATAAACTGTTATTAGATTTGCAAACTTCACTCATTTGCTTTTGCTCCTTGTGCTTGCTAAGTTTTATAGTGTTTTTAATACGAGTCGTTATGTTTCATTTTATTAATGGACCTGAGCAAAATGGCTTCATTTTGATTATTTTTTGTTGAAAGTTTGTTGTTTTTTAATTATAATTGTGTACAATGAGTACTGCTAAATAATCAATGCGATAATAAATAATTAAAAAATATGGAACTTTTATTAAAATTATTTAACCTTGTTCTTTCATAATAAAGCAATACTTTAAGCTCTGTGCAAACCAGCGCAAATGCAGCACGCGACTTGGTCGCGCCGAACTCGGTAAACCAAGCAAATCGCACACGAATCGCGTGCCGCAGTCGCGGCGGCACTCGCGCCGGTTTGCACAGAGCTTTATATTGTACCACTAGTTCCGAACCCTAGTAGAACTAATTAAGCTATATGAAAGCTCAATACTATCTCACGATAAAAAAAAGAAACGCATGGACATCACTATTCGACGAATATTGCTGAACTCCCTGTACATAAACTTAAATCGTATGTTAAAGTTATTTTAATGAAAAAGGGCTATTACACTGTTAATGATTATTTAAATGATAGAAATGTATGGCATTAAGTTGTCCCAGCTCGTACTTGCTTAAACCTTGTAAAAATTACCTTACCTTGTAAAAATTTTTTGAAAAAGAGGCTGACAATAGTGACCGAGTTTCTTGCGCTGCTTCTTCTCGGCACTAGCCCAGACTTGTCCCGAAGCAGTGGTAGGTTTAAATATTGGGACGTGTAAAAGCGCCTCCTGGGGCCTATTTGCAGAAATAAAACTGATTTTAACTGATTTTAACTGAATAAATCCGTCTCTGGCGTCGTGGTGGGTATTAAATCATGCCATTTTTTAGTTATCTAAAAAACCTTTTTGTATTAACTGAAAACTTATTAATTTCAGTTGTTGTACTAAATACATTTAATTAATAGGAAATAAACTAAATATGTACATGTTTATTTGAAAAAAATTATGCATGGTTCAATGTTTAATCATCCGTTTAATTTGAAGATTGAAATATACGTCAAAGGCGTCAAAATGTTATCTTGCGTTTGCGGATATATCCGTCAACGGCGTTCAAAGGGTTAAGATTATTCATATCATATAATATGTCAAAATTAATGTTAAAATTAAAATATATTTATATATTGTTTTCTAATGTGTATTAAATTCAGTGTGATTACTTTTATTTTTGATATGAATATATTTGTTTTAATGACGTTTGTTGCTAGTACAAATCTACTGTTTTATGTTTAATGTATCTAACTAAGTGAAACGTGGGTGCATTTATTTTCTTCCGAGTTTAACTTTGATTCTAATAAGTACCTACTTAATAATTAAAAAAAAAATTACAACACTTATAATAATGAACGATGACATTATTTTTAAGTGCGAGGTTTTATCACCTGAAATTTCAATTTCAGATATATTTTGTGGTTTTCCAGGCGATTTTTGGATAAAGTTTTTAAAAATAATTATTTAATTTTGAATTTGTTTAGAAGAAGTTGCAATTTTTTATTTTGTAATCACCATGCCCGATAGTTTTGTGGCAATAAAGAACTTGCCTTTGAAAAAACTTTGTTTGATTTTATAATTTAACGTTTAATTTCGCAGGATTCGAAAAATACAGATGTCGATAGTGCTAGCCTAAAAAGCAGTTATATAAAAAAGTTTAATAATTAACCGTGTTTAAGTTATGCATAGTTGCATTAAAAGTTGTTAAAAAATCTTGGAAGAGCAGTTAAGCGATATCTACTTGGCTAAAAGGTGGCTATGTGTAATTAGCTGCTTTTTTGTTATGGATAAGATCAATATAATATCATTCGGTACTAGGTTCAAAAAACGCAAAATAACATAACTGCTTTATAGCTGTGTAAATTTTAATAACTTCCTGTCTCTAAAAAATATTTTTGGCAGTTATTAATAAATCCATAACTTAAAAGCAGTTATGATTCTTTAGCCGCCATTTAGTTCTGCACACTTGAAGCTAGCCTTAAAATTTTACAAGGTTAGAAAGAAAAATGTGTAGTTATTGACATAATTATTAATATTTTACAAAATCAACTTACTTCATGTGAAGGTTAAAAAAAATCTTTTTTTTTTGGTATATGACAACATTACAAAATGTTTATAGTAACTGAGGAGCATGCATCGGTTTGAAAATTTTGCCGCTTTTTTCTGCAATAGCTCAAAATTAGAATTTGTCATTTAGCGGCCTTTAAGCTTATAGACGGCAGAATTGCACTTATAATATCAGTATAGAAACTTGAAAAAAAATTTTTTTTTTCCAGCCAGAAACAAAAAAAATTCAAGTTTATACTATACTGATAACACGCTACATGTTCTTGGAATTATTTTTATTTGAATTAATTCTCAACTTAAAGTTAGTCCAGATATCTTAGTCAAAATAAAGTAAGAATTTGGGACTTTAGGATACCCAGCTATAAACTTTTGTTATAGACACCTAAAACTTTATCTTGAAACGTATATACTCGTATATGGTAGGGTTTCCGCGTCTATCAGAACCTAAGGTCGAAGGTTACAAAACTCAATATTTTGCACATTTTTTCCAATTATTTTGCTTCTTATAAATTTTATGCAAGCTTTCCAATATTGTAAAAAACAAATCCCTAAATTTGTTTCAATTTATTTGTAAATATTCAATTGAAATCGATATACGAGGGATGAGAGTGCGCAGTGTCTATGTAAAGTAGAATCGGTAATCCCGATCATTAAAGTTAAACACGAAGTTATACAAGTTATTAATAAATATAATTACATTTTATTGTCATTTTAACTCCCCGTTGGCCTAGTGGTTTAAATACCGGGCCAAGATCTCGGGGTCCCAGGTTCGAATCCCTAGACAGGCAACAAAAAAAAATTGGGCAAAATATGTCAATCACTAATGTTCCAGTCCAATTTATACAATTACCTACGTATAAAAAATATGATAGAAATACACTAGCTAGAGTTTATTGATACGGGGTTTATACCATGTACCTTAGTTTTATGAGTTTCCGGAATATCGGAAAATTTATATCAGGATAGAAATTTATATTAAAAAATACTATTCCATACATGTAGCCATACTGTGATTTCGCATAAATGCTATTCAACTAACTTAAACACTGCGCGATCTCTTCAGGTTTAGAGACCGCCTGATTTCCCAGGTGAGCATATTTATATCCTTGTAGATGATGGCAAAATTTACGTTCGTTTTTTAATGATATTGAAACAGTTTTTCATTGCTTGAAAACACAGATAAAACGAGTTTTTTTAAAAATGAAATCTAGCTGGATCGATTTATTGCCCCCAAAACGCCCAGCATAACTATATTTCATGAAAAGAGTTAGAGCCGTATTCGAGAAGAGAGTTGCTCGTTTAAAGGTATTACTCGTAGATAAAAGTATAAATATAAGTAATATTAATGATACATCATCATCATCATTAGGCCTTTGTCATCTTGTCAGATGATTTAAGCAGCGCCAGCGCATCGACGCTCGTGGCTAAACAGACCGATCCTCGAACGACACTTTCGTCCGCACTTACGGCACACGAACTGAGAGTCCGTTGCGACGGGACTCCCTCCGCGTGCATGTCTTTTATCTCGCTTTTATGCCATATGTTATATATGTTATATATTTTTATTGTAGCCATCCATCCCAGGTTTACCAATGAAACTAATGCAAGCAAATGCTCTGTTTATGCATTATCAACACTATATAAAGTGTTGGTTGCTTATAGAAATAACCACATAAAATCAGTATTTAAACTTGAAAATGTTTTTCTCGTGCGGGAATCGAACCCGCATCCTACTGCAAACAAAAAAGTAACCATATAAAAGTTTGTTTTTCATACTGTTTCTCATACTTTAATCGCGGTTCATGAGACACAGCTTGGTGACAGACAGACGGACGGACAGGCAGCGAAGTCTTAGTAATAGGATACCGTCTTTACCCTTTGGGTACGGAGACCTAACAACATATAATCCGATTTCGTGCAGTTGATCGGAAGTCATGCGCCTACTGATCAACATTATATGATTACCGATACATCTTGGTGATTTATTTTTATTTACATAGATTCCCTTCTTGCACCATCAGGGGTCTTCGCAAAATGTTCCTTGCCCACACTAAATTTTGGTCTCGCGCCGCCGCTGCCTCAGGCAGACAACGTTTATTTGCAATTCCTTGAATACAAATTATGAAATCATTGAAATATAAAATTTTGATATCTATGAATTGAATTTTCAAATAATTAGGTTGTTATATCTATTTAGGTATTGTCTTAACGTTTATATACGGATATTTTTAGGTATTCACAAGACGAATACAAGGAAATAAAAGCACAAATTATACAAATGACTCGTAAAAATTAAATAATGGGAGTTTATTTACATAATCACAGCATTACATTGATGCACAACATTAAAATAAAGCGATCATCGCATGAGTTGGTTCTTAGGCGGTTTAAGACTTGAGAAACCAAAATTTGTACCTAATTACAAACAGTATAATGGGTGTAAAAAAACCAAACGCAGATCCGAAAACCACGTACTGTCCCCATCACTAGGATCATTTTTTTCTTTAGAACCATACCTGGGAAACAGCTGGTTCCAAAGATATTGAAGGTCAAAGTCACAATTTTGTTTTCCATTTTATTACAAAAACTGTTGCCAAAAGTTACCTGAAAACTTTTCTTCTTACAAACATAGTGGATTTTTTTTATTATTTCGTTCATAATAAGGCTTTTTTAATTACAATACGCAATGTACGGCTCAGCGCAGACGAATTTTGAACTTAGCAGCCATCTCCAGCGCAGCCGCGGCCCACGCTCCGGCTGCTATACATTGCGCGCTATGAATTATAATATGTTTTTGACTCCCACAAATAAAAATCATTTCCCAGCTATAATATTTTGCAATATGACTTGGTTTGCTTTTCAGATTGCGTAGCTTCAGGGTCTGCGTTTAGTTTTTTTACACCCTGTATAATAAATTACATTAACAACATAAATATACACTAACACATAAATTAAATAGCACCCTGTTACACGGAATGTAGTTTGCTCAAATCTCTCTATAACCTGTTGAAAGACCTTGGCATGGCCAGAACTGCAGCACTATACTAGAGCGAGTGTCTAAAGCTGCATCAGCAGGTTTGCAATATATTTGGCTGGGCACAGAAAGAAACACGAGTAGTGAAGGTGAGTGTTGATGTACGTCGGAAAGGGGCCCCTTAAACCTACGCCCGTGTCACAAGTCCCGGGAGCTACTCGGAGTTTCTCTTGCTGCCACACGATGGCCGGGCCGGGTATGGTCACGGTGAATCCATGAAACGCTAAGAAGTTTGTTTCTGTGATTCATCTGATTTGTTATTCTAGAACATTGATGTAGTACCTATAAAAACTAGATAGGTACGAGTACCTCCACAATAAGCGTTTTTTTTTTTTTTTTTTTTTTTTTATTTTATTCCAAGTTACACAAGTACATTACATAAATAATTATTTTGCCAAACTGTATAACAGTTTGTCGGCAAAAGCTCTCGTGGACTTATCTATTTAATTAGGTAGTACTAAAGTTACTTACATATTTAGGCATACCGTTTCATAAACGTAAATGCACATATACATACACAAATATGCATTTACATACATTACCTTTTTTTTTTTTTTTTTTTTTTTTTTTTTTTTTTTTTTTTTTTTTTTTTTTTTTTTTTTATAGAAAATTAAAATATTATATTTACTCGTATATTATCTTTAAATTTTTTACATAGTAGTTATATAATTATTCTTATATAAAAAATAAAGAAAATATTTACATCGCAGAACTTATTTATTCGACTATTCAAGTAATCCAATTCCAAGATACTAAGCAGCAATAAAGCAGTCCAGAACTGTCTCACGGGCATAATGAGAGGTAATGTTTTTTTAAGATGTTTTTCAGGTGGCTTTTGCTTATCACATTTTTAGTTAAATCAGCTGGTAACTCATTAACATACACAGGTGTTATCCACCTTCTCTCACGTCTACCGTAATAGTTTTTTACTTTGGGGACTACCAACTTCCTGGGTTTCTTGGACTGACGAGTTGGGTATGTATGTTCTCTTTCTTTTTTATGATCATTAATATTATACTGTTCGATCAAAATATTTTGCTTTACTTTCATTTCTATTGGTAGTATTTTACACATTCTAAACAATTTATCATAATCCTTTTCGAGTGAATTTTTTACTTTATAATCTACTAATAATTTAAGTAATCGTATTTGTAAACTTTTAACCTTATTTAAGTATGTAGGAAATGTGAGGCCATACGCACCCAACCCGTAAGATATGATTGCGTCTGCCAGTGCGTAATACAATAAGTACATTACACCTCTTGTAACTATATATTTGAGGTACTGTAGTTTACCAAGAACCGCACGTAGTTTGTTACACACTGAATTTATGTGAACTTTCCAGTTAAAGTGACTTTCAATTGTCAGTCCCAAATATTTAAAGTTAGTCACAGTTTCTAATTTATAACAAGTACAATCCTTTTTATCTTTATGTAAACATTCGTAGGAATGCCCTTTTAATTCTATAGTTATTACTTTATTTTTATTATAGGGGGATAAAATTGGCATACATTTGGTTTTGTTTATATTAATAATAATCCCGTTGTCATGAGCCCATCGAACTACATTATCAAAGTCTTCCTGCATAACATTTTGTATTCTATTTTGGTCCGTGTCACTATACACAATGCATGTATCGTCAGCATACATATACGTTGCGCATTTTTTTATGACATTAGGCATGCTGTTTACATGCATTATGTACCCCACGGGACCATAAACCGAGCCAGTAGGAACACCAAACTTTATGTCGCCACTTTTACTCTCCGCTCCGCATACACGAACTTTAAGCTGTCTTTTTGATAAATACTCCCTAAACCATATATTCATTGGCCCCCTAATTCCGCACTCCTGCATGGACTGCAACAAACCACCGTGCTCTAAGGTATCAAATGCTTTTTTGAAGTCTATGAAAATTGCGTAAACAATTTTTTGTTCATTTAAACAGTTATTTACATTATCTACAAATCTAGACAAGACCGTAGCAGTGCTTCTGTTGGGACGAAAACCATGTTGTGAGTCATCGATAATGTTATTATTTTCCATAAATTTTGTGATTTGGCTAACTATAATTTTTTCAACGATTTTATTTATAATATTAAGAATGGCAATCGGTCTATAATTTGTGGGTTCAGTATGGGATCCTTGTTTGTAAATCGGTCTTATGATTGCTAATTTTAATTCACTAGGATAAACACCATTTTTAACGCTTAAATTGATAAAACGTGCTAGGACTGGTGAGATTTTGTTCTTAATTTCTTTTAAATCTCTTAACCTAATACCGTCTGAACCCGGTGCCTTATTGCAGTTCATACCGTCTATCACCTTTATCACCTGGTCTGGTGACACTTTTTGATACCTAAAACTAACTTCGCTTTCTGTCACATAGGCTTTTCGGTCTAAAAACATATTATGACAAAGATGCTGACTTTTTATGTCTTCTATTTCCTTTGTAAAGGTTTTACAAAATTCTTCGCATACATTTTCTTTGTTTTTTGTATTTAACATGTACCTCTCTATCACATTGTCTACCGTTAATTTACTTCGCCCTAACCAGTTGTTAATTGTACTCCATATTTTCCGTATATCCCCATTACAGGTTATTAATTTATTTTTACGATCCTCATTCCTAGCGCGGTTTACCATTTTGTTTGTATAATTTCTGTGTTTTGTGTACTCAAGTCTATAGGTATTATTTTGCGGATGTGATTTCCATTTCCTAAACAGAAAATCTTTACGTTCAAGAAGTTTTTTTAAATTAAAATCAACCCACGGTTGCACCGGTCGTTTATTAACATGTGTTTTTTGAAAGGTACATGTTCTATACACACGCTGAAACACATCAAAAATACTAGAATAAATAGCTATCGGATCCTGTAGGTATAAAAGCTCTGACCAATTAAAATCACGTAACTTTTGTGCAATCAACCTATTGTTATAATGTGTCGAACTCGAAACCGTCTGTCTTATTTGTTTACCTATATCAGCTGCTAGTCCTACCATGTAATGATCGGCGACCTTTCTTCTCACCGTATATGTCTGAACCACCCTGTCAGTCCGTACGAAGACGTGATCGATGCAGGACGTTACTCGTCGACCCGCTACTACACATTCGCGCGTAACATCTCGCACACCACACTGCAGTCCTAGTTCGCACAAAACATTTAAATACCTACTTGAAGTTATATCAAGTTCATGCTCCAATATATTGATGTTAACGTCTCCTAACATAATTAAATTATTCTTGTTAGGTACACGACATATAAGACTTTTTAATTCTATAATAAATTGGTTTCTGTTTGTGTCCGGTGGTCTATAAATAATTAGTATGGACGTATTATAATCTTTCGATTGCACCTCGCCTGCTAGCATCTCACAGTTATAGGTACTTATTTCATTCGACGGCATGAATGTAAATTCCTTTCTTATATAAAGTATAATGCCCCCTCCACGCCGCTCTTCTCTAGTGTTACTATACATGTTGAAGCCTTTAATTTGGTATTGATGACTTTCTTCTTTTTTTATATTTATCTCCGTTAAACATATTAAATCCAGGTTATGTATGCATTCTTCTAATAGTGCTAATATTTCATTAAAATGTTTTCTTAAGGAACAAACATTCCAATGTATGATCCGAAGGTGTGATGACTCACCATTTACCGAGTCATACCATTCTTGTAACTCTGTGTATCTTTGGTAATAAGTATCTTGTACATTTAATTGTGGTATGAAGTTAGATGAATTGACTATTTCCATGTTATTTGTTGTTGCAGGTATAGGTAGGTACTCTTATTTTAATGTTCTTCTTTTTTATCAGTCACCGTATCAATGTCGCTTTCAAAATTAATTTGCCAAACTTTCTTATCACTTTCATCTTTTCTAATAAGTACTTTCCCATCTTTTATCCATATATATTTATGTGTATCTCGCAGTTTGGTTTTAGCACTCCAAAATAATTGTCGTGTTTGACGTGTAACATGCTCATTTATATAGATACGGGAGTTATTCCCATTTTTATATAGGGTATCATTAGTTATAATTCCAGTTTTTCGGCATTTCAACCACTCGGCGCGAGCTTCTCGTGAACGCAACGAGACTATTACTGGTCTTGGTAACTTGCTGTCACCGGAAATTCTCCAGACTTTTTCTATATGTTCCGTCTTTAATTTTAGTTCTTGTGCCAATCGGGCAACAGTTGACATTAAGTTTTCTCCCTCGTGTTTCTGTAAGTTCGTGAGCTCAATCTTACTTTCTAGCTCCTTATGCTCTAGTCTCATAATACGCTCTTCCAGTGCTTTATTATATTTTTCAAGATAAATATTTTTTTGTATCACATCTTTAACCCTATTTTCCTGTTTTTTAGAATTTTCCTTCATTTCATGTCCTGATTTCTCTAGTTCCACATACTTTTCGCCTAGGTAGTCTACTTCCTTTTCTATTTCTCTATTTTCCTTTTTTATATCAGTTATTTGGTTTTTTATCTCTGTCATATCAGTTTGAATCCGCAAAAATCGAGCATTTTGTTCCTCCTTCATGGAGCTTAAGAGCAAATTCATAGCCTCCATTTGCTTACTGAAGGCAATCAAGTTCTCATTAACCTTCTCCGAGTTACAGCATGATGTTTTCTGTTTCCTTGGTTCATGTGTCAGCCCTGAATCGCTATCAGAGTCTTCCTCCAAACGTTTTTTCTTTTGACGATAGTTAATCCAGTTTCCCACTGTCAACGCTTTATCTTTAATCGTAGAAACGTTTGGTTCAGAGCCGTGAAAGCTCTTCTCAGGCGTACGCGTACACATTTTCATATGCGTTCCAAATAGGCCTAAGTTTAAGTTTGCCGTCGGCAATCCGGTGGTGAATGCGTAGGTAAGTGGGCGTTACCCCTCTCACTATAAAGTGGGAGCGAAGGAGGAGCCACCTGCGTCCGCGCTGCTAATCACTATATATTGCACCTTTTTTTGCGTATAGCTTTGTTCTTTTCTTCCAGCAAATTATTTAACGTAACCACAAAAAGCGTCTAGCGCGCACGCACGATCCACGAGAACTGGCGTCAAAAAAGGTGTCCAAAATAAAAGTGCTAGTGCACCCATTTGTCATAAGGGTGCACTTTACGTAGGTACTCGTACAATCTACCTATAGGTACCTATTGATGTATCAATTGAATAGAAACAACATGACATAAATATCTATACTAACGCATGTCGACATAATTTGGCCGGGTTATAAAGTTGACACTGACGTAAAATCAACGTCAATCATTCAAATGACAGTTTTAGGTGTCAACTTAGTATCAGACTGGTAGTTCTTATTATATAAAAGACATTCTTCGTGTCGATGACGAACTCTGTCATATTTTACAGGCCCAGTACTCTGCCACTTTAATGGCATTATACGTGGCCTCCATTAACTCCTTCAGTGCAGGTAGTCGGGCACGCGGAGCAAGATGGTAAATGGGCCATGGTCTGCGAAATATAACCGCACTGGCACCGCAGGTCCCGGCCCTGAGAAAATTCCCACTTGAAGCGATTTTCTTTGCTCCGGCCGACCTGAGTTCGGGGCCTGTTAAGGGACTTCCATGTCGGCCTCGGCAGCTTGTGTCCAGGTGGAAGACTTACCGATATCGGAACAAAGGGTGTCGGCAGTGAGCAGGAGTTTTTCTACAGTCTTCGTTCTCGGGAGGCGTCACCAGCGACCGGCTCGACATACTTCATAAAACTTTTACTACTTTTAAGTCGCTGTGGCACGGAGTGGTACTTGTGCATTGGGTGTCGAGCATCAAAATCAGTTAAAATCAGTTTTATTTCTGCAAATAGGCCCCAGGAGGCGCTTTTACACGTCCCAATTTAAACCTACCACTGCTTCGGGACAAGTCTGGGCTAGTGCCGAGAAGAAGCAGCGCAAGAAACTCGGTCACTATAGTCAGCCTCTTTTTAAATAATTTTTTACAAGGTAAGGTGATTTTTACAAGGTTTAAGCAAGTACGAGCTGGGACAATTTAATGCCATACATTTCTATCATTTAAATAATCATTGACAGTGCAATAGCCCTTTTTCATTAAAATTACTTTGACATACGATTTAAGTTTATGTACAGGGAGTTCAGCAATACCCTGTGGTAATTTGTTGAAAATACGGACACAATTTCCCATAAACGATTTTCCTACTTTTCGCAGTCTGAAGCCTGGAACGGCAAGTTTATCTTTATTTCTGGTATTGAAATTGTGTACGTTACTTTTCTTAAGAAATAAATGTATGTTCTTACGAACGTAAACAATATTCTCGAAAATGTATTGAGAAGACACTGTAAGTATATTAATCTCTTTGAAGAGCTCCTTCAGCGAGTCACGGTCTCGAGCTTGGCCCTCTCGATAGAGCTGGACACGGTTCTGCGAACATCTGGAGGTGCGATTCCGGTCAGCGGATACAGCATTTGTACCGGGGTCGGCTTGAGACAGCCAGTAATTATTGTTTATTGTAACTATAGGAATAAAATCAATTGATAACAAATCTTGAACGAATCATAAACAGGCGTCAATGCCACTGTTGCAATGTTGCAAAAGGTCTAAATACATCTTCTTTGTATAGTATAGTTCAAGGTTCAATAACCTTATGCAAGACACCCACACATACTTGACGAAAGTAATATCAACTGATTTGAGTAGTGATTCCTAAAATACATGCAAACATTGCTATGGAGTGAAATACAAGTACTAGATTAAGTTGAGTCTTATGAATATAGTACTTATGTAATAAAGACTGCTGCCGTATTGACAGCCAAAGATATAACGAAAGATATTACCGATTTGAGATTTTCATTGTAGTCGAAATGTGTTTTATCATTAGGCTTAACAACAAGCACTTAAAAGGATAGTTGTAAGTAAATAATTTAAAATAATTGCTTTCTTTGTTCAATAAGTTGCAGAAACCAAGTTTTTTGCTAGTGTACCTACTCGTATTAGTCCAATGATTTGACAGTGTTACTAATATCGAAGAAACTATTCACAAACATGATTTGTTACTCTTTGAGATCGCTTTTAAACTGGATAGTTGTAGAGTAACTGGATTCTGACGAATAGTAGCTATTGATATATATGGCAATGTTACACAGTTATAGTGTCTTGAGGCTTTAATGAAGGTCGTATATTCTCTAACTCCTGGAGTTCATTTGTTCGATATCTTATCTATCTCGATATCTTCGTTCTGCGGAGTTTTCTGCGCCAGACGCTCGGCCTCCTGGAACAATGATTACATTCAAACAATCATTCAAAATTTAATTTTATACTAACTAATCATACTATTTTATACTTTAAGCAGTTCAAGTAGAAGCCGACTGAATGGTAAACATTTTTATTATAAATAATCAGGCAGGCCGGTATGAACAACTGATGATTACCTATATCTTATTGTTCTCTCCTAGCGTTTATTTTTACTGAAGAGAAAGTCAGTATTAGAGTCTAAAATCGATTCTTACTAAATGATCAATGGAATGAGGTTACTTGAATTTAAAGCTTAGATTAGGAAACTGTTGTTTTGGTTGTTTTTAAAGTCAGAAAGATCATCATTTTTAGGATTTGGCCAGAAATACTAAAAACTTTTTGAGTTACTGGAAGGACCTAGGCAAGGGCCATGTCAGACGCCTCTGTTATCGTTTAATTACCTGTATGGTGTCAGGTAGCCGAGTGTTGAGCGTCTCTGGCGTCGTTAACATCAGTCCTCCGGCGATCAGAGCTGCAGCACCGAATAGCACCGATGGCAGCCAATCCACGTAGATAGCCTGGAAAAAACAATTATTATCATAAAACTCCAAAAACCTTTACGACACCTAAGGCGATCTCTTGCAAATATAGAGATCGTGTGAATGACATGACACATGCAGTCCGATGCAATATGCTTGCTCGAAGCATTGCTCTTTTGAAAGGTTTACTGTCAAACATTTTGCACCTGCAGTCTGTGGCGTGACTACACACAAAAAACCTACAATAGTCTTCGTTCAGTATATGACGCATTCAAGATGCTAATGGGCTGTCAATGATAATGTCGTACTTCAAATATGTTCGCTAAAGCTGCTGCTGTCGAATTTACGGATCAAAAGCAGTGGTCGGCAAACCTGTCGGTGTCTTACTTGCGGCCCGTAAATATTTTACAAATGAGTTGTAAATGTCAAATTAAATACATGAACGAACCATGATGAGAACTTGAGTGTCATTCTACGAATTGCAACTACAAATGACAGCTAACATACAAAAAATTGCATTGCGTGCGGGATCTCAGACGTCACATTATATTTTATTATTTTTTTAGTTTTTTACTTTTATTTTCTATGGGATAGGTATGAACAATTACACGTTGATATCACAAGTGCGGCCCGCCATAAGTTTATTTCGCCGCTCGACTGCTGATCAAAAGGAAGCAAACTGCGTCAAGGCCGGCTACGGATGAGCTCATATATAGCATACTGAAGGTGGTTAAAGATAAATTTGACTCCCATTCAGTGGCAATTGAATGCTAATACATATACATAATATGGATGGAACAGTCAAATTTTTCAAGTGATTTTCTAAGCTATCTTTTTTATATGTGATTATTTTAAGAAGAAACTTGTCTAAGATAGCTCTAGATTGTTCACTCCATAAGTGCTTATAACGACTCGTGAAATAAGTCATCAGTAATTATCGATCACAACCATGGTAGAATACAACTGTTTGAGAAATAGTGTGGTAACTCCTACCAGTAAAGGCATCTGTGGCGCAACGATTGACCCGACGCGTCCCACCATTGAACAAAAGCCGAGCAGGGAGTGACGAGCATGCGTAGGGAACAGCTCTGAGGTGTACATGTAGATGCCGCTGAACGCCTGGGTGATGGCGATCTTGCCCAGCAGATACAGGAGTGTTGCTAACCAGGATAGAGCTGGAAGACGAGTTACAATCTTAGTTACAATAGAAAAACTTGATAATATTTTAATTGAAGAAACTGACAGAGACCTGATTTAATTGCACGGGTTAGTATTGATCTAAAAAAAGTAACTTATGCAAATTTTAACATAAAAAGTTGTAAAAGTAACTATATAAATGGCGCCGCAGACATTTTTGCATCTATTTTGTAAATCTGTACTACAACACTTTACTCTTTATCAATAGTTTTTGCAGCGAACGCGATATATAGGTGTTTTACACCTTTGATTATATAATCGTGTTTCCATACGATTATCTATCTTAAAAGGTACAGCTATCGCTTATGTCAGTCAAGGATGATGTAGGCTTCTAAAGGTAAAATTTTTCAAATCGGTCCAGTTGTTTCGGAGCCCATTGAATGCATCAACCAAGCAATGAAACCTTTCCTCTTTATAGCATGATAAGCATAAATTTACAGAACGAGCCTACAAGACTCACAAATAACGTAGCTTTCTATTGGTATAAGAAATTTACCCTACAACCACGAAAACTCACAAACCTTACCTAAAAAATTATAATTTTAGTACAAAATAACTTACTTTTTGGGACAAATGCTATGGCGACACATGAAATTCCGCAGACCACGTACGCAATCAGCAGGGTCCGTTTCCTTCCAATACGATCAAGCACCAACGCATTTGTGACCACAGCAATCACCTCGACGCTCACCACCAACATATAATTGGTATATTTGTCCCCGGCCAACGACACTGAGTTGATGGCCAGCCCGTAGAACACGAAGGTACATGTGATCCACCACCACGAGCAAATAGCCAGCCTGGTCATTATGATGGGAGACCGAAACACCTGCATCCACAACCCTTGCGATTCCGTTTCCTGCTTCTCGTCTATCGGTTTAGTTTTTTCTTCTGTAAGCTGTTTCATGGTTTCATCTGATAGAGTCACATTGTTAGTCTTTGCTGCTTTCATAATGATTTCTACAGCCTCCTCTTTTCTGCCTTTTGATAACAGCCATCTAATGCTTTCGGGGAGTAGATAGATGTACAGAAGAAATAACAAGGAGGGTGGATAAACAACTAGGATGAAGGTCCGCCAGTACGCGAAGGTCTTGGCGAGCAAGGCGAAGCTGAGACCACCAATAACCAGTACGATGCCTAGGAAAGCCGTTGTTAACACTCGTTTGTCTTGACCCAGCAGTTCGATGGCTGGAAATACGAAATACACGTTTTAAAATATAGGCAAAACTGGAAACCCAAAAGCTTTTTTTATTTAACCAAGGTTGGGTATATTAAGTTTTATAGTTGTAGTATGGTTTTCTTTATTGTTTATGATTACTCGTATATTGACAACTGAAAATTAAACAAGTAATCAGGGTAGGATTTGACGACTTTGTTAGTGTAGTAGTGCTTGGTGTGGGCGGTCCGCTTACTACGTATAGCTTCGCTTGCCGGTCAGGTCAATTTGGGAAAAGAATTTTAAATAGTCACGCTTCTAAAGGTTCTCTAGCTAAGCCATTGCAATCGCAAATTATTTTCGAAAAACAATTCACTTCATAGGCGGCATAATATAAGCTAGGTTCTGAATGAAAACTCACTCAGAATGTAAGCAGACGGGAAGGCGCTGGCACCGGCTATAGTCTCCAGGAACTCGACAATGACGTACATCTCGTAGGAGATGGAGAAGGCCTTCATAGAGCCGATAGCCCCCACCAGGGTGCAGCTCAGGATAAGCGCTTTCTTGCGGCCCCATCTGAAACAGGTCGCACAAAATGTTAAACGTTATCAGATATTATATTTAGTGTACCTATCAGGTGTTTAGTAAAGCTACCTTGATGGGTGTATCAGGTTCTTTGACCTACGGCTCCTGAATTTCGATTCTCTTTATTAAAAACGATCGACTCAGTTCAAGGTTTATGCAACGATGAACGGGTTTATTTACCTTTCAATTATTTAAAATATCGCTAAACATTTATAAATTAAGTAAGTGATATACAAACATTCAGACAAACTTCCTCTATTTTACTTTTAAAAGACTTTCTCAATATTAAATAAAATTTTTAGTTTATTTTAACTTTTTACCTTTTTTTAAAAAAAAAATAAGATTATTTTATTTAGTAAGTTTCAACGGGATATCCACGACACGATAAAAAATGCTGTTTTTCTTTCTTAAATAAATGTGGACAACATCACACAACCGTAACTAACATTTTATCATTTAATAGCTGTTTTTCAATATTATCCACCTTCCAAATTTTAATATATCAATCTAACTACGAGACATAAAACAAATGACGTATTTTTGGTTTTGGTATAGCCCAGTACAAAAATGTCAAAATAAAGCACTTAGAAAATGTCCGCCAAAAATCTAAAATTTTTGATACGGCCGTCTAACCGTAAAAGCGCCTCCAGGAGCCAATTTTCAGAAATAATAGGGGTTAAAGTATGAAATTGCCGATTATTTTCCCACTTTTTATTTTGTCTATAGCACTTAAGTATAGTCGTATTATTGCGTAATTCTTTTTGTATAGTATCAAAAACTAAATAAAGTAACTTTTGCCAAAAAAAAAATGCAATACTAGTGCCTATTACTTCAAAGGAAGTCGTTGAAAAGCCCCCATACAATGTGTCAGCTGCCCTTCTTGCTTCAATTAAGTATATTTGTATTATATATTTTGATTTTCAGAAATTTAAATACTATAATGCGTAGCTTTATAACCATCTAACTTTCACCTTTAATTGCATCGAAAACGGTTTAGGCGTTTTTGAAAAAACTGAAAAATTGTTAGTATCTTTTCTCGATTTCGTCCATACAAAACGGCAATTTCATACTTTAACTCCTAAAAAACTGATTTTAACAACACTTTTTTTACGCGATGCGCATTTCATTCATTCATTAAGATACTAATCATAAGTTTTTGATTATCCCTTTATACCTTAACAGGCCTGAGACCATTAAAATTGAAAACTATATTGGCAAAAATATTTTTGGATGAAAACTTGATTTTCATTTTTTACTTCATAAATGGGCTCTAAATGCAATACTGAACGCCTACAAAAATTTTGGAAAGTGGTTAAAATTTCATTCTTTATCTATGCTTATTTTAGTTTGTTACATAAATCTTTCGCACTTATTGGGACGTAAAAGCGCCTTCTGGGGCCTATTTGCAGAAATAAAACTGATTTTACTGGTATCACAAATAATCAGTCCCGCGATAACACAGGTATGATTAATTCTACATTGACCCGTCCGGGAATCGAACCTAGGACCACAGTTGGTATAACTTTAAAAACCGGTAAGTACACCACTCGGACTCGTCGTCGAAGGTCGTCTTTATTCGAATCAGAATCGATATTGTACTCGCCTATCGGATATGTATCCAAAGATGGGCAGCGAGGTCAGCATGCCTATGTTGTGGATGGTGCCCACCAGAGTGCGCTTCCAGTCCTGACATGCGAGGTTGAACTGAAACAGAACATATTTAAATATTTATTTATTTATTGTAAAGCAATAAAATCACATGTTAAGTTTAAAACACACAAATTCTTCTCTCAAATCTTGTTAAATTGCAAATTAAGCCGTGGGTCTAGCACAAAGAACTATAATGTTGTATCGCGCTACAAAAAATATTTAAAAAATTATCAATATGAAGAAAATATAATGATATAATGATAAAGTTTTTTTATTAATTACTCTTTTTTTCATTCTTTTATGTTTTATAAGTTAAATTTAAATGTATTTTCAAATTGTTAACATAAACTTGATAATATTAATTATTATCGAAAAAAAAAACATTATTCAATCCAAAACAAAAACAACATACTCGTAGTTCTCCTCTGAAACGGCTTCACCGATTTATTCATATAATTTTAGTTAAATCGCACGTAACGAAATCAAAGGCAACGCAGCTAAAACTAAATTAGCTACAATATCAGTATATAAACTTGAAAAATTTTGTCTCAGACGGGACAAAACTTTTCACTCCCGTCCCGTCTGAGACAAAATTTTTCAAAAAAAAAAAAAAATTTTTTCAAGTTTATATACTGATATTATAAGTGCAATTAAGTTGCTAAAATATCAAATAAAGTATCTAAATTAGCTACGTTACAAATTATGCAAAATAAACTTGTTAAATGGATTTCCAATTATCCCCGCTTTACTACATTGACACCAAAATCTGGCTGCACCTGAAACAATTAGGCCCCTAATTCGCGTAACCGAATCGTATCACCACAATCGTAATTGAATAGCAGGTTTTTGACAGTTCTAGTATGGGCTAAATGTTAAAATGGTCCAATTCAATCACGATCGAACTGCGAATATAACTAGGTAACTACTCGTATTTACGTTTAGGAAAAATTCTAAGCAAAAATATAGCATCTAGCATATTACTCACTAAAGTATACTATACAACCCAACGAAGTACATGCCGAGCTAGTTTTCTAGTTTTACCTTAAGTTAGGAAAAAAAAATTATAGCGAGAAAATGCTTACATTTGACGGAGCACAGCTACATAAAATACCATCGCATTTTAAAGATGTAAACTTATTTAATGTATTCAGAACTCAATTTAAATACTAATTTATAATTGCAATTAAATTGCTAAAATATCAAATGAAGTAGCTAGTAAATCTTTATTTAATTTAAAACTAAAGTCGCTCGTCCAGAGGTTATCAAATGATTTTTGAATAACTCTGTATAAGATAGGTAATAAAAAATGTACTTTGCGGTCACAGTGGAATCTGTAGAATGTATCAAGGGTGCGCCTGTAGTGCGTGAAACGCAATGAGGCAGAGATAGGGCTGCTAAACATTGTTTTTAAAAATATATTATTGTTTTCTTTAGACATAAGTAATATATTTTCAAAACAAAAAAAATATACCCTACTTTTCTCAAACTAATAAAAATAAAAAATAAGGACTATTTTTTTGTTTTCTAAATATATTATATAAATTTTAATAATAGTAAGGTAATTTATAAGGGGTCCGTAGAATTGTTCAAATTGTTGAAGTGGTCCGTGATTATACTTTATTTGATATTTTAGCAACTTAATTGCAATCATAATATCTGCAGTATATAAACTTGAAAAATGACGTCTCTATGGTCGGTGATTGCAAACAGTTTAGGATAGGTACCATGACTTAAAAGGCATGATTCGCACTTTGCAGATATTCGCAGTTGTTAATATCACTATAATTTATACAATAAGATTCAATTGTTTTGCACTTTATGCAAGAACCGTGGGAATCAAATAACTGGTATACCATCAAAACACTTAAAAACTTTGAATGGCTCATGCGATGGGCACACAGATTGCTTTGGCGATGACAACTGCGTGTTTTGCATAGCATACTTCTTATAGTTTATGCTTTCTGCTGCTATCTAGATCTCAATGAAAAATCTCATAACAAGCTTGAAAGCCTCCAAAATATCTATCTGTATACGCATTATCATTGGCATATTTATCTTCGTCTTTTTAAATCTATTTATTTTGTGTTTTACTTGGGTAACTTGAATTCAATGATAGAGGCCTTTGCCCTGCAGTGGGATTATTATAGGCTGGTACTTACTCGTACTTCTAAAAGTATAAGTAAAGTAAGTACTTTACTTATACTTTTAGAAGAGACAGTCTTAAGAGGAAACACTACGGTCGAGAGAATTGAAAAATAGGTATTTGTAAAATCTATTGCTGTCGCGCAGTCCCGAACGTCTCCACCGCAGAGCGCGATAGAGGCAACTGCATTTTGGACCGAAAATACCTACTAAAAGCACACCAAATCAACGTTTCGTAGTCCCCCGATTGCTTTACCAAAACGAAACCGATTTAAATACTTTTTTCATTAAAAATAAAAGAAAGGCTTTGGCCGTGTTCGTATGTTTTCTTTTTTTTCTAAAATTTTGCCAAATTTGTTTTATGGATGTTTGAACACAGCGGAAAATCTGCCGAATTTTTTTGATTTTTGAGGGCTCATATCTTTTTTATTAATTAATTTATGAAAAAACAGAAAACATAGAAACATGCTTATAGTGGCCATACATTTTTGTGATAAAAATTATTGCTCTACTGGCTTTATCCAGGGAGGAAACAGGGGACTACGTTTGTATGGAAAAACGGCCCTTGTGTTTCCTCTTAAGGATAATAATCAGGGTAGGATTATCTTCCTAACCTACCTCTTGTATACTTAAAAGGCAGTAACAATTAAAATCCTCCCGTTAAAGTATCAGCCCTTGTCACCGTTGCGAGCGGCCGACCGAGGCGGAGGCCGAAATCATTGTAAAGTTGTACAATCATCAGTTGTTCTCAATTGTTTACTGGACCGGAATTTAGCAGAAACCTTATTTACATGGCATTAGGTTCCTGTTTCTTCCTTTCGTATATATCTATCATTTTCTAAGTACCTGTCAAAATACGTTAGCAACATTTACCAATACTTTTATAGAATACTATCATAGAGAGGAAAGATAACTAACTGTACTTTTGTATGTCATGTGTATTCTAGAAAATAAATAATTGCATTTGAATTTGTAACGTAAAACCCAAATTTTACTTAATAGATTTCGATGAAATTTTGTACGTAAACAGTTAAGGTCATGAAAAAAGATTTATGATAGTTATTATCGAACGAATAATCCTTTATGGAGGTGAAAAGGGGGGTCGAAGCTTACATTGGAAACGAGTATTATTCACCAATCCAAATAAATTTTCCTATAGAGACAGGTTGTTTATTTTCCCTTTCAAATCGTGTTATACTAAAACATGTTACTATAATAAGAGTTATGTTACAAATATTACGACAAACATTTTTAGAGAACTCATCAATACATTTTCAACTTTTACAAAGTTGATAAGATTTTTTAATCAAAACTTATAAGCTTGACCAATGTAATTTAACCGCTAGTTTATCGGTAACCGTGGCGCAATGTCACAGCAAAGAGGAAACACTACGGGCGAGAGAATTGTAAAATAGGTATTTGTAAAATCTATTGCTGTCGCGCAGTGCCAAACGCCTTCACCGCAGAGTGTGATAGAGACAACTGCTTCTTGGACGGAAAATACCTACTAAAAGCACACCAAATCGACGTTTCGTAGTGCCCCGAATATTTTTCCAAAACTAGACCGATTTAAATACTTTTTTCATTATAGGTATATTAAAGAAAGGCTTTGGCCGTGTTCGTATATTTTCCTTTTTTTCTAAAATTTGGCCAAATTTGTTTTCTGGATGTTTGAACACAGCGGAAAATATGGCAATTTTTTTCGATTTTTGAGGGCACATATCCTTTTTATTAATAATTTATGAAAAAATAGAAAACATAGAAACATGCTTATAGTGGCCATAGATTTTTATAATAAAAAATATTGCTCTACTGGCTTTATCCAGGGAGGAAACAGGGAACTAGGTTTGTATGGAAAAACGGCCGTTGTGTTTCCTCTTAAATAGACACCGTGACCGCCTAACAATACAGCGGGTAGGTATTTGTACCTATATAAGTTTGAAAACAGATACAGTGATAAACCGTGTCACATATTTTTTTTAGAAATTACTTGAACACTATATGTATTTGATTTGATACAATGATTCGAAAGATGCCCAAATGTACCCATCAATTTAAATTAATTGATGGAAGCCTTTGCCTTGCAGTGGGATTATTACACATAGGCTGTTACTTTTATAACAGTTTCACATAATATTTTTCGCATATAGATCCGGGGTAAAGACTGGCCAATGTGTTATTCCAGCCTTAGATCTATTCCGATTCAGATTTCCGTACTAAGCTTTATCCAGATCCTTTTAGCCGTTCAGCAAAACCATCGAAACTTACACATTCAAAATCTTAGCAATAATATTAAGGGGGCTATCGCTAGTGAATTTGCCACTAGAGGCGCTAGTGTCGCGTGAGGTCCAATATCGTTCACTTTGGTTTTAGCACACTGGTTTTAGCGGAATTTGTTGCATAAATTATAATTTCTTTAATTTACCTGCTGGAAAGTGATCTCCTTCGTAAAATATCGCAAATATGGATTATTTGGCGATTAATGTGAACGCTTTAAAAGCGGAATTAAGAAAAAGCGCAAAAATAGGCGGCCTCAAGAGCAACTATTTCAGAAGTTAGTTTGTTGATATCAAGATAGTTATTTATAAACAATATAACCTTAATTAGATTCAAGATATAACACTTTGTTTCGGCGCCAATCGCCTTTGACAGCTATACCTCCGGACCGCAGTCTACAGTGGCGCCAACTGGTGAGCAAAGAAACGGTAGTATACCGGTATCTGTATCGGTATCGGTATCGGTAAAGACAAGGTAATGTATGGACACTCAGATTACCTATCCTTGACTCTTTCCTATAGTACCAACACGGACGAGTAACTCGTCCGAGACTACCAACTTTCATTTTCGATAACAGTAGAGTGAACATGAACGTAGTAACGGTTTGGTATAAAACAATGAATGCCGGTCTTTTAATGTGTGCCCATTCATTTGATGCGTACGTGCGTTATTCGTCGCCTCATCAGATCACACAATATAAAGGTAGTTAAGTAGGTACGATTTTAAAAGTCTAAAATTCTAAATATTATACCCTGCTTCGGGACATCCGAGCCAAATAAAATCAGTTTTACACGGGCCCAATAATCTATCCTACTACAGCATTATCCTTTGCCTCTCTTAAATACGATTCGTCGCTGCGCTTGTGGCTGTGTTCACGGAAGTCTCAGCCGTCACATCGACTGCTGTTATCAGGGCTTTTCGTTTAGTAGCCAGGTAGCGCTAGTGTCAATCAGCAGTAAAAGAGAATACCAATCGTGCGATCATTGTATTTACAGCAGCTGCTGGACCTACCCAAAACTGTTATGACATTTGCGTAAGAGAATCGCACTGCACAAGAGTAATGCTAAGGAAAAGCAACGCAAGACACTGGGTCACTATTGTCAGCCACTGGTTAAATAAGTATTTTAGAAGAAAATATACATAAACCGGAGCAAGCTAGGACGTTTTAATTGCATACATTTTCATCGTTTAGATCTTTACCGGTGTTTCAACAATAAATTGAGGCAGAGTAGGTACCAGTGCTTTCTATGTATATGTATGTATATCATTTAGTAAAACTAAAATAGAAATCGTACAATTCATACAAATCCTAAGTGCCAGACAGAAGTAGCTGGATTTTAAGGTGCAATACTTTCCTCGGTGTGGAGTCAATCTTGCGCAGACGTATACGGCTACGAATTTGCTAGCTTCGTGAAATCGTGCATTCTAATTCGAAATTTACACTGTAGTGATTAAGACGGGTTTTGTGTGTGGTGATACGTAACTCACACTAGTTACATCTCTCTTGTGCTTCGCTTTTGACGACGTGTTGAAAAGGGACAACTACACCTTGTAGTCGCAATGCAGCGTACGCCTCCATCGGAAAACATGAAATGTGCATCCAATCCTGATATACCTAATTCGGCATGCAATGTTTACGAATCTGACTGTTTTGTGAATTTGCGAAAGCGTAAACAGCCTGACTCAGATATGACTAGCTCCATAGTGCAGGTTGTTGAGCAAAAAATCAATGAACAGCTTACAATGTGGAAAAATCAACTGGATACTACCATTGCAAACACCATAAAAAACGCTGTTAATGCAACACTCGAGCTCGAATTAAGTAAATTATCGTCATCTATTACGGACTCACTTAAAAACCTGAACAATCGACTAGTTGATATAGAAAAATGCCTAACTTACTCAAGTGAAAGGCAAGATGATTTTGACGGTCGATTAAAGTCAGTAGAGGAAAAAATTGTTTCGGGTAGTTCTGCGAGCGACCAGATTGCCGCTTTAGAGAATAAAATCGAAATAATTGAACAACAGGCAAGACAATGCAATATTGAAATTGCTAACCTTCCAGAACGTCGTGATGAAAATCTTTTATCCATAGTAGAGAAGATTGGTGCAGTCATCAAACACCCTATCAACACCTCTGATGTTCTTTCCGCTCACCGTGTACCCCACTTTGACAAGAAAAACCAACACCCTAAGAATTTGATTGTTAAAGTATGTTCTAAAATATTGCGTGATAACATTATTAATGCGGCGCGGGCAGCGAGAGGAATAAGTTCAGACCAACTATCGATATCTGGCACTCCGCGTACTGTTTATGTAAATGAACATCTGACTCCAAAAAATAAGCAATTGTTTCGTCTATGCCGCTTCGCTGCTAAAACACATAATTATAAATACGTTTGGACCAAACACGGTACTGTACTTGTTCGTCAATCTGATTCATCACCTATTTTTGCAGTCCGCCACGAAAGGGACATCGAAAAAATTAAGTAATGTATTTATAAATACCCTATATCCCTTGCTAAATACAAAAACCAAATCATGTTCAACGATTTCACTTTCAATTAAAATATCTCATACCAATTTTTATCGTTACAAACGCAATGACCCTCCCTGTGTGTGCGAATTGCAAATAATAATAATATGTGCTCCCTTTTTATTATGTAATACCTCAATTGTTCCATGTATATTCTGTAACGATAAATGCTTGTGCTTCAATATCTTACAGATTTTAAACTTGAGTAACTGTATAAATCTTCAGCTGAATTATAATTTGAGTGTATTGAAAAACTCGCAAACAAACGTACACAATGTAATACTCTTGTGTGTATGTCCTAGTAAATGCTTTGTTGTAACTGTCCTAACAACTATATATAACACTTATAACTTGCGTACAGAAATTAACTTTAAAAATGGCTAATAGTTTTGTATCACTTTACTACCAGAATTGTAGGGGACTTAAAACAAAATTACACACTATTTACACTAATATTATCTCCACTACCTATGACATTATAATATTAACGGAAACATGGCTACATAGTGACATCTCCGATAGCGAATACATCGATGCAAGGTATCAGGTATTTAGAAGGGATCGGGATCGATTGGCCAGCGACCGGCGGGATGGTGGCGGCGTACTGATAGCAGTGTCGAGATCGCTCTGTGCGACTGCGTTCGCGCTGCCGGCCGCCGCCGCCGTACCCCTCCCGCCTCTTGTTGACCATTTGATGATACAACTCAATATTGCACACCGCAAACTAACTATTTGTGCGGTTTATATTCCACCTAACCAAAACTATGATACCTACTGCGCTTATATTAATATTCTTAACAATACTTTACAGAATTTGGATACAGATTTTTATATTATAGGAGATTTTAATTTACCTAGCTTACAGTGGGAAAATAAATCCACTTTTTTACAACCAGTAATTAATTCAGATATTACCTCAATTCATGCGTACTTAATTAATTTCATGTCGTCATTTGACTGTTATCAACTAAATCCTTTTAGAAATAAAAACGACAAAATATTAGATTATTGCATCACTAATAATTTAAATTGTAAAACGTCTAGTGTACATTATCCATTGGTTCCACCGGATGGACATCATCCGCCATTCCAGGTTATAATTTCATTTGATAAAGAAATAAGTCATCTGAACAGTAAAACATACTTGAAATATTGTTATAAAAATGCGGACTACGATAAAATAAATAAGGAAATAGCTTACTTTGATTGGGATTACCTTTTTATGAAAAAAGATACCGAAGAGGCAGTTTCTATCTTTTATGAAAAAATTTATGAAATCATAAAAAAATACGTGCCAACTAAAATTATTAAATCGTCGCAATTTCCGAACTGGTTTACTCCTGTACTCATCAACTTGTATAGAAAAAAATCGCGAGCTTGGATAAAAATGAAAAAACATAACACTGAGTCAAATTACCGTATTTTCTCCATATACCGCAAGCAATTTAAGGAAATGTCAGATCAACGATACAAGGCTTACTTACAACATGTTGAATATAGTTTAAAAAATAATATTAAATATTTCTGGACGTACATAAATAATCGTAAAAGGAGTTCTGGTATACCAGATCAAGTTTTCTATAAAACCAAAAGTGCAGGTTCTTCTAGTGAGATGTGTACTCTTTTTTCAATTTTCTTCCAGTCAACATTCGAACCGTCGTCTGTACCACATAATTTTGAAATTGATGATATAAAAATTGATGACTGTCTGACACCTGCTAACTTAATTTCTAATCTTGAAATCTTACAGGAAGAAGTGCATACTTCATTGAAGTTACTCGATGTCCATAAAGGACCTGGAGTTGATAATATTAATGCCTACTTTTTAAGACAGACAGCTGATGCTATAGACAAACCCATAAGCTATTTATTTAATAAATGTTTGCGTGATGGAGTATTTCCCAAAATCTGGAAAACTGCCAGAATCGTTCCCGTGCATAAAGGGGGTGATAGGAAAGATGTGGAAAATTACCGACCAATTTCTATTTTGCCTACTTTATCCAAGCTCTGTGAAAGGTTGGTGCGTAAAGCTGTTTACCCAAGCCTTCAAGGCTCTATTATACAGCAACAGCATGGATTCGTAGAAAATCGCTCTACAGTTACGAATTTGCTTATTTATACATCAGATTTGTTTGAGGGACTCGATGCTAATCAACAAATTGACAGTGTATACACTGACTTTCGCAAGGCTTTTGATAGGGTGGATCACAAAATCCTTCTAGAAAAGATTGCCTTTAATGGTATAAGAGGAAACCTTTGGAGATGGTTTAAATCTTACGTGACTAATCGAACTCAAATGGTCGTCATTAATGGATTTGAATCAGAATGTATAAACATTAGCTCAGGCGTACCGCAAGGCTCGATTCTTGGACCTCTTTTATTTGTATTGTTCATTAATGATATAGGTAACTGTTTTAACTATTGTAAATTTCTTTTATACGCAGACGATTTAAAAATTTATAAAACAATTAATGATGCAATTGATCACATTAAAATTCAAAATGACCTAGATCGACTGTCGATATACTGCAGTGTCAATAAACTTGATCTTAGCATTAATAAATGCAAATCTATAACATTTACGAAGAAGAGAAACGTTAGTGATTTTTCGTACTCACTCTGCGGTACTGCGTTGGAAAGGGTGGATACTGTTAAGGATCTTGGGATTACTCTAGACACAAAATTAAATTTCGACATACATATTAATAACATTATTAAGAAAGCTTTTAAAATGTATGGTTTCGTCATTAGATCAAGTTTAATGTTTAAACAGATTTCAACATCAATTTATCTCTTTAAAGCACTGATTCGATGCCAACTTGAATATGCAGTAGCAATATGGAATCCGTTTTATGAAAAATATAATTATATGCTTGAACGGATTCAAAAAAAATATGTTAAATACACACATTTTAAATTTTTCCGTGAGCGTTTATCATATAAATCATTATTACAGAAATACAAATTACTTGATCTTAAGTCAAGACGTTCACAACTTGAAGTGATGTTGTTACATGATATCATACATAATAAATATGACTCTATAGAACTGACAAACAGAATTCGTTACAGTGTACCGTCTAGAGCATTGATGAGGTCTACGCGTCCGCATCGACTGTTTGCAACTAAGTCTTGCCGAACAAATGCTGGCGCTCGATCTCCAATTAACCGAATGGTTAATTCATATAATAAATTATTTAATAATTTGGATATTATAGTACTAAGACATAACACTTTTAGGAAATTAGTCATTGATAAACTTACCTCAACAACGGAGGATACTTCTCATTAACAATGACTATGTCATATTACATGCCCGATTGTAGAACAGATACCTGTTTCTGAACCCAAGGATACTTTTATATATACCGTAGGGCAATCGGGCGTGTGGAGCATGCGCTGATTCTAACACACTTTTTTTTTTATATTTTTTATTTTAACCAGCTTAATCTCGCCCCAACGAGCACAATGCACACATAAAAAGTAACAGATTTTTACTGATTATACCAACAAACTTTTTACTATAGTGTAATTGTACCATATTTATAAGATGAACTCCACCTTAATGCTGAATTGTATCTATACTGAGACCATCAAGGTTGGATTCGCAATGATATGTATTTATTGACTTTTTACTGTATTGAATTATGTTCTATTGTGACTCTGTTTGTGGTCCTTTTCAAATAAATGAAAAAAAAAAAAAAAAAAAATACTGGCTAACCGTGGAGTACACCTTCTGTAAGCAGTTCTACTGTGACCACTAAAACAATCAAACGGCCAGTTAATAATCAGATCATTGTTTCGTTCTATACAATAACCAATTTATATTTTACTATAGGTTACGTACCTATCGGAAAGTGGTATCGTTAGGTTTATAATGATTAGATACCACGATATGTCATTACAGCTTATTGGATCGGCTCGATCTATAACAGAAAAAGATGCCTCGCAAATTCAAAAAGTACCTACCTACAGTACCAACAACTTTTTAAACAATTTGTCGTTTTACAAAGTTTTTGTTATAACATGGTTAACAGAGAAGATGCGTACAGAGTAAATATAGTCAATCCTTTTTCAAGCAATTTATCAAATTTCTTACCTTCCTATATAGAAAACAAACATGACATTATTAAAAAACATTACAAACCAAAACTGGCTTGAAAATTATTTAACTGATTCAAAGAAATAGTAAGTCAACAAAAATATGTGGTTGTCTTGTAACACTAACGTGCGATTCTTAGCAGGTTTTCCCCTTTTGCTTAAGTAAACACAATAATTAGAAAACTTAGTATAGTTAGGTACCCACCTACTCGTGGTATAGCTACGCCGTTGAGAATCTTATTTTCCATTCTGCATTAGCAGATGAATTTCATTTTTATCACCATGCTATCCTCCTCTAAAAATGATATTGTTATTGTGCAGGGAAGACAGGGCTTTAAGCCACATTCCAACTTTTAATTCAACTTTAATTTTAAGCTTGAATTATTACGTGTTCAAATTCTCACTAAATTATAAATGCGAAAATAAACATCTGTCTGTATTTTACGCATTCACGTCTAAATTACTGACCCAAATTTGACGAACGAAAAAAGAGCAAAGGCTATTTTGCATCCCACTGTGGCTGTGTCCCACACTATACAAATTTTAATACAACAAGCTACGAGACAAAAAACAAATGACGTATTTTTTCTTTTGGTATAGCGCAGTACAAAAATTTCAAGCACTTAAAAAATGTCCGCCAAACATCAAAAATTTTTGATAAGGCCTCCTAGCAACACTCTTCTTAGGCGATGCGCATCTTCATTCATTACGATACTATGATTAAGTTGTTGATTTTCCATTTATACCTTAACAGGCTAAGGACCGCAAATATTGAAAACTATGTTGCTAAAAATTTTTCGATTGAAAACTTAACATACATTTGACATTCAAACTCTTCGAAGTTCCATGACGATTTTTGTTTGTGTAAAATCGTTTTCCTGTTACATTGAACAGTACATTAAAAATTGGAATTTAAATAAGTAACGTAAATTGTGTTTGACTGTAGTATATTTCATTTAGGGTTATACGTGGTAACACTGAAAATGTTTAGAACTGGCCAGTTAGAAACATTGCTAATGAAAACTTTTTGAATTTCAATTTTAGAACTCTTAGGTAACCTAATGTAGCAGGTATATTGCATTCATTTGTCATTTGTTTTTGTGAATTGGCGGCAAATCTAAAGCTCTTGTTACACGTGAAAATGAACCTAACGCGAGAAAATTTTCGGTCAATTATTTATTATGACTTTCGTTGTGGGCTTACATAACAACAAAGCTATGATAGGCTGCGATTAGCATTTCTTAATGAAGCCCCATCTCGTGCCACTATTTACAATTGGTTTAACGAGTTTAAGCGTGGACGTAGCAATCTCAATGATGATCCGCGTGTGGGACGTCCTTTAACAGCGACTACTGAAGATAACATCAGTGCTGTGCGACGCATGTAGAGGAAGATAAGAGAGTGAGAGATATCAGCAGATACGGGCAAGCCTAGGCATTACTATGAGTCAAGTTCAAAAAATATTACACGAACATTTAGGCGTCAGGAAGCTTTCTACCAGATGGATTCCCCATACTTTAACCGACGACCAGAAACACCTTCGCATGGACTGGTGTCGCCAAATGTTAGATAAGTTCAACGGCGGTGACTCAAATGCTGTATTTGACATCGTCACAGGTAATGAAAGCTCAGTGGGTGTTTCCTTTCGAGGATCGGCCAACTAAGGTAAAGAAAGGAAGATGTCAAGGAAAAAAGATAATTGCCTCATTCTTTGGTCGGAAAGGTCATTTCACGACAGTTGTGCTAGAAGATGGAAGGACAGTTACTGCAGACTGGTATGTCAATCGCTGTTTGCCTGTTGTCGTTGAAAAAATTCGACAGCAGCGCCCGCGAAGCAGGATCCTCCATCACCACGACAATGCTTCGGCGCACTCCGCAAAACGGACTGTTGAATATTTGACTATGGCAGGTGTCGAGATAATACATACAGATACAGTCCTGACCTGGCGCCCTGCGACTTTCATTTATTCCCAAGAACTAAAGATAAAATTTGAGGTATTCTCTTTACGAGCCCTGAAGATGCGATGAAAGGGTACGAAAATGTCATAGAAGAGACCCCTAAGAAAGAATGGGCCCACTGCTTTTCTCAGTGGTTCCATCGAATGCGACGATGTGTAAAGGAACGGAAATTACTTCGAAAAACAATAAAAGTATTGGCAACTTTCTACATTAAGCCGTTTTTCATTTTCTAAACATTTTCAGTGTTACCTAGGTATGAAAACTATTATCGAAGGACATTATCGCAATTACGTTATTTTATTTTGAATTTTCAAATAATGGAAGCATATTTATTAGATTCTGTTGTAATACAAAAAAAATATATTTAAGCTTAGGTATACAAACGGAGGTGTTTTGTATGTTTCAATATAATGCCATCCCAGTGTCTACTTCAAAATAGTTAAATAAAATAAAATTCAAATGACAATACTAAGTTCTTGTATCGCTCTGCTAATACCAGCAGATCACAAACAAAAGCATAATTACGAATTTTCAATTAAAAAACCACAAAATTTCGCTTACTAGTCGATTTGTTACACCAAAAACATTGATAAAACTAAACAAATCAAATAATGTTTGATTAGCTCAATAATTGAAAATGATCCAGTTGCCCGACAAGCGAAAGGATATTTATAGAGGCCCAATTTTGGACTGCCTCAGACATTTGAAATTTAACTTATTTACTTAGGTATATACTTCTATTAATATTCATACATTTATTTAGTTTACACTTTTGTTAGATATTTCCTAGTCATAATTTGAATTAAACCACAAACAAGCGGGTAGGAGTAGCCTTCTGTGTTCCAAAGATGGCCAAAACCGTAATCTTCTCGTAAGATCTATCTATCTATCTATGTATCTATCTATCTATCTAAACGGTTTTAATAAAAAATTACCCGCAGCTATCAATCGTACTTTATCGCCACAATGATTGTTTAGGAACGGTCTATAATCATCACACTACAGGGTATAGGCCTCCATCATTGAATTCAAGTTAGCACAGCAATAGAGTTATTTGATTCGGGATTTATACCATGTACCTTATTTATTATGAGTTTTCGATATTTCGGCACTGTTGCAAGCGCCATGATCACGGGACAACTGTTTCAAGTTCTCCCGTGATCATGGCGCTGAACTGGTTTAAGTTTTCCCGATCATGGCGCTTGCAACAGTGCCGAAATATCGGAAACTCATAATAAATAGGGTACGTGGTATAAATCCCGAATCAAATAACTCTAGTGATAGTGACCATGAAAGTTTAAATCAGTATAGCACAGCAATGATAGATACAGGCATAAATAGGCTATTTGACTGGTTTTTGAAATCCATTTTATATTATTAAGTATAGAGGTTGAAGAACCCAGTAAAAGTAGTTTTTTTTTTAATTCTGGTACATATTTGCTGAAAAATATCAAAATGAAAATTGAAAATTTAAATAGCGCGCCAAAACGCTATTTTGTCAATATGGCGCTGCAATGCGGTCGGTGACATCACCTGCCTGTCTTGTGATCTGTACCTGTAGCACATAATCATCTACATACATTTGTTGCAAACAAATAAAGATAGTGCAATTGGATCTATATTTTAATAGTGACTTATGTAATAAAATGAGTTTCAAATGGTATCAAAATGTATAAACACTTCTACAAAAACTTCGGAAAACTATTTGTTAGAGTTCAAAAGAAAGTCTAAGTGTGCCGAAAGTGGTTGCATGTAACTATTTCGGAGGGATTCTAATAACATAGCGAATAGAACAAATATTTTTTTCTGTGAGGATCATTTCGATGTAAGTAAACAAAATATTTATAACTTTTAATAATTATCAGGAATATAAATATTTTGTTATTGGTTTAAGGTTATAATACTTCTAATGTTTTTAACAGAATGCCTCTTGCAACTCACTTCGAATGTTTCCGATGTTTTCATAATATTCAATAAACATTACACTTAAAGATCCCGAATAACTAGTTTGTTTGTTACAGATTTTAAATGAATGGGCCGGTTACTGCTTTCTGCTTTACAAAATCGTTGTCCATGGTAAAAGTTGTTGAGAGAATTTGTAAAATATTGTAAATAAATCACACAAAAACAATGGATACTATTATTATAGGAAATTATTATCAAAACGTTTTGAAAAGCTATTGAAACACGAGTAGGCAAACGAAGTTATCAAGCAGGTGACGTCATCATATACCCGACCAATCAGGAGCGTTTCGTGTTACGTGACAAACGTTTAAATAAATGCCTTTTTATTTCTGAATTTATAAATAAATCGTTTATTATTTTCAACTTCTGATACTAAATAACTATTTTTAAACTCATAATATAAGCTGATAATAGTAATTCGCACTTTATTTTTCGCATTGTCAAATAGCCTATTCCATGCATGCAATATGCAAATTATACGGTTGATGCTCACGAGCCCGAGGAATGTTCGAAAATTCGAAACTCCTGTTGGCCGACCCAGGGATCGAACCTAGGACCCCGTCATCTTGGCTAACGAGCTGTTAATTTTGTATAGCAAGAAGAAACTGTGTATAATCTTCTGCGCTTCGATTAGTATATTAGTATTCTTATGATTAGTATTCTTCGCCATAACGTGCGCCGCGGCTGTCACTGACCGTGTGTTACTTCCGCTGTAGCCTGGACATCTAGGTCACTTATGTTTCCTGATCACTTGATATTTTTAGCCTATTGCCTTCAAATCTGTACCCACAGATCTGTTACCTCTTTAACTATTCCATGTATGTACCGGCTACAGTCTTCTTGGTACGGTTTCTGAATTTTTAAAGTAGCCAAACTTAATGACCGTCTTGAAACACCATCATTGTTATCATCAGCCTACTTCAGCCTTCGGACTCGCCTCTCTACAAGAAGTTTGCCAAAATCACCATACTTGGAAGTAGGCAATTCTATTTCAGCACAGTACCAATTGAAATATGTATTTACTGTGACCCCGAGATCGATTACGCATTTGAGGAAGATCCAAAATCGTGACATTTCAATTCGTGGTGTTACCTCAGCGCTCCTTCAAAACTCTTTGCAGCGAGGTTATTTTTCGCTACCATTCAAATAAACAGTATTTTTTAACGTGGTCATATCTGATCGCGAGCACCGCAGCGTCCAAGTAGGTCTGGTAGGCTTCGTAAGAGACTGCCTGGATGCTACCACCCTCCTGCCGGAGTCCAGAGCTAAACAGTTTTTCTGTTCTAAGTAAGCTCGTTCCGTCTTCTCAACCGTATAGTTAAGTAAGTAGTTAAGAGCAAGCCTATTGATTATAAAAAAAAACGATAGCACAAACTAGATGTAGAACATCCAAATCCATCGATGACCACTATCCTCAGTCATGAGGGAGCGCCCACAGGGAGAGAGCTATGTCAATAGATATATAGATAGATACTCTTTATTGTACACAACAAGTCAACTATAGTAATAGTGGTACATTTAGAGCTGTAGAATTTGGGCGGTGTTATCGCTGAAAGCGATTGCATCTAGACAACCTTCAGGTAGAGGACAAACAGTTAAGAGGGGAAGGCAGCGAAGTATTTTTCAAGTAAATAATAAATAAAGGGTTTTCCGCACATATTTTCTCAAATGTAGCTATCAAGTGTTACCTCGGCGACGATAGTGTCTCTCGAAGCGTACAGCCACTGGTCGCATGGCTGCAGGTCTTCGCCGAAGGCTTCCTTCTGGCAGGCCTGCTCCGGCAGCATCGTTCGCCGCAAGCATTTCTGCTCGCGACCAGAACTCGGCAGCGCCAGCCAGTCTGGGCTGTACTCCGTACTGTTTGAAGCTTCGCACTCGGGTACCAGGCATCTGGAAACCAGAAAAGCATTAACTATGTATTAATTATATTTTACTGTATGCATGTGCCGTTGAAATAAAAGCTACTTTTTAAGTTCGTGTTTATTAGGACAGCACCTTACAGCGTCTAAAGCGCCGGGATTTTGGATCAAACTCGTGTTTATTAGGACTATTTTGTAATATCTGTTAAAGATAATAATTTAAAATTTAATGACTGTAGACATTGCGCAAATTCCAGAAACCAATTAATATTCTATATGTCGTTTTTATAACAGTAAAAACTCTTTAACAAAAATACGAGTACTGTTCACTTAACAATAACTTTTTTGAACATAAATTTTAATTGGGAGACGTCAACAGGACTTATTCATATTCATATTCATTTATTCACTCATAACATAATTAGAATGGCTACAAACATTTAGGTACAAGAGATGGTAAAAGTAATTACATTATGACCTCAACGAGGTATTCGTGAATTATTATCAAATAAAATAAATGTCAACTAAGTAATTAAATCACATTAATATTACAATCAAATTAAAAATCATGTAAGTACAAAGTAAGTCACTATGTAGAACAAAATACAATGTCAAATAAAATTAAAGGATGTCAAAGGAAAATTAATGATTATAAATGCTATTTAATAATGTCAAGAAAATAAAATAAAAATTAAGTAACAATTGTCAAAAGATGTCAAAATATTCATTTATATTCAATTAAAATTTGTCATTAAAATATTCGTTAATACTATAATATGCCTTCAGAATCAAAAATTTTCTCAATACTGTATAAAATTAAGTACCTTGGAGGGCTTTAATACAGCTAGGCAAACTATTATGTATTTCATCATCTTATACATTGTTCTGATCTCATTTGACTATTTAAAGCACTCGTATTTTGGAAATCAGAAACAACGAAGGTACCACAAACACCCAGTCCCGATAAAATGTAGAAAAACACTTTTCTATATTAATCCGTCCTGGAATCGAACCCGGGACCTCGGAGCAAACGACACCTTGAAAACTGGTGTGTACGCCACTCCACCATGCCACGGAGGTCGTCAGGAAGAAGAGGTTTTTGCCAAATTTCTACGCTAGCGTAGTCGCCCTAGGATGAGCAGGATCGGTGCCCTTTTATTTTCGGTGAACACAAAAATCATACTGATTATTAAAAACCTTCTTCACAAAAAAAATAACAACTTAAAGTGTAAAAAACATCTATTTTTATGTGAAGTACTTAATGATAATCGGTGATTTCTTGTTTGGCATGAAAATTGTTTATATTTTAAAGCTGTCCCTATTTTCTACCCATCAGGGTGGTTTTTTTAACTTTCTATCTTCCCCATTTTCTACCCATCAGGGTCTTTTTTTTTTTGCAAGTTGCAAGTATTCCTGAATTTAAATATATTGATTTTAAATAATTCGCACACTTAACTCGAAACTGTTGTAACTCAAAAACATCCAAAATTCAGATAATGACATATTTATGTTCCGCGCTATTGATAATAATGTCTATTGTGTTCCTAACAAGCGCTCAGGCTACATAAAATTACAACAAATCTCTCGTTGATTATTCAATCATCAGTCTTTTACGGTTTACTAAATTACGACAGAAATGATTTGACACAAACTTTCGGATGAATCTTTTTCTATCTAGATATTTTATATAGGATTTTAAACTTTCTTGTTGCATTTTTACACTTAACACTTAACTCTTACGGGGTTTGATGCAACGAACTACGTTATTTTAAGGTAAATAGTGATTCACCTTCCCGACGTTTCGATCCAAACCCTCGAAAAATGTACCTTCTTGACGACTCGGCTGACTGTCCGAGTGACAAAATTGTTAAAGAAGCACGGGTAGAAGAAAACATTTCGTCTCAACCAGCCAGACGACGCCGAGCGCCTCCAGTCTGCCCGCGACCATGATTCGTGCAACCGTATACCTCTACCTATATCCGTGTAACTATAAACCTTATAATAACGTAGTTCGTTGCATTAAACACCGTAAGTAAATAAATAAATATTTCAGACATGCCTCACTGGGCCACACAGAGCCATCTAGTCCCAAATTAAGCTACTATTAAGTACCCTGTCGTATGGGGTACTAGACAACCGATAAACATACTTATATACTTTTTTTATAAATAAATACTTATAATACATAGAGTAAGTGTTAAGTGTTACATATTTTATGTTAGATACATAGTGAAAGGAACAATAAAAGATTACGACCTTTACTTGTTTTACTGAGCTCCATAGTCTAAGTGATAAAATCTCAAAAGAAATATCCAATTTTTTTTACTGGGAATTTTATTTTATATTGATGTTGCTCTAACAATAATATTAAAAGCAAACGAGCAGATTATATTTTTTTAATAATTCTCTTATTGTCTCCAGCCTGCGTACTCAAAGATGTAACACGTACAAACGTGGTGTGGGTGTGTACCAAACGTGACCTGAGATGATTTTTATTTATCTTAAGTACTTACTCGTTAAAAGAACATAAAATAAACCTAGTAGTGTAGGAATCCGTACCTCAAGGAAAAATACTTTGTTGTGAGTATATCTGTCTAGCAAGATCTTTCTCTTCTGAAAGGCGTACAGCAGGCTTACTCTTGACAAGTTCGAGTTACGATCAAAATCGAATCGACGTCGAGAATTAGTGATTTGGTACTCTAAAAAGTGAACCTAAACCTTTGAGTCGATGGTGATTACGTTATTAACCGAAAATATTTAACGGATCGCCATTTTAGATCGATCTTGACTTGATTTTGATTTCGATTCGATTGAGTTTCTTCAGATTTTGGCTAAGTCGAATCGAGATCGAACTTAAATCAAATTCAAGAGTAAGGGGGCTGATTAAAGTTAAAATTATAACCAAACATCTGTGAAAACTCAAATCTTATGGAGGCTAGGCCCAGAACCTGTAAACAGTGCCAAAAGTTAGGGAAAAATTCTTTATAATGGCTTCGTTTTATGGCTCAAACAAAAATAAACTTATTAGAATAGCAATACTAAACAACAAAAACTATCATAGTCAAGTGGTATCATGACACTTTGATGACATCTGTCAGTATTGACAATTCAAACAATTGATATTGATTGCTTACTTTTGCTTGTTGTATTAATAACACAAAAGAAAGAGTTTTAACTTATGTTATGCCTAAAGGATATATATTTGCAAAAGATATAATATTAGCTTTTTACGTGAGATTATGACGAGTGACAAAAGTATGAAAAGAAAGAATGTCAAATATTGACAAAGGAAATCTGACAGCTACTGACATTTAAGAGTTTATGGTTTATCTTTTTTTTTTGTCAAACGCCATCTTGTATGCCTAATTGAGAGGGATATTTATTAGATTGTATTTATTTTAGAGCCACTAAATTATGCCTTATATACAGTTGTTTGTATTTTTCCCCAAGTCAGTAGATTTTTCTTGATTTTTTAGAATACTGTACAATGTCTGGGCCTGTTACGGGACATCTCTTTTCATACATTTGTTGGCGGCAGTCGCAAACTTATAGAGTAGGTACAACGCATTGACCCAGAATCATGCAATTGAGTAAAAAGCAATAGATTATAGCACTAGTAAAGGAATGAAACCGTAAACCGTAAAGGTACTTGTTCTTGCAACAGTGTCATAGGGTAGGTGGCGCTGCTTTATCGTGCAGGACAGCGTATGCCGAGTCTGCTTACCGCTAGTAGCAAAGCTAGGCCTTTAATCAGAGGTCGTCTGTCGGCTCGCTAAGTGATCAACGAGCGATGTCACAACGACATCCAATTCCTAGACTACCAAGCCCTGCAATTAGGGTTGCCATCCGCTGCCATCTTTGTTTGAAAATTGCAAATGCTTGCACTTGTATAAGACAATTTTCTTGCCGTTCCATAAATTCACCGTGCGGGTGCCGGCTCCATCGTGTGGTAGAAAAAGAAACTTCGAGAAGCTCCCGGGACTTGTGACACGGGTGTTGGTTTAAGGGGCCCCTTTTCGACGTTCATCATGTTAAGATCGTTAACCTACACTAAATGTTACAAAATAATATAATAATACATAATCTTTATTTGTAATAACAGTCTTTTTCTTTTTTACATAAACAGGGGACTACGTTTGTATGGAGAAACGGCCCTTGTGTTTCCTCTTAACAACTACATTAGTCAAAGACTGTATAGCAGTTATTAGCGCCCACCTCAAACATAGATCAAGATTACAGTAAAGACATAAGAATTAGCTGGATGACAATAAAAAAAATACACATTTTTATATATTTGACATTAATTATTATAAGTAACTAGCTGATGCCCGCGGCTTCGCACGCGTGGGTTTTGATCTGTTACAAAGTTTTCGTCATGACCTACCTCCCTCTCCTCCACTCTTTTCCTCCACTTCCTTTGCCTACGGTGCCGAAGGTGCCCATCTCGGGCGAGGTGGTGGTGGACACTTAGTGGGAGCCGATACGTCGTTGCCGACTTACCAGGGCCCGTTGATACAATAGTTGGATGAAAGGGGCCAATTAAACTGTTTAGGGATCCGGTGTTAGTTCTCCTAGCGAACCGTGGTCCAAGCGAGCTCGCACCACATCTGTTTGCATTTACATGAAATCTGAAGTACAATATCATTTGAAACTTTCAAAACTGTCAACGCTGTAGTAAAACAAACCATTAAAAGCAGCTTGCAAGGCTTTATTCGAATATGATCAACGCTGGCGTAGAGCCCTGGAAGAAGTGGCCCTGTGTAAAAAAACCACATTCTTAATTTCCAACCAAGAAGGTTACCTTTTTTCTCGATCCATAAGCGTTAAAAAGGCGATTTTACAAAGACAATTTGCTTGCATACTACGTTTGGATAGAAGACCGGTGTAGTACCAGCATTGGTGTAGAGCTCTGAAAAAGCCAGTCCTATGTCATTCTCCCTTCATGATCGATAAACGAAGTTTCAAGTACCTCAATATGATGTTAAACACAAATAATTAACCACAAAATTTTCAACCGTTTTTCACCCCCTGAAATATTTAATTATAAAAAAATCCTTATAAACAACATAACAAAATTTATACCAAAAAGCTGACGTAGTTTCACAAAACTTTCATGTGGGATGTAGGTTCGAGGCATGAATGGTAGAGGATGATCAGTAGGATAAAAAGTGTTCAGAAACTTGACAGGATAGAGAACTGATTCGACTGTACTGACCACTGTTTCTATAAATTTTTATATTTCTTCAGCTTCAAATGATGTGAGAAAAACATCATTAATTACTGCTGCTTGGTCATTATAGTGGGTGCGTGGTGGTAGCTATTCCTAAGTTAAACAACACGGAATTATGAAATGAGGTGATTTTTTTTTCAACGTTTTATTTTCATGTTTTAAAAGTGTATTTTTTTAAATATGGAGGATATTAAATAAAAAAGATAATTTGGATGCGTTAGAAAGGCAGTTTCACTAAACAAACTTTGCCAGGCCCCCAAAAGCGGTGCGTCCTAGAAAAAATAAATCGTTACTAAATGGAAGTTTATCAAATTATCTTCTAAATGGAAGCTTGTCAAATGGTCTACCAGTCTATATTGATTTAATCCACCAGTCAGCTGCTTAGTGTTGTTGCAACACACCTGTTACCTTTTCTTACCTGAGATACGGGTCTATGCCCAGTTTAGGAATTATTTTTGTACTGCTTAATATAGTTGATAATGTCATAAGGTACAACAGTGTAATTCTATACACTTTTTTCGATTTCCCGACATTTGTCTCTACCGTATAAACAAAAATCAGCCAAGTGCAAGTCGGACTCGCGCACGAAGGGTTCCGTACCATTGACTACGAAAACAACAGTAGGTACCTACATTAATTTAGTTAATGTAGTGCCTACCTGTTACCATTTATTGATATCAAGCAAAAATAAGCAAAAAATTGTTTTTTTTTGTGTGGGGACCTCCCTTAAATATTAATTTAATTATTGATTATTAAAGTTAGAAATATAACTGAGTGTTTTGTGAATATTTCAAGTGCCTACCTGTTGCTATTATTAATATCGAACAAAAAAGGACAAAAAAATCGCGTTTGTTGTATTCCCATACAAAAAACGCCATTTTTTTGTCCCTTCAATATTTGTTTTATTTTGTTTTTAGTATTTGTTGTTATTGCGGTAGCAAAAATACATAATTTGTGAATGTTTCAACTGTCTAGCTATCGCGGCTCTTGAGATACAGCCTGGTGACAGGCAGACGGACAGACGGACAGACAGCGAAGTCTTAGTAATAGGGTTCCGTTTTTACCCTTTGGGTACGGAACCCTAAAAATGATTAAGTTCTAAATAATACCATTCTTATGGTAAGTACCGATATTTATTTTCTGAATATGTACCAATATACATATAGATAAGACATCCAATAGGAATTTTAAAGTTTTGTCTTTTCGTTACATAGCCTCCTTATTTCTTCGTCAACTTTGTCCTACAGGGCATATGGAATACGTCGCGGCTAGAATAAAATTGGTGTCACATTTTCTTGAAGCACTAATTGAGCTTTGTAGTTTGATATTCAAACAAGAGTTCCGTCAAACACCATTGTTAAATCTTCTAGTAATCTGTCCAATTTTGAGTTGTTGATAATTTACTAACTGAATTTTATCCAACTCTTCAAATTCTAACTCACAAGGATCCCGTGGAGCACAAAAATATAATATAATACGTTTTCTGATGTAATTCTGGGCTCAAAGATGTATGATTGACGTGTATTTCCTTGTATCGATATCATCACATCTGTTCAGTTTTAAGTACGTATCTAACCGTTTAATTATGTTTTTGAATGTTTCGTCCTTGTCTAATGGTACCGAGTTCAATTTAGATGTCCTGAGATTTGTTTGTGACCGACCTTTGCTCCTCAGTACCTTCTGCATACATGGAATTATTTCGTGCTATCGAATTCAAACTCTGCAGTTTTAGTTTAAGCTGAAGGTCATTTTTTTCTTCAATCTCAGTTTCCAACTGTGGGTCATCAGTAATATTATTTGTAGTCGTATCTCTTCCAAATTATTCTTGGTAAATTTGTTCATTTGTCACTTCACCAGCTGATCACTCACTAATTTTAATTCATAATCAGAAATTTCTCGTATGTTTTGTATCTGGCTGCCGAATTTTGTAATGCAGCCTTTAATTAAAGTTCTACACGTTTTAATTCAGTTAATTCATCCATTTCGGCGCCAATTATTAAATTCAAAAATAATACCATTCTGTTTGTAAGAAATTACCTATTTATTTTCTGATTGACACGTTGAATGTCATAACAAACTAAGTAAAGTCAGAGAGTACAAATATGTAAAGAGTATGGATATGACGTGGAACCGAACAAACTTTGCCCCCATTTTTTATCCCCTTAAAGATTAAATTTTCAAAAATCCTGAAAGACGTAATTCTTAATTTTTAATCAGGTAGCTGGATACCAATTTTCATCGACTTAGCTTCAAAACTGACGGAGTTTCATACAAACTTATGGGGCCCTTTTTACCCCCTTAGAGGCGGAATTTCCAAAATTCCTTTCTTAGTGCTCACCTACACTATAAAAGGAAGCACGGTGAAAATTTTCAGATTTTAAATCCCAGTAGTTTGGGCTGTGCGTTGATATGTCTGTCAGTCAGTCAGTCAGTCAGTCATTAAATCAGTTTTCATTTTTATATATTTAGATAATACATTTTCTAGAATAACTATTTTTCCTACTGCCAAGGTTTAAACCCATTAGGTACCCTAACGGCGACTGCTCTAACTCCATAAAAAACAGCCACTAGGACAATAATTTGGAAAGTAAAATAAATATCAAACTAAAATTTTGAGATTCCGATCTTTATAAAAATATTTTTATCAAAAATGATGATATCAAATTTCTAACTTTACTCCTGTTACTTTACTTTAACTAACTGTATTTATATGCATAAGTTGACATAGACTGATTTCGCCTTGTTATATCATTTACCTAATACCCTGTATTACGTGAATAACTATGATTTTCATTGTAAGACATCCTTAGGTTTAATGACTTGTTTCCTGGGCATCATGCAACAATGGAGACGCAATTAGATGTAGCACACCATCAGCCGGACACGCGGCCAGTTCATGGTTAGCTTTGCTATTACGGATAACTAAACTAAAGCTGAACTTTAAATTTGTAATCCAATAATCTTCATTTCGTATTAATGAATAAGGCCTAAATTTGAGAGTTATGAAGGACTTATTTATATTATAATAGAATCATTTAATTGAATATTAACATACTTAATTTTCCCGTCCACAACCCTTTTGAATTTTCTTTGATTTCAAAACAATAGTCGATTAACTGTGATTGATTGTTACAATTAAAAACAATTAATCACATTAAAAAAAAAATTAATAGATTTTCATTCAACGGTAATGTCTAATGCCAACGCCTTTTCTTTTGTATGACCTAGTTTGTTGTAATCCACCTCCTCGGTTCCTTATTAGCGATGCGTCTGCGCATCCGCAACTTGAGGAATTGTCCGCTTGCGAGCGATCTACGCATGTCTGGGTATTTTGGTGCGTTCAAGTCTGCATTTTAAAAACCTAAAATCTTATAAACGCAATTGGGAAACGACCAGTTTAACCCATGAGCGCAATTATTTACACCTTCCAAATACATCAATCTACGAGAAAAAAAACAAATGACGTATTTTTTCTTTTGGTATAGCCCAGTACAAAAAAGTCAAGATAAAGCACTTAGTAAACGTCCTCCAAAAATCTAAAATTTTTGATACGGCCGCCCAACAACACTTTTTTTACGCGTTGCGCATCTCATTCATTCAGTGCAATAGGTACTATTCATAAGTTTTTGATTTTCCCTTTATACCTTAACAGGTCTAGAACCGTAAAAATTGTAAACCATGTCGCGATAAATATTTTCGGGTGACAACGTGCATTACATTTTTAACTTCATAAATAGGCTCTAAATACGATACTAAACGCCTATCAAATTTGTGGAAAGTGGTTAAAATTTCATCCTGTAGACTGATCGTGAAAGTGCTAATTACTATTATTCGTGGTCTATTCTATAGCATTTTCTGTTCAGTTCTTCCGGAAGCGCCATGATCATGGAAAACTGCTAAGTTTTTTCTGTACAGGACCCTACGAGTCTCATTCACACTAACCTAGTTTTTGTTCTTTATTTTATAACAGTCAGTCATTTTAAGTTAAAGTTAAGGCTGAAATCCTTAGATTATGATGAAACCGAACTTATAATATATCTTCTGTTATGTACACACATGCGTGCGCGCACACACACACACACACACACACACACACACACACACACACACACTCACACTCACACACACACACACACACACACACACTCACACATACACACACTCACACACACACACGCGCGTAAGAGTGTGCCAAGGAAGGGCGACTCCTTTTGTTCCAGGTGCTTCCAGCGCTTACTATAAGGATCATTAGTTTTAGTTATTTAAAAATGTTTTATGGTAAAATAAAATAATTTGAAAATAATGTTCATTGAAAATAATTTGAAAATAATTTTCATTGAGGGGCCGTCGTCACATAATTAGTAGTAATCAGTGGTATTAAGTATGATCTGTAATATTATAGACAAAAGCGCTGTTTTTGCTCCCTTCAAAATTGTTTTTGTCATCTATTGTGCAAATATTTAACGCTGCAAAAACTCACTTCATTATCTTTAGTTCTTATTGCTAGTTTTTTGTGTTATATAAAGGAAGATTTATTGAAGGCCTCCGTGGTGGAGTAGCATACGCACTTTCAAGGTGTATCCGTGTATGTCGCTTGCTCCGAGTTCCCGGGTTTGATTCCCGGAGAATGTAGAAAAAAAGGATTTTTCCAACTTTCCCATTTCTAGGTGGTAAGTCAATTGATATCAATATCGTCAATTTTCTTTATTTATTTATTTATATTTGGTACACTGACGGGATACAGTCATCGCATACTATAATTATTGCAACAAACAAACTTAACTGGACCGTAGCCCATAGATATAAAATGCTAATGTATGCGACCAGGACATTCCGCCCGCAAACATGTTAATTTTAATAATTGCACTGTCAACACATGTTTCTTGCAGTTGTGCGTGCGATGCGGTATGTACGGTATGGCGTTTTTCTCATGATCGCTATTGTTTCGATTCACGTCTCGGCTCATGTAAATTAAGTAAGTACCCGACCGAGTATGTGAAAAGTGGATTGCCTCAAGCAAACGAATCGCTAAACTGCTGCCCATTTACATTGTTGCGACACACGTCTTTTTTTATTTTTTCTGTCCATTTTGTTTTTGTTTGTTTTATTATGTTCTTTGTTTATATGCAGCGTTAACTATTTGTGTATGTTGTATGAGATGCAAATAAACGAGTATGGCCGCCTAGCAACGCTTTGTTTACGCAATGCACATCACATTCATTCATTACGATACTAATGATAAGTTTTTGATTTTCCCTTTATACCTAAACAGGGCTAATACTATAAAAAATTTAAACTATATTGCGAAAAATATTTTCGGGTGAAAACTTGATTTACATTTTTTACTTCATAAATACTCGTACAAAAATTTTGGATAGTGGTAAAAATTTCATCCTGTATATCTTCTTACTAGCTGTTGCCCGCGACTTCGTCCGCGTCAATTTTTGTTATCATGATCGCGATTATTTTTGCAACTTTTTTCACTGATGCTTTGCTCCTATTAGTCGCAGCGTGATGTTAAATTTGATTACCATAAAAAAACATATTGAGTTAATCTTAAAAGATCTTAAAAGAAAGATAAATTATGCCCACTGTCGCGGATTTTATTTAAAATCATTTTAGAGGAATAATAATTATTCCAAACAATTATTGCTTCATACATATTTTTTGGGTTAATAATTATTGTTTAATCGTTTACGCAGCGCACGCAACGGAAGCCTTCAAATATGAATAATTTTTGCCGTTTTTGCAAAATTTTTCACTGATGCTTCGCTCCTATTGGTCGCAGCGCGATGTTATATAGCCTAAAGCCTTCCTCGATAAATGGACTATCCAACCCAAAAATAATTTTTCCATTCGAACTAGTACTTCCTGAGATTAGCGCGTTCAAACAAACAAACTCTTCAGCTTTATAATATTAGTATAGATTACGTAATTAAAATCTTGTAAATCTTACTAACATTATGAATGCAAAACTTTGGATGGATGTTGGTTAATCTTCCGCATTTATACGAGTAATACTGGTAAGATTTTATAGGCGTGAGGCAATGTGAACATTTTAATTCTTGAGGACCCGTTTTGCTTGAGAACCTTGGTTTTGTGTTGCAATACCAAAGCAGATCGTCAACTTATGATTCTAGTAGGTAGAGTTTTTCTCATCGATAGTTTAGCCAATATCATACATTAATTATTACAAAACTACAGTAACATTATAAAAAGTAACCGAATTCCTTTAAACATTGAATCTCTATCTAAAACCTTGTTCGAATCTAAAGTATTTTCCCTAAAACGCCCTCGTTTATGATGGAAGCTTATTTTCGACATTTTCATTTAATAGTTTTATTTTGAATGAGGACCTTAGTGTTTTGGAAAGCACGACAAGTCTTTGATCCTATCTATACCAAAAGATATAAGTGAAAAAACATGTCAGAGCTATAATTGAAAGAATTCTGACACCAGTCATCATTGAAATATAAAAGTAAGTAAAGTAACGGTCTATAATCATCCCACTGCAGGGCAAGGGCCTTCATCGTTGAATTCAAGTTATCCCACCAATGACGGGTGCAGGCATAATCCCCACGCTTGTCAAATGTGAGTTGGAGATCACAAACCCGAGCAATTTTCGAAAATTTGAAACTTGTTGCCCGACCCGGGGATCTAACCCAGGAGCCCGAGGTCTAGGCCCGATATTACTACTAGACCAACGGGGCGTAAAGTAATATCATAAAGTATCAGCAATTTTTTAAAGCAAGAGTGAATAGGCTGCTTCTGGGTAAGCTCGCTCCATCTTAGGCTTCTTCTTAACTTGTTAAGTATGTAGTCAACAGCAAGCCCATTGAATATTAAAAAAAAGCCAAATATTCATCTCACTGCAGGACAAAGGTCTCTATTATTGAATTCAAGTTACCACAGCGATGATCAGCATCATTTTCCCAGTGAGAGACTTCAAAGCCCTCACCTGTAAGGCACATCTGCAGCCAGGAACACATAGTTGATGGCGTACAGCGAGGCCATGAACACAGGCAGCGCCAGCATCACGTAATTGCTGAGGTGGAACCGCCTCAACTGGCCCAGCTCCTGCATCAGGCGGTCGGTGTCCACGCCGCCGCTCCCAGCAAAATTCACTTCTACTCTTTTTGACATTTTCAAGTTGAGTTTTTTGGGTTTCAAATAAATGTTTACACTATTTCGAAAATTGTTGATAGGATAGGTATATAACTAAAAAACACTGCACGCATTTATTAAACTTATACTTTGTATTCTTTTACATAAGTCGTAACATCCTTAATGTTTACACGACAAAATTTAAAATAGCAGCTCTCTTAAAAGTTTATCAAGAAAAGTTAAATTATTTAAAACTTAAATTTTATTCTATAAAATTAAAATTATTCACAAAAATTCTTGTTTAGTTAAAAATCGTAAAACGTATCGCTCACGCTCAAATTTTAGAACAGTTAAAAAACCAAATGATTTAGTAAATCGCACACGTATGATTGCACCGACCGCATGAACGCGCGAGTTGTGCGCGGGAGTACGCGCGAATGATGCGCCCGCGCCGCGCGCTGCGAGCCGTAGGACATTTACTATCAATGTCTAAATAAGCTGCACCGTTTACCCTGGCTGTTTATACATATGATCCTTATTTGTAAACTTCCTACATTATTATTGATTGCTAAGTATACAAAACTGTTATCTATTCCGAATGTCCTATATCTGTCAAAAGCAAATTAACTATTACATATCTCACATCGAAATCAATAACAACACAATACAAGAATAACAAAAACATTACATAACTTATTTTTGCTAGGAATTAGTTTCGTAGAAACCTAATTTTTCCAATTGTTTCCCAATTTCCTGAAAAAGATCTATCGTCGAATCCATCTCGGTTAGGTATCTTTCAGGAAACTCCGAAATATCTTGGCGTCCAAATTACCTCTGTGTCTCAAGACGAAAAGTGGTAGCTTAATATGGGTTTCATAAGGAGGCTCAAGGTCGCACAGCAGGCAATGGAGAGAGCCATGCGTGGCATTTCTCTGCGTGATATAATATCGCTCGAAGAATAACGGAGGTGAAGAGAGCGGGACAAAAAGAAGAACCGGTGACCGTTGGGGTGACAAGGTTCTGGAATTATTACAAAGCAACGTTTAAAAAAATTGGTGGCTCCTTTCACGCTTTTTGTCAGTCCGTTAAATTTTAGTACAAAAAGTTTTTTATCCATGACTAAGGTGTTTTTAATGGTAGTAGTTAGTTTTGAGTTAGGTCACATATTTACCTTAGAAGCCTCGAAACAGTACTTACATACAGCAACCATAATGACAATGTGATACCCACTACATACTTATTAACAAAGGACATCTGGTACATTTGCATGACTAGTTGTTGTTACCTTAACAGCTTTACGTTAAATATTTATAACTATACTGTAGTAATAAAGCAGAAATATAACGAAAACCAATTTATTAGTTCCCGTTTTTATTTATTTCTTGAAATGACGACCTCCGTGGCGGGGTGGCGCACACCGGTATTCAAGGTGTCGCCTGCTCCGAGGTCCGGGGTCGATTCCCAGATCAATGTAGAACAAAGTGTTTTCCTACATTTTCTCGGGTCTGGGTGTTCGTGGTATCTTCGTTGTTTGTGATTTCCAAAATACGAGTGCTTTTAATAGTTACTCAAATTAGTATATCAGAACAATATTATACGTGATGTTTTTCACTTTTATTTTTGACGTGACAACGTCTTAAATTAGGTTGCGGCTGGGAGTCACTTATGAAAAAGTGTAACGCTCGGTAACGTTACGATGAGTCACCGAACGAGAGAGAGGCCCGCCGAATGCCTTGCGTCTCTCTCCCACTCAACTATGATCGGTCTGCCGCGCGCGCATCGACTTGACTTTCGCAAGACACATTACAGCAGAAACACTTCCTTTCATTTCATATTTCTCCTATCATCGTCCTATCCTCAACAAAATCACTCAAATAGGAATTAGTTAAGTTTAAGTTTACATGTACAATGTTTTAGTAAACAAAATATATTTCTATAGTTAAAATTTGTGCAATTCTTATTTTCATTCAATTCCTTGTTCCTATTGTGCAATTTAATTATATTCATATCAATAAATATTCTACCGAGAAAAAGACGTTGTCACGTAAAATCTTCGCCCGTAAAACCGACTTTACAGGCAACCATTTTATTGTATATTTAATTGCGTGTATTCAAGCTGACAGATAACATGCGTTTGTGGTTTATTAGTAGTAGAAAGATCATCAATGTTACAGTCGTCCTCTGTTACTTCTGCCTCCAGTCCATCCTATATTAAGATTAAAATACACTCTAATAGAGAATTCGATGTTTACAGAAGGACATAGCTTCTACAAATAAAACCAAGTGTGTGTCGATCCACGCGCAAGGGTTCTGTAGTTCCACGTCGCAAATGCTTTGACTAAATTTTCTAATAATGTAGCTTAGATATGATAATGTGTAAGCTATAATTTATCCCGAAACTTCATGTAGTTCCAGGGGAATACTGCAACAATTGTTTATTTTATGAAATCGCAGGTAGCGCTGTCGTTAGGTTAAGATTGTTGCTAGCAACACAAGTTGTCTATGATAATTTATCAAGGAGCTTTTAATGTCTCTGTTTTTTTTTAATAGTGCTCTCAAATTATCTGTGCTAACTGGCGAGACAGTAGGTGTTAATACATGTGTTCTACTTCTCAATCTCTTCGGACGAAGCTATCGTATATTTATGATAGAACATCACGTACAGGTAAGTTCGTTTAATCATCAAGTATAATAGTTAAAATTAATGTTGTTACGTAATCATGCCAAAACGGGTTCACGGGTCTAAATGAAAGGCATTGACATAGATTTCATATTGGAATAAATTTCAGAGTTTTAAATTTTGAAAAAAAATATAACACCCGTTTTAACCTTACCATTCCCCTGCAAAGGCGCGAACAATAGACAGCATTTCATGTTTTTTTTGTGTTTGTAATGTCCCGATCAAAACATTTCGATTGGATTTCCTAGATTATTTCTGAGTGGTAAGATTTCAAATAAATGTAATTTGTTGAAAATTAACTTTGAATAATATCAGTATATAAACTTGAAAAATTTTGTCTCAGGCGGGACTCGAACCCGCATCTCCTCGCATGCCGGGCGGGCGCCATACCATTAGGCCACCGAGACACTGCGACACGGCGCGAATTTTTCAAGCGTATTCTTACGCTGTGAGCCAGCGTTGTTTCATCAAATGTTAGGAGTTTGCACCCTTAACACCCGAAAGAAACATCTTTGCAGATGTTTGACAGTCAGTTAAGATGAAACAGCTATTTATATACTTTATTTGATATTTTAGCAATTTAATTGCACTTATAATATCAGTATATAAACTTGAAAAATTTTGTCTCAGGCGGGACTCGAACCCGCATCTCCTCGCATGCCGGGCGGGCGCCATACCATTAGGCCACCGAGACACTGCGACACGGCGCGAATTTTTCAAGCGTATTCTTACGCTGTGAGCCAGCGTTGTTTCATCAAATGTTAGGAGTTTGCACCCTTAACACCCGAAAGAAACATCTTTGCAGATGTTTGACAGTCAGTTAAGATGAAACAGCTATTTATATACTTTATTTGATATTTTAGCAACTTAATTGCACTTATAATATCAGTATATAAACTTGAAAAATTTTGTCTCAGGCGGGACCCGAACCCGCATCTCCTCGCATGCCGCTGGCTCACAGCGTAAGAATACGCTTGAAAAAATCGCGCCGTGTCGCAGTGTCTCGGTGGCCTAATGGTATGGCGCCCGCCCGGCATGCGAGGAGATGCGGGTTCGAGTCCCGCCTGAGACAAAATTTTTCAAGTTTATATACTGATATTATAAGTGCAATTAAGTTGCTAAAATATCAAATAAAGTATATAAATAGCTGTTTCATCTTAACTGACTGTCAAACATCTGCAAAGATGTTTCTTTCGGGTGTTAAGGGTGCAAACTCCTAACATTTGATGAAACAACGCTGGCTCACAGCGTAAGAATACGCTTGAAAAATTCGCGCCGTGTCGCAGTGTCTCGGTGGCCTAATGGTATGGCACCCGCCCGGCATGCGAGGAGATGCGGGTTTGAGTCCCGCCTGAGACAAAATTTTTCAAGTTTATATACTGATATTATAAGTGCAATTAAGTTGCTAAAATATCAAATAAAGTAACTTTGAATAATATTTGTATGAAAGACCCAAAGCCGGCGTAAAAGAACTCACGGACGGAGACTTACAAGACAATAAGATATTAACATCTAGTCTTAATTGATAAATGTGATAATAAATTAGACTATTAATAACACTTTTCTCCGCGTTATATCTGAGGTCGAAGACCCACTTATCAATTTATTAGAACTATAAATATAGAATCAGATAATAAAAGTACTTGCACTGGCAAGCTTAAATAGCCATACTATTGTTTCTGCTTTTAAATAGCTTAGTGTATTTGTCTTGTTTATTTGCATTATTTAAATGTATGTTTACTGTTTATTATATGTTTAAATAAATTAGAAACATATGTACTTAAATAAATCCCAGAAAACAATATTAATTCACACTTTAAGAGGAAACACAAGGGCCGTTTTTCCATACAAACGTAATCCCCTGTTTCCTCCCTGGATAATGCCAGTAGAGCACTAATTTTTATTACATAAATCTATAGCCACTATAAGCAAGTGTCTATGTTTTCCTTTTTTTTTATAAATTATTTAATATAACAGATATGAGTTTTCAAAAATATAAAAATTTCGCCAGATTTTCCGCTGCGTTCAAACATCTAGAAAACAAATTAGGCTAAATTTTAGAAAAAAAGCAGAATATACAAACACGGCCAATGCCTTTCTTTAAATTTTAATGAAAAAGTATTTAAATCGGTCTAGTTTTGGAAAAGAAATCTACGGACTACGAAACGTTGATTTTGTGTGCTTTTAGTAAGTAATTTCGGTCCAAGATGCAGTTGTCTTTATCACGCTCTGCGGGGAGGCGTTCGGGCACTGCGCGACAGCAATAGGTTGTACAAATACCTAGTTTTCAATTCTCTCGACCTTAGTGTTTCCGACGCTGACATGAGCCAAATTCAGCTCAATGAAGATTGTTTTGCTTTAAGTCTATGGCTCGTATTGTTGCCAAATTCTATGTAGTTGTAATTGATCATATTCATGACTAGGTGGTTGTTTCCAAAACACGATTCTAAAAACTTTTCTCGATAGAAAATAATCTCAAAGTAGCCTCTGAAAATACATAAATTACCATTTTTCTCAGCAGTCCGTATAACAATGATAATAAAATTTTGCTATATTGTATATTACATGTTGCTTAAGCAAATGGCTGATTTAGATTTTTAATAAAATGGCAATTTTAAATTGCACAACGAATTTTGTTGTTTGGCACTTAGGCACTTCTATTCCATGCGCTTTTTCTCTGTCACTCCTACGGGAATCGGCAGTGATAGCTGCCGCTCGTTGCAAAGAAATTCAAAGGCGAATAAATTTGTGGGCGTATTTATTGCTCAAGGTCATCGGCTGCAGTCAGCGTCTTAACGCCCCGTTGGTCGAGTGGTTTGTAAATACCGGGCCAAGAAGTCGGGGTCCCGGGTGTCGGCCAACAAATGTTTCAAATTTTCGAACATTCGAGTTTGTGATCACCAACCCGCATTTGGCAAGCGTGGTGATCTGCCTATACCCATCATTGCTGAGGTAACTTGAATTCAATGATGGAGGCCTTTTCCCGGCAGTGATTATAGGCTGAACTAATTTAATACTTTACGCAGTTACAATACGAGCTATGAAATGAGAAATCGGTGAAGGGCTTAGCGTCACTTGAGATCTTCCTGATGATAAACCATCATGGCGTCAGAGTTTTCAAAGCGGCTTACTACAGGCCTCTGACGTTTAACGACTTCCATCTTCAGGACCAACGGCCTATCATGCCTTCCATAGAACGATCCCTTTTAGTCCCGAGCCGAGCATAGTGGGTAAACTACTGCAACATTACACTAACCGGCTGTTGTTTCAGTTACTTATTATGAACATAAATCAAATTAAATCGACTGACATGTACAAATAAGTTTTCGTGCTTCACCACAGAATAGATATAATTATGTTACCTAACAATAAATAAACCATGTAGTTAAGTACATTTATATTGCACATGACAACGCACTAGGCAACATTATGATTCAGCTTCCGGTAAGTCGTGTAGTTTTACGACATACATATGACACTCGTACTCATAAGTTGGTTGTTTTATTTTTTTGTAAAAATACGTTGGTCAGAAAACACTTTATCTATACGTTTCCTTTTTATATTCAGATTTATAGCTCGACTGATTTCAGACCTACCTCCTAGCGGTCCACCCTAGGCAGCGGCATCTTTGGTTTTCTAACCAATAATGACTGCTAACAGATCCCTCTGTGGTGGTAGGCTTTTTGAGAGGCTGCCTGGATGCTACCACTCTCCTGCCGGAGTTCAGCGCCAAACAGTTTTTCTGTGTTCCGCTGGTGTGTGGGAGAACCAGTTCCTCTAGGTAAGATCTTAGACTTCTTAACCGTATAGTTAAGTACTCGTATGTTGTCAAGAGCAAGCCCATTAATTTTAAAAAACAACTCTTATTAATAATAAGTTTATTCATGGGAAATTATTTACGCCGCGCCTTGTTGATCAAATACTATTGTCCATTACAAAAAAATATGTATGACGGCGCATCGCCAAAGCGTCGCGTCGTACCTAAGCAGTTGCTGTCAGCTATCACCTATGACAGCTGCCACTGGTCGGTGACAGCTAACGTGAAGTCATTCAATGTCAATGTCAGACGTCACACGTCATTGTCAGACGTCAGAATAAGGGTGACAGCCGTCACTCTAGCGGAGCGTCAGGCGGGTAGTTGCACGACGGCCATGTTGAGGGGCAGTCTTGGAACGACCACCGTCCGTGCAACACGCGCTAGACGAATCGCTATTATTCTGCGTCATCCTAGTTTAAAATTTGATTCTTTTTGTTAATTTGATAATTATAAGTGTGCTGCTATTACGTATCATCGTTATTTGTGTGATTTGACCTTGTAAACGCGAATTATAGTGACTTTGATGAACAATCGAGTGTTAATTACATCTACGGTTCCTTGCCCAAGTACCCACACCTGCTCTGATAATGGCTGATCCTGATGAAGACCCTCCTGCTCCTACATCAGAAGTGGGATTCCATGGGCTGCGACCAGAAGAGACGAGATCATCGCAGGAAGATCATAGTGCTAGTAAACTACTAAGCAATATGGAAGCACTACTCTCGCGGATATTTGCAATGTCCCAAAAGCCTAGTACGAGTTCAAGTACTGCCCAACTCCTGCCGTTTAATCCAGACGATACTGATGCTGATATTGAAGGTTGGTGTAACGTAACCGAATTGATTGTGAAAAATAAGTGTTTGGAAGGTGTAGAGTTACTCATGGCTCTCACAAGTGCGCTAAAAGGTCGCGCAGTCTCTTGTATAACTCGATTAAATCTGAATGACCTTACTTGGCCGTTAGTGAAACAAGCATTGCTGGCCAAGTTCTCAAAACCAAAATTACCGCAAGATTATTTTGATGACATTCTGCGGTTCCAAATTGGAATAAAGGAAACAGCATCTGAAGCTGCAATGCGTTTGTGGAATATGATCGAGCGAATACCCAAGACTAATATGCCAGAAGAGATGGTTACAGGGTTCGTGGTATCCGTGCTTTGCCAAAAAGACGGTGTTATACGTCGTGAGCTGAACGCTCACCTCATCAGTACAAGAGATCAACTGTTCCGGATTCTTGGCGGTATTTCTTTAAAGCGGCGTCTTGAATCAGAGACACAAGAACTAGAAGTAAAACGACCCCGTATAAGTGATACACGGTTCCCCGGAAAATGTCATTGGTGCGGATTAACTGGACACCGTCAAGCTGAATGTAGGAAAAGGCGGGAAAACTCCAGTTCAACAGCTCAAGCAGACGTCTCCAACACATCGCGGTTTGCTGAAAGGACACCAGTCACCTGCTACGTATGCGGCAAGCGAGGACATGTGGCAACAGGCTGCCCCGACAAGAAGGGTGGTGGAGGAGCGACAGTCAAGGAAGTTAACCTGTGTGGACAGCGCACATCGAAGGGAATTCTTAAGACTTCATCCGGTGAGCCCGTTTCGTTTTTATTTGACAGTGGATCGTCTTGTTCGCTCCTCAAAGAAAGTTTTTGTTGTAAATTTCCTGGTACTGTGTGCAATTCTCTTGTTTACCTTACTGGAATCGGAGGTGATGACGTAAGATGTGATACTCAAATTCTAAATGAAATTCAAGTAGGCCAAATAACTCAGACCTTACTTTTTCATGTAGTACCAGACACTTGTTTAACGGAGCCTGTCATAATAGGTAGGGATATTTTAGAGAATGATATTGGTGTTAAAATTGATCAAAATCAACTAGAATTCTTTTCAAAAAAGCAATCAAATTCTTGTGATATGAATCCGATTAAAATAAGTTCTGATTTAATTGACACTGATTTGTTAGGCGAAGATAGGGAGTCTTTGATGAAACTGCTCAACAAATATTCTGAAAGTTTTATAGAAGGAGTTCCAACGAGAAAGGTTAAAACCGGAATGTTGGAAATAAATTTAGTTGACCCACACAAAATTGTCCAAAGATGTCCATATAGATTGGCGCCGCCAGAAAAACAGATCGTAAGGGAAAAAGTTCAGGAACTTTTAGATGCGGGGATTATAAGAGAAAGTACTTCTCCCTACGCAAGTCCGATACTCTTAGTTAAGAAAAAAGATAACACAGATAGGATGTGCGTTGATTACCGGGAACTTAACTCTAATACTCGACCCGAACACTACCCACTACCGCGCATAGAAGACCAAATAGACCAGCTCACAGGTGCTCAATTCTTTTCTTCCCTTGACATGGCCTCTGGCTTCCACCAGATCCCTGTTCACCCTGACTCAGTAGAGAAGACCGCATTTGTGACACCAGAGGGCCAGTTCGAGTACTTGGCAATGCCATTCGGTTTGCGCAATTCTCCATCAGTGTACCAGAGATGTATAACTAAGGCATTATGTCATCTTAAGAATAAACCCCTGGTTTACATGGATGATATTCTCTGTCATTCTAAGAGCATTCGTGAAGGTTTAGATCAGTTAGATAAAGTTCTATATGCGTTATCCGAGGCAGGATTTTCGATTAACTTAAAAAAATGCAAATTCCTTAAAACTAAAATTGATTACCTGGGATATTCACTTCAAAGCGGGGAAGTAAGGCCCAATAGTCGCAAAATTCAGGCTTTGGTAGATGCTCCATCCCCAAAAACTGCCACGCAAGTCCGACAATTTCTTGGTTTGGCCTCCTATTTCCGAAAATTTATACCTGGTTTTAGTCACACAGTTGGCCCATTGTATCCACTGACGAAGCTTAAGGGACCCATTAAATGGACTGACAAATACGAACTCATACGTAGAAAAATTATCGGTATACTGACATCTGAACCAGTCTTAACCATTTTTGATCCTAACCTTCCAGTTGAGTTACATACCGATGCCAGCTCTGAAGGCTATGGCGCAATCCTTATTCAAAAAAGAGACAGCTTACCCCATGTCATAGAGTATTTCAGCCGACGCACGAGTGATACAGAGTCCCGCTACCACTCGTACGAACTGGAAACGTTGGCAGTCGTACGAGCGGTAGAACACTTTCGTCATTATCTGTATGGGCGACGTTTCACGGTCTTCACCGATTGCAACTCCTTAAAAGCATCAAAATCAAAAGTTGACCTGACACCACGCGTGCATCGCTGGTGGGCTATCCTTCAAGCATACGATTTTGAAATAGTATATCGTGAAGGCCGTGGAATGGAGCACGCAGACTATCTTTCAAGAAACCCACAACCCAATATAAATTTAGATCCCTCAACATCCTATGTTAAAGAACGAAAAGATGTAAAGTTCGTAGAACTACATAAAGGCTGGCTTTCAGTAGAGCAGAAAAGGGATTCAGAAATACAAGACTTAATTTCTAAACACCATAATAATGAGTTTCCCGAAACCGTAGCAGAAACGTATGATGTAAGGGACGGTATTTTGTATAGGAAAATTGCTAGGAATAAAGTCGTGTCATGGCTGCCCGTTGTCCCTCGCTCATTGATTTGGACGCTAATAAATCACATCCATAGCGAACTGCAACACTTAGGATACGACAAAACGCTAGATAAAATATACGAACAGTATTGGTTTCCCCAGATGTCCAAGTGTGTTAGGAAATTCATAGATAGCTGTATTATATGTAAGGCATCGAAAGGCCCTTCCGGAGCTCAGGCTGTTCAGCTCCATTCCATTCCGAAGGTGTCTTTGCCCTGGCACACCATCCATATCGATTTTACCGGTAAACTCAGCGGCAAAAGCGACCGAAAGGAGTACTGCTCAGTAATTATAGATTCTTTCACGAAATATGTAATGTTAGAACACACCTTATCATTAGATGCAAATTGTGCTGTGCAAGCCTTAAAAAAGGCAGTATGTCTTTTTGGCGCACCTAGACGTATAATTGCCGACCAAGGCCGATGCTACATAAGTGCAGAATTTAAAAATTTCTGCGCTGAACATAAAATCGTCTTGCACTATATAGCAACCGGTTCTGCTAGGGCCAATGGTCAAGTTGAGCGAGTTATGCGCACGCTCAAAAGTCTCCTTACAATTATTGAAAATGACCCCAATAAAACCTGGCGGGAAGAACTTGGCAATGTACAGCTAGCGTTAAATAGCACTAAATCAACTGTTACTAAATACTCGCCCACCGAGCTGATGTTTGGAATCCGCGCACGATCACTAGGACTATCTAAAATAGATACTTCCGATTCCGAACAATCAGACCGTCTAGATTTGGAGTCAGTAAGAGATAATGCTTCAGAAAATATTCGAAAAGCAGCCGCAGCTGATACAGAACGATTTAATAAAGGTCGGGCGACAATTAAACCGTTTTCAGTAGGAGATTTCGTATTCATAAAAAGTAGCGAGCGGAATCAGACGAAGCTAGATAGAAAGTTCAAAGGCCCGTTCGTTATTACCACTATTTTAGACAACGATCGTTATGAGATGAAGGCCGTTAGTAGTATCGGTTCTAGCCGGACCTATAAGTACGCACATGAGAATTTGCGCGCAGTACCTAAAGGACACGACGGTTTATTAGAAGTATCTACTAGCCTATTAAATGAAGAGGAGGCCGAGACGGCGCTAGAAAATATACACGAAAGCATTAGCCGAGAGAATAGACACACACAACATAACGATGACTCCTTGACTTTCGACTCCAATACCGATACAGCCTGTTCTGACACTCTAACTGCGGGTTCTGATACTCTTAGCATACCCTCAGATGACGAAACATTCCAACTACAGGAAGTTGAAGTCGAAGTACATGACAATTAGGTATGTACGAGATTAGTCTGAATTTGTGTTTCATGTGTGTTTATAGAAGGAACAGTGCCGTCCGGTCCATGCCTTTCCGGCTGGTCGAAGGGACACACTCTTCCGGTCTAATCTGTGTTTCAATGTGTGATCGAAGGGACAGTGTCGTCCGGTCCATGCTTTGGAGCTGGTCGAAGGGACACACCCGTCCGGTTCACAACGTTCACGTTTGGTCGAAAGGACAGTGTCGTCCGGTCCATGCGCTTGGCGATTGCGCTGGTCGAAGGGACACACCCGTCCGGTCCAAAAACTTCTATGTTGTGAGTGATTGGTCGAAAGGACAGTGTCGTCCGGTCCACGCGGTTGGCATCTGCGATGGTCGAAAGGACACACCCGTCCGGTCCAATATTGCTATGTTGTGAGTGATTGGTCGAAAGGACAGTGTCGTCCGGGCTGCCCATCTTGTAAGGGTATGTCGTAGGGACACACCCGTCCGGTCCAAGTCTTTATGCAGTTAAATGGTGATAGCAATACTTACTTCGATTGTCAGGTTGGTCGAGCGTATTTTGTTAAGATGCGTAACGTTGTTACAGGTGCGCAACGGGATACGCCCGAGGACGGTCGCTAGTCAGTCTGGCCGTGACGGCGCATCGCCAAAGCGTCGCGTCGTACCTAAGCAGTTGCTGTCAGCTATCACCTATGACAGCTGCCACTGGTCGGTGACAGCTAACGTGAAGTCATTCAATGTCAATGTCAGACGTCACACGTCATTGTCAGACGTCAGAATAAGGGTGACAGCCGTCACTCTAGCGGAGCGTCAGGCGGGTAGTTGCACGACGGCCATGTTGAGGGGCAGTCTTGGAACGACCACCGTCCGTGCAACACGCGCTAGACGAATCGCTATTATTCTGCGTCATCCTAGTTTAAAATTTGATTCTTTTTGTTAATTTGATAATTATAAGTGTGCTGCTATTACGTATCATCGTTATTTGTGTGATTTGACCTTGTAAACGCGAATTATAGTGACTTTGATGAACAATCGAGTGTTAATTACATCTACGGTTCCTTGCCCAAGTACCCACACCTGCTCTGATAATGGCTGATCCTGATGAAGACCCTCCTGCTCCTACATGTACATGTTGACTCACGTACGGTTGGTAAAACGAAAAAGTGTTTACATACTTTTGCAGCTGACTGCACAAAGGATACAATAATGTTACTCGTAATGACTTTCAAAACAATAATAACGTAAGTTTTTTTCTTTTTCTGGCGATCCTGTATTCGTTTATTACGACAACCGGAGGAAACGGGCAGTACGTCTCTATAATAGATCAGTTGCTGTTCGTTTATCTCACTAAAACTCGACAACGACAACGGCTGGTGGGCTGGCATTTTTGGTATTGAAATGTTTGTCGTGGTCCAGGCAAAACTTGTACGTTGCGAAGACATGGAAGAATTGCGTGGAAAACAGTAGAACACACTGACATTACCGACCAAAGAGAAATTTTAATCACCTTGCAAATTTTAATACAGCAATCTACGAGGCAAAAGACAATTGACGTATTTTGTCTTTTGGTATAGCCCAGTACAAAAATGTCAAGATAAAGCATCTAGAAAATGTCCACCAAAAATACGGCCTCCTCGCAATACTTTTTTTACGCGATGCGCATCTCATTCATTCATTAGGATACTATTCAAAGTTGTTGATTTTCCCTTCAAACCTTAACAGGCTTAGGACCGTAAAATTGAAACCTATGTTGCGAAAAATATTTTTGGGTGAAAACCTGACCTACATTTTTATCTTCATAAATGGGCCCTATTACACGATTTTGTATTATTAGCCCAGGATAGACAATTGTGGCGTGACTTCAAGGAGGTCTACGTCCAGCAGTGGACGGACAATGGCAGTTGATTGATTGATTGATACGATAAAAAACGCCTATAAAAATATTGGACTTTAATAAAAAAGTCATTCGGTATACATCAACAGATTACTGTATGTTAGTTACTGCTAATAAAGTATGCAGTCCCCCAAGGCTCTCTGCTGCCGTGAACCACTCGAACTTAATATTGAGACATTTTGTCCTTATCACAAGTGCCACTAGCCACACATCGGGCTTGCGAAACTGTAGAAAGGCCACCAATGAATAGCAAATGATTATGTACAATAGATCGATCCGGACAGGCTTTCGAACTGTTCATGAACAACAAACAAGTGTTGATGGCGAAATGTGTTTCGCGATTTGAATGTCCCATTCACTGAATGAATCGGTTTTGTTACATATGAGATGTTAATAGACTTTTCTAATGTTAACCTTCGGCATACAACGTGGGGTATTTTTAACCCCAGCTCGAGAAAAATACGTAAATTTATGAGAAATAATCGAGCAATAACATTGAAATTTCAAGTAGCTGGGTGTTAAGCATTGCCACGTCAACTTGTAAGCTTGGATGAGTGCGGCGCGGACCGCGCTCGTGTATGCACGTGGGTATAGCGGGTCCCGGGTGTTTTTAACCCCACGTTGTATGGGACGGTGCTGAAAAGGTATGTATGCATTCTTATGTTTTTCTCTTATTTTCAATCTAATTTCGATTATATTTATGTAGCTTATTTTCTGTTACAGATATAGTTTAACTAACACGGCATATAGGATTCAAGATAATATTGCGGCGGCTTTACTTGAAGAAAATTTGTCTCATAATACAGCAAAAGTAGAGTCGATTTAGTTGACAAGCTTTCAAGAACGTACGATGATTCCCGCAGCAGTAAACGCTGGCCACTGACCTTGTTTTTCTCCTAGTTGAATCATGCCAATATAAATTATTTTATAGTACAAGACGATGTTGGAATATGTAAGGAACACGTCAATCAGATCTGCCAAAATGTACCCATTTATACAAATGAATGATCTAGAATAGGTAGACAAACTTAGTTATTTCTGTATATTTTTATAATGTGTTATGTTTCTAGTTTAATAATATTGGCTTAGACCAAAAATTCCTATAAATATAAATCACCCACGTAATTTTTTTTAGATTTATGGGAACTTTGTTGAATTTTAGAAGCACTTTTGTATTTTGTGTTCTTTTTCATAAATAAAGTTTATTTTCTTAATTAAATTGGGTTTTAATTATTACTATATAAGTTATTAAGCCAAAAACTCTATCTAAGCCGTTGTATTTAATTAATACCCTTAATTTGACCCTATTTACTATAGGGTTATAATAACCCCACGTTGTAGGGGTAAGGATTTATTTTCACGTTGTATGCCGAAGGTTAAATGTGGCATTGAGTTTTAAACACAATATTGATTGGTTTGAGATTTGAATATGCCTATTAAATATTTGTTTATCTATATATCAGTAATAAAAATAACCCTAACGTAATCACGCACGCACTCTCATATAAACACACACACACACACACACACACACACACACACACACTCATACACACTTCGACAGATGTAGCGTATTCTTATACTCAGATTCAATATCCAAACATTTTGAAAGGGTTTGTACAATAAATAAAATTTGATAAAAACTTAAGGGGAACACTAGAGTTAAGTGCTGCCCCCAATTGATTTAAATTTATTACTTCTAAACAAAATCAATTCTCAAAAAACTAGAACAGTTTCATTTTAGCAAATTACCTCTAGTATATATTTAATCACAGTAAACATTCCATTTAGTTGTTTATAAAGTTGAATTTCTCGCTAACGCCAAAAGCGGCCGCTTTTAGAAATAATGTACAATGCAAAAGAATGTCAGAATGAAAAGCTGTTAACAGCGATTCAATAAATACTAGAGGTTATTTGCTAAAATGATACTGTTCTAGTTTTTTGCAGGGGCAGCACTTATCTCTAGTAGTCCCCTTAAATGTTTACTTTGACGACTTATAATCATCCAAACATGAAAATATCGGTGTAAAAATGAAGAGAATACTTTATTTTTTTTTCTTTATCTAATATCTAAGGCAAACGACTTCTAAAGCTAGACATAGGCCTGCCCTAAGGATTTTAAGTTAACGTTAATTTTATACAGTCAATCTTCTTATATTGAAATATTTATATTAATGGTTTTATCTAGCGCCTTTCTCTCTCCTTCAAATTCAAGTATCCTCTACCAGAAGGTTGTCTGACTAAGACCCAGCCTGATCCAGAATTGTACATTACACACATTAATTACACAAATATTTTGTGATGATTTGCAACTAAGTATCTATCCTAAACATAGTGCGCACAAGTATTTGTCATGTGGCACCCGCATCTACCGGCTTACCGCTTCACCAAATCATTAGACCACCTGGCGGTGGACCTACCCACATCGTCGTCATATGTCGAATTTCGAAGTTTATAGCTAAAGATATTTTCGTTAATATTAGATTATCAATTGGCTCGTTTGATGACATTGCTAAAAATAACTATGGTTATTTTCCGTTTGCCAGGGTCTATTAAGTCCACAACATATTTGTCTAAACAATGTCGAAATGTAATACAAATATTGAATTGAATGCGGTGTATTCTTGCACTGTTTGTATGACATCTCGTGGGATTGTTATGTTTGATTTATCTCAACATTGAGCTCGAGAGATGCTTGCGGCTTTTCCACGGTCGGACTGACAATAAATTATTGACTTTATAGTTATTAACATTTAGTATCTACTTGAACTTGGCTGGTTTTAGTTTATGCATGTCCCCAAATTTATTTTCAATACTAGCTAGTCCGCGGCTCTGCCCGCGTGAACTAAATGTCATAATACCTGTGCCTAGCATGTTCGAAATAGCCTATGTCATTTCTCAAGGTATATTCTAAATCTGCCAAATATTTATCAGTTCAAAAGTTTAGGCATGAAAGCGTAATGGGCAGATAGACATAGATACAGACAGACTCCGACAGACTGACAGATAATACAGGGTGTAACAAAAGGCTTAACGAAACCAAATACCACGTATTCTACCCATTAGTACGTTTTTTTTTTCCAGAACACCATACCTGGGAAATGAATCGTTACTAAGATATTGAGGGTGTAAAATTTTTTTTAAAGATCGTTCCATGAAAATCTTCTGTTTGTTGTCACTAAATTTTTTTCATTAAAAACATGTTGAAAATGTTTAGAACTTTTTTATAAAAATGCTTTACAGAGAGTAACCCGCAATGAACAACGCGCACGCACACCTAATTTGTATAAAGTTAGGTCACCATCCTCGTCTGTAGCGCTTCGGCAATAAATACTTGATTTATTTTAATGCCTAAAAAGAAAGTCTATAACTATTAATATAAAAGCGAATATTTTTGTTGAATACAAGGATTAAAAAAAAATAAAAATAAAAAATAACGAACTAAAAATAAATAAAAATAACGAAATAAAAATAAATGACGATCAGGTTTTTAATGTGGTGTTCCTACTACACTTTGTTTCTATTCCTGGTCAAGCCAATTTATGAAACGATACTTCCCTAATTGTTTTCTAACTAGAAGTTTTATTATTGTACTTTTTCCTGTCTAAATAAAATAAAATAAAAGCTACAGCTGTGCTCAGCTGCTGTGGTCTCTTCAAAAAGAAGTCTTAAAGCAAGTCACGTTAGGCCTGTAATAGGCAGTTTCGTTAACTGTAACACGAGATCGATTTTGGAGCACAGTTCGTTAAGAAGTTAGTAGAGATCACTTAACACATTCCGGGACACAATGCTAGACACAATAGAAGTTTTATTGTTATCACGTCGGCAGGCGGTTAGTGTCCCGGAACGTGTTAAGGGGACTACTAGAGCTATGTGCTGCCCCCAATTGATTTAATTTTATTACTTCTTAACAAAATAAATTCTCAAAAAACTAGAACAGTATCCATTTTGCAAATTACCTCTAGTATTTATTGAATCACTGTTAACTGCTTTTCATTCTGGCATTTTTTTGTATTGTACAATATTCCTAAAAGCGGCCGCTTTTGGATTTAGCGACAAATTCAACTTTATAAACAACTAAATGCAAAGATTACTATGATTCAATAAATACTAACGGTAATTTGCTAAAATGATACTGTTCTCGTTTTTGAGAATTGATGTCGTTTATAAGTAATAAAATTAAATCAATTTGGAGTAGTCCTCTTAAAGTTTTAGTCTCTATCAAGTGCTATTTAACTGGGAAAACGATATAATCAAGAACGCAATATAAGTACATATCTAACTAAGTTTAAGGCTGACAAAGTAGCGGGCAGAGCGGTAATTAGAATTGTTATTACTTTTCTTTTATTTTTGTTAATGTTAACTTCATGACTAACTGATACAATGAGCCTTAATGACGATTTTCCTTTTAAACAGTATTCCTCAGGTCAGGCAAATATGTAGTACCTACCTACATTTGGTTAGCCCTCAATGTTTTAAAATATTTTTCCTAGATGTGTGTCTCAAAATTCTTCTTTAAAGTACTATTAGCTATTCCGTGATGTAGGTACTGATCTGAGATCATAGTCATAGTATTGATTGCCACTTATTAGTACAAAGATCTTAATTAAATACATTATCCAGTATGGCCTTTATGGCATACATGGCCCTGTAATGACATTTAAAACAAAACAATAAAAATAAAAACATATAAACCTTGCTTAGCTTTATGTCAAACAATAAAACTAGGCAAGGTAAGTAAGGTATACAAAAATCTAAACATAAGTGCTCCTTTATAATTTGATTCTGCAACAGTAATGGATACTATGACATAAAGTAAGAATTTTTATACTAATATTCATTAAATCAAACACTTTTCGGTTACACCTACCAAAATTAGAAGCACATGAACACAAGGTGTTATAAATACTTCAGATTGTGAGTAGATACGTTCATGAAACTAAACAGTGTATCGTTTAAAAACCGGGCCAAGATCTCGGGGTCAAAGGTTCGATCCTCGGGTCGAGCATCAAAATGTTCTAAAATTTTCGAACATTGCTCGTGCTTGCATCGGGAGCACCAACCTGCATTTGGCAAGAGTGGCGTGTTGCTAACCAATTATTGCTAAGGTGACTTGAATTCAATGATGGAGGCCTTTGCCCTGCAGTGGAATAATTTTAAAGGCCGTACCTAACTATACTTGTTCGCCCCACTGTGTACTTTGTATGGAGAATAAATGGTTTTTCATTCTTTAACCCTAGTTTCGATGTAATACCTAATTCTTTAGTTTTATGAGTATACTGTTTACCGGGTGGTAAACACTGAATGAAACATTACGTAGAATTGCTACCATTTTCTATACATAGCTTGGAGACTTCTATTATCAAAGTTTAAACAAATCTGTGATTTTTAACGGAACTTCTTGTTTTTTTCTTCAGTCTGTGCATAATGTAGGTAGGTACCTATCTCTTATCATTATATGTGAACGTGTATTACCTCTTTTGTTATTGTATATATGTATGTGTATTTTCTGATTTTTTAGTTTTAAGAATGAATATATTGGTGAATTCGGTGTATATTGACCACAAAAACATAATGTAATCGCTTAACTAATCACTTTGAATAGGTGAAGAGACTCTCTACTGAACAATTTGACATAAGAGTGCAAATTTAGTACAATCTATATCAATCAAATGGATACAACATAACATGAATATCCATACTATTGCATATCGACATATTTTGGCCGGGTTATAAAGTTCATTCGGACATAAAATCAACGTTGAGGGGAAACACAAGGGCCGTTTTTTCATACAAACGTAGTCCTGTTTCCTCCCTGGAGTAGAGCAATAATTTTTATTGCAACAATCTATGGCCACTATTGGCATGTTTCTATGTTTTTCTTTTTTTCATAAATTAATTAATAAAAGAGATATGAGCCTTCAAAAATCTGAAAACTTCGCCAGATTTTCCGCTGTGTTCAAACATCCAAAAAACAAATTTTTTTTTTTAGAAAAATGCAAGATATAGAAATATAGCCAAACAAAGCCTTTCTTAATTTTTTTGTGAAAAAACTATTTAAATCGGTCTAGTTTTGAAAAAGGAATCGGGGGACTACGATACGTTGATTTTGTGTGCTTTTAGTAGGTATTTTCGGTCCAAGATGCAGTTGTCTCTATCACACTCTGCGGGGAGGCGTTCGGGCACTGCGCGACAGCAATAGATTTTACAAATACCTATTTTTCAATAGATATTATTCCTCTAAGTCATTCAGTCGAGGACAGTTGTAGGTCACTTCTGTTTCGGACTGTGCACCTATCTAGTTCTTATTATCGATGTAATTAAGTTTATCTTATAGGTAAACAAGCCTTAACTTACCTGTAAGGCACGTCAGCGGCTAGGAAGATGTAGGTGGTGTGAAGCAAGCCCACTTGCACGGCCGCCAGCGCCACCAGCACGTAGACCTTCAGGTGGAAGCGGCCAGCCTGCCCCAGCTGCCGAAGCACGCTGTCTGCATCCACGCCGCAGCTGAGAGCGCTGGAGTACCCTGACTTCGCGTTCACACCTAGCTTCTGTTGAGCCCGAGAGTTGTCCACCCCTGGCCTGTGCATAACCCGGGAGCTACCACTGTCAATCGCCAAACTCACGGTGGCACCTGGCTTCTGTATAACCCGAGAGTTGTCACTCGCCGCACTCATGGTGGATGTCAGCCGCGTTCGGTGAGCTGGTGAAGACTGCCAGGGTATTGGTGCTTGCAGTGGGATGCCCTGAGGGCGCTCACAATGCCATAGAAAGCTCGGTCACGGCCACGCTCCGATCTATTATAACGTCAACTGCGTTCACTCTGCAAATGAATTCGTCTCGTTAAACTATAGAGGTGCAATCATGGTGATGGACATTGTTGTTAGAAAAAATTTACGTAACGAAAAAAAAATTCAAATGTTACTTTTTAGCTGTTTTCCTAATGACTGTGCGATAATAACGTTTAATTGTCTAATTAATCTTAAAGCTCAGTAAGTACGAGTAGTATTTATATTAATAACATATGGTGATAAATTTCCTATACAATTACTATTTCAGTATCTCACAATTTCGCATCTCACTCGCGCCCGGTATGCGAGGAGATGCGGGTTCGAGTCCTGCCTGAGACATAATTTTTCAAGTTTACATACTGATATTATAATTGCAATTAAGCTACTGAATTATCAAACATTTAAAATATAATTACTATTTCATTAAGAAGTTCTCTTTTATTTTTTTATTGCACAAAACACATGATAATGTAATCCTTCATGACTTTTAATAGATAAGTAAGTGGCATAAAAAAATAACCTCAGGATTTTTTAATTATGAATTTATTTGAAATACCAACGATAAAAGACTATTAATTTTGAAATTCGTTACAAGAAAAATTTAAAACAGAGTACTCACCTAGGTCATTTAATCCTTTGACGATCGGATATTCCAGACACAATTAAAATCAATTGTTATCGCGACAACCGGTTGTCGCTTGGGGGTTGAGGGATTAACTGCAAAAACCAGAGGAAAATAACTGTTATATCGCTGTGAACTAAACTAATATACACTGAGCCCATAGAAAAACGATACATCACATGTGTATACTACGGGTTTTCCATTCGGTAACCAGTAGACCTGTTCCGTACATTTTCCTCCAACACAAGCCCAGCCAATTCTCAAGCACTCTACATCACAATTTCATACAATACAGATACACTATGATTAGAATTGTTAATAACAATAAGTTACATTCAAAAAATTCATACACTTCCATCATTAACATTGAATATGTACATCAAGTATTTTTTATTTACTCGAACACACTAATGTCAAAATGAAAAATGTTACTTAATAAGAGGTAAACGGTAATAAGAGGCGGTAGTAATTTTCAAATTACCATCTATAAGACGAATAACAACTTACTATACCCGTGACCACAACAAACCACCAAAAGTGTTCGAGAAACAATGTACAAATCAAAATTATCATGGGTGACAATGAAAGTCTCTTGAGTAAAACTAGAGTTAATTGTTTTTACTATGGTAGTTACCTTATCTTTAACATTAAAAAAATCGGAAACTTATAAAACACAAGGTTCAATTATCACTAAATCAAAATTAATTTTAGATTCCTAATGAACGCGAGCTAAATTCTTATTGGAATGTAATAAAGCTACATAATAATATATCTCCCGGCTTCTCCTACTTTTCATTTCACTATATTAACGATATAATAACCCACGGTGGTCCTTGCCTACTATAGCGAGAAGAATGGCTGAAACACACATGTTTTTATGAGTGAAGCGGTTGTTATGTCGCCCTGGCCCTTTGTTTGCTGAGATGACATAGTGTTTTGTAGTTAACGCTACACTAGCTGCCCATGCTGATTACGCACTGGTGTACTGGGCCCCAATTCCGCTAATTTACAAATGGCTCAATATAATCGCAATTGCATCTCATCTGGGGGCACGGCAGTGCCCCCGCCAAGTCGAGCAAAAAAAGCGGCACGGCCGTACCATCTTTTCTCGAATCATTTCAGGCCATTTACGACCTCTATAACTTCGTTGGGAATTAAACTAGAAGCCAGAATTTTCAGTGACTAAGCAGGCATTGCATCAGTATGCTATATTACAAATTTCATTCAATTTGAGCAAGTAGCTTGAGAATAATAACCAGTCAAAGTTCTCAATTTTGTCACTCACTGACTGACTGACTAAATGGTAATCAAAATGTTAAGGCACTTCTAGCCGACATAGAAGCTTCAAATTGAGAACACAAGTAGTGTTTAACGTACAAACCAAGGAAAAACTATAACATTTACCAATTTCAGTCTAGTTTTTTAGATTCAATAACTGCATAAATAACTTTGTAATCCCATATAAACATATAAGGTTACAAAGTTACATTTGCAGTTATTTAGTACGTGTACCTGTTTATATGTATAATATAATGAAATATCAGATATCTTGATATAATTATGCTAATGGTAACTTGTTACATATTAAAAGATTGAAAAAAAAACCTCTCACCAGAATACAGACTACGCTGTCGCGATCATGAGACCAGGCTCCCAGTTCCGCTAATTTACAAATGGCTCAATAGAAAAGCAATTGCATCGCAATTGTTTATTTTGACACATTTAGTATGGTAGTAATGTCAAAATACACGATTGCGATGCCATTGCGATTCTATTGAGCCATTTGTAAATTAGCAGATTGGGGCCCAGCAAGCTTGCACTATCTTAATAGACTCGCAACAGCTGTGCAAGATCTTTCAACGAAACAACGTGAGTACAGGATAGTAGAACCTAAAATTGTTTAAGCTATACCTTATAGGCTTTTTATGGACTAGCTCGATCTATCATAGGCTTCTTCTTAACACTAGTGTTCAGATTGAAACCAAGAGCTTGCCCATCAACAATAAAAAATGTGTTTATAAATCTGATTCTAAAGAACAATAATGAGTTGAGTAAAAATAATATTTAAAAAAAACTTCGTACCAGCCTTTAAATAATCATGCCACTGCAGGGAAAAGACCTTCATCATTGAATTAAACTCACAAGAGCAATGATGGGTACAGCTGGCATAATCACCACGCTTGCCAAATGCGGGTTGGTGATCACAAACCTGAGCAATATTCAAAACTTTGAAACTTTATGGTTGCGGACTTTGGTTGATTGTGGACCCGGGAATCGAACCCGGGACCCCAAGATCTTGGCCTGGTATTTAAACCACTAGACCAACGGGGCGTTTAAAAAACTTATAAAACTTTGAGTTCGGCAGTAAGTGCTATATAATAATATTAGAATGACATAAACGCATGTGTTGGGAAAGTCACAAGACGAATTAATTACATCTCTCCCAAAAGACAACAGTGCCAAAGAACTTGAATCTATTACTTCAATTCCACAAGCAATTTATAGCAAGTGCACAAGTAAATAGGGCTATGGGCTTATGTAGGGCTTATGTACGGGAAAGAAGAAGGAAGACCGAGGCATAGTAAAATACTTTCTACGACAGGATGAAAATGACAGTAACAAAGTGCACGCTATGAATTTAGAAATGCAAAACGAGTGGTTATCTATTGGTGAGTTTTGTTTCCCATTAGCTATGAAGTGGTGCACCTTGCTGCATTATTGGTCTCCTGTCTTATTAAAACTTTATCTAAATGCCTTCCAAATGACTCTCCCTGACCAGAGTAACTTTTATAAGGGGAAAAGCCTCTGAAAAATGTTATTATACTTGTGGAAAGGCGATATTTACAGCAAGACACCTAATGGTGGGATTAGAGTTTTTTTTTTTTTTTTTTTATTTATTGGGATAAACAAACAGTGACAAATAAAAATTACAATGTATAGTTGCAGTTTCAAGTCTTAATCTATTTGACACCAACACCGTTTACCACATATTAATATAAAGGAGGAAGATCTTATTGACACATTGCGAAGTGCGAAACTAGTGTTATAATAATATCATATCAAGAAATTAAATAGTATATTATTAACGGTATTTATAAATATTTTAAATATGTGATGAAGCACAAAGTGCAGTAGTGACCATTTTTTTAAATGCACTTGGTCGCGTCACTGCCAAGTCAATTGAGTTGAACGTCTCGTTGTATGTGTGTACAAGTCTGTGAAGGGGTGAGCGCTTGCCAGCGTTGGTTCGACATCGAGAGGTTGCAAACAATCGACATGGAGCGCGGCTCTGAGTTCTGATGGGTACCCTATAACATAGTTTATTGATTAATGTCATACAGTCATATCTATTGTGGTACAGGTCGTAAAGCAACTTTGCCTCAAGTAGTACACGTCTATTCTTAAGACTAAGAAGCTGATATTTCTCAAGAAGCAGGTCATAGGACAAGCGACTATGGAAGCATTTGTAGTGTATAGTGCGCAAGATTTTTTTTTTTGTACTTTTTCAATTGCTTTGTTATGTTTATCATAGAAGGGATTCCAAATGGGTACCGCGTATTCTAGTTGCGATCGTATTAAGGACTTGTATAGGCACATGAGTGTAGTGGGTCTTACAAATTGCTTACTTATGCGCATTATGAATCCGTACATTTTGTAAGCGTTACTTATTATGTTGTGTATATGTATGTCTAGGTGTAATTTTGAGTCCAGAGTTACTCCTAAATCTCTAATTGATTGAACTGATTCAAGCTGTACGTTATTTAAGCTGTAGTCAAAGTGTGCTATAAATTTTTTTTTAGTGAAAGTTAATTTTTTTTACATTTATTTATACTAAGGTTTAACTTGTTTTTATTGCAGTAGGAAGAAAAACGGTCAAGATCTGACTGGAATCTTTGGTAGTCATCATCATTGTCAATTGTGTGATATATTTTAAGGTCGTCTGCGTAAAGTAGAAAGTTACAGTGATGAAAGCAGGTAAATATATCATTTATAAACAAAATGAATAGAAGAGGACCTAAAATAGAGCCTTGTGGCACGCCTGAACTCACCGAAACGTAATCTGACTCGTGTCCATTAATCACAACCTTCTGCGTACGATTGAAAATGTAGGACCTGAACCATCGCAAGAGATCTCCGCGGATACCATTAAAGGCCAACTTTTTCAGTAGTATTCTGTGATCCACCCTGTCAAACGCCTTCTGAAAATCAGTGTATACACTGTCAATCTGCTTGTTTGCATCTATGCTATCAAAAATGTAAGTGACGTAGAGTAATAAATTTGTACTTGTACTTCTGCGCTTGACAAAGCCGTGTTGCTGTTCAATAATTATATTGTGTAAATAGAAATAGAAATAGAAAATCTTTATTGCTATAAATGTGGTACATTAGGGTTACAAATCACTTCGTGGGCTCTCACATTTAACCAACATATGGTATGCAAAATAAATAGAGATGCATGCATAATAATATAAATTTAAATCAATTGTAAGGAAATTATACTATTAATAAAAATTAAATAATTAACTTATTATAATTATTCAAATATAATTCACAATTTGCAATTCATATATTCATCAACACTATAAAAACACTGCTCACTCAACAGCCTGTATAAACCTGATTTAAATTGATTCACAGGCAGATCTTTTAGAGAATTCGGTAATTTATTATATAATTTAATAGACATAGAGTAGCAACTCTTTTGGCATCCTTTTGTTGAACAAAAAGGTGCAACTAACCTAGTCGGGTACCTAGTCAAGAAAGCACATATTTCACGTTTCATTTTAAACATATCTAAGTTATTTTTAGTAAAAACGCAAGTCTCATAAATATACATAGCCGGCAATGTTAATAAATTCAGTTTTCTAAATAGGGGTGGGCAGGAGTCCATGGGACCAATGCTGCACATAGCCCTAATACATTTTTTTTGAATTAAAAATACACGATTGAGGTCAACCGAGTTTCCCCAGAGAACAAGACCATATCTCATGACAGAACACACGTAGCCATGATATGCAGTGAGTGCTGTATCCCGACAACTAAGGTTAGTAAGACGGTAGAGAGCATATGTAAATCGATTTATTCTCTGACAAACTCCCGAGACATGTTCCTTCCACGACAATCTGGCATCCATATCAATACCCAGAAATTTTGTTGTTTTATACTCTGTAATGCAGGGTAGATGCTGTTGTGAACTAACCGCTCTAGAACCTTTGACAGTGTGCACAAAATAGAAATAGGGCGGTAGTTTTCTACCTGTAAAATGACTGAATCTGATCAGTCACAATTGTCATAAACCTTATATGACCGGTCATTTACGGTCAAATTCAGTCAATATGACTCAAATGTTACTGTATTGTCTACTTCCAACCTCTGCCAAATAATTGATTTATTTGGGCACCAAATTTATGCGTAAGTTTTAATCAAGTAAGGTTATATTTATTATTATTTCATTAGAGAATAAGACTGCCTCAAAGTAGGCACGCGGCGACGTTGCCATTTCGCTCGTACGTAATGCACAGAGGAGCGGGGCGGGGCGCACGCGGCGAAACATCGAAAAAAAACCTACATTTTAAAATGATTAATATTATGCAATAACTCATAACAGCCCTTTTTTGTTGTAATTCAATTTAAACTCAGAAAATACTCAGAAAAACTTAAAAAGTACTAAAATATGAATGAAATAAAAATGACTGAAAATGACCATTTTTTACAGTTTATGACCATTTTTGACTGATTTTGACCAATTTGACCGTAAATGACAGTCAGTCAAATTCATTCACGTTAGTCATTTTCATCTCTAGGTGGGATGCAAAGTGCTCTTGAATAGGGGTCACTACTCACATCGTCATGACAGAATACTTCAAATCATACGATAAGCTTTTCAGTGGATATGGCCCAAAAAGGATTGACCACAAACAAGAAGGCTCCACTACAAATTCTAAGAATAAGCCATACTCAATAAAATAAAATCACCTGACTGGACTATTTAATTAAATGGACACGTATGAAAAGCACTATAAAATCTCAGAGGGCGTCCATTAACGACACCGGCAATTTTTAATTTTTTCAGAGCTAAAAACTTGTACTTGTAAAGCTTACCCTTGCCGTAAAAACCTAATTTATCTAAAGACCATACGATGAAACAAAACAAATAACATGATCTGCTAAATTAATTAAAAATAAACGGTTATGTACTAAGTCTTTATACTGTAAAAGTAGGAGCAACAGGTATACCAGCAAAATGTCTCTATAACCTGTTGAAAGACCTTGGCTTGTCCGGAATTGCAGTAAGTTCTAGTACTAGAACGAGTATCTAAAGCTGCATTAGTAGGTCCATACCAGATTTTGCTGGGCAGGAGGAAAACACAAGTAGCGAGGGCGAGTGTTAGTTTATGTTTCTGCCACAAGATGGACCCGGTACCCGCACGGTGAATCCTTGGAACAGTAAGTTGTTTGTCTCTCTTAAGTGAAACCTCTGTTAGGCTTGATATTCTTATTTTCTGTTACGTACATTGATGTAAATACTGATTAAATTAGGAAAAAAAAGTAATAGTTTCCAGTTGTGGATATCTACAAAAAGGAATAAGATGCTATCAAAAACATAACTTGTAAAAAACCCAAGTCGAGCAACTATGATTTTCTACCCTAAAAAGTTGCGCAATCTATGTAATACCAAGTCGGTTCATTAGCCAGTGCCTACTTAAGGGACCTTTGTCTTAAGTTATAACGTAATTAGCTAACCTATCAACATCTTTTAGAAGAAGCCTTAGATGGAGCGAGCCTACCCAGAGCTACTGGTTTTCCCACACACCAGCGGAACACAGAAAAACTGTTTCCAAGCAGCCTCTTACGAAGCCTCTTACGAAGCCTACTCTGTTAGGGATCTGTTAGCCGTTATAATTGGTAAGAAAACCAAAGATGCCATTGCCCAGGGTGGATCAGTATGAGCTAGATCCCACCACCCCAAAAAAGGTAGGTAGTCAGATTCAGACAATCAGCGCTGCGGGGCCTTCTCTTCTCATCGCTCAACGCGCTCACCTAGTCGCTCCAGTTTGTGTAAAAGCGCTGTAAAAAAAACTTTTTGAAAGAAACATCTAGAAAAGATATAGGTTTGTGACTTTTTTTTCTATCGAGCCAAGTTAATTAAATCGTGTAACCGATAACTATTGTGACTAGACTAGATTCTTAACTAATACATGATAGGAACGTTTGGCTTTAAATTGTATCAGCTCGGACTGGCATATATCTTATGTAAACATGTTTATTTAAAAAGAGGGTGACAATAGTGACCGAGTTTCTTGCGCTGCTTCTTCTCGGCACTAGCCCACATATTATGTCCCGAAGCAGTGGTAGGTTAAATATTGGGACGTGTAAAAGCGCCTCCAGGGGCCTATTTGCAGAAATAAAACTGATTTTAACTGATTTTAACTGTTTTAAAAACTCAAATGCTGCCTCTTAGGACTACGCCGCCTTAAGAATCGTATTAAGAGTCCATTTATGAAATAAAAAATGTAGGTCAAGTTTTCACTCGAAAATATTTTACTTATCATAGTTTTCAATTTCAAGGTTCTTAGCCTGTGAAGGTATGAAGGGAAAATTATCAACTTTTGAATAGTATCGAAATGAATGATTGAGATGTGCATCACGTAAAAAAAGTGTTGCTAGGAAACTTTCTCAAAAATTTTAGATTTTTAGCGGACATTTTCTAAGTGCTTTATCTTGACATTTTTGTACTGGGCTATACCAAAAGAAAAAATACGTCATTTGTTTTTTGTCTCGTAGATTGTTGTATTCAAATTTGGAAGGTGACTAAAATTGTATCCTGTATGCGTAGTTTTATTTTTAAATAAGTATACAAACTATAATGTAACTACTCGGAATCTATCCTAATATTATAAAGCTGAAGAATTTGTTTGTTTGTTTGAACGCGCTAATTTAAGGAAGTACCTACTGGTTCGAATTTAAAAAATATTTTTGTGCTGGATAGTCCATTTATCGAGGAAGGCTTTAGAAGACCAATACGAGCAAAGCATCAGTCAAAAATTTTGCAAAAATAATCGCGATCATAATAACAGATATTGACGCGTACAAAATCGCGGGAAACAGCTAGTATTGAAATAAAACCAAAAGCATTGTGAAAAAAATATATAATTTTGTAATAAATGATAGAACATCATCAGTTACTATAACTGTAGATTAAGTATACATTGAGCTTTTAAAAAGTTAAGTTTAATTGAGATTACAATTAATAAAGAAGAGACATTCATCTGAATGACATTAATCATTCCTCTTGGGTAATAAAGTGTACCTAGGTTAACAATCAAAATATGTAGCTTCAATAAATGGATTATTGTTTGTGTTAATTAATACGAGTATACATAATTAAATTTTTCTTTTTCTTTTTTACATAGTGTATCTTCAACTATCTCAATTTAAGCATTAAAGTTGGATGAATGTAATTTAAAAGAGTACAATACATACCGAGTTTCACAAATGTAATAACGCAAGGATGAATGATTGTCAACTCAGTCATCTTTGCTTACATATAGGTACTCTACGTAACTTTAACAGTTAAATTTTAAAGACTAAACTAAATTTAACATTAAAGATCAACACAACATGGCGCCCATGGCGAGAGATGTACATAAGAGTACGAATTGCTTATACCCTGTTACTACCACGTTATTGTATAATTAGCACGTTACATACTATATGTTAGTACTCGATAAAGTAATCAAAGGTAGGTTTAACCTTCCTTTTAATTACCAATAGTGATAATTACTAATTATTGTTGTACTTTGTGTTAAAACTTATACTAATTGCACCGGTAGGCGCCTTCTAATAAATTATCAGACGACACTCTTGTCCAACAAGATGTGTCGCCGTGTGATATTGCTTAACATCCACCTGCAGGCACTCGAAAACTTAAAATTATAAAAATATTTACAAACGTCTTTGCTTTTAATACTAGCTTAAATAAATTAATCTCTTTTGAATCAACTGATTGTCAGCTGATTCCGGCACTGTTAACTTAATGTATTATGTTCTTAATTTCATAAAGACAGGCTCTAACTTTATTTATGCTAAGTTTAACTTACACGCTATCTAAGAATCAAGATGAATCAGTTTAGGTGCGTTGGACGATGTCAGTAGTTTCTTTGACATAAACTGTGCGTACTGGATTCAGCTAGGTACTGTTAAAAATCCTGTTTTATAAGGTATAGCAACAGTATGAACTGGTATCTGGTTGCACTTTTACATAAGTCTAGCACTGTAGCGGGATGGATGTAGACCTCAGATCATATAAAGAAGGAGATATGGAATTACTCGTAAATCCTTAGCGAACCCGTGTCTCCGAATTATTTATGTGTGCAACGCAACTACAATAACACTGTTGTAAGCATAAGGATCACACTAAATCAATTTACAATGCTCATTGGTGCGCACACAAACATGGAGTAATCACAGCGGCTACCATTTACTTACTCACTTAGGTACACAATGCGTCATTTGGTGTGTGCAAAGGAGACAATTTTTTTTGGGCCCAATAGCAACGGTACCGTATAAGGATGTCGTTGTATTCTAAAATAGTAACTTATTTTTTTAGACAATTAGACAAAAGATCATGTTTAAATGAAATCGGAATCATAATATCAATTTAAAAATGGTTGCCTGTAAAGTCGGTTTTACGGGCGAAGATTTTACGTGACAACGTCTTTTTCTCGGTAGAATATTTATTGATATGAATATAATTAAATTGCACAATAGGAACAAGGAATTGAATGAAAATAAGAATTGCACAAATTTTAACTATAGAAATATATTTTGTTTACTAAAACATTGTACATGTAAACTTAAACTTAACTAATTCCTATTTGAGTGATTTTGTTGAGGATAGGACGATGATAGGAGAAATATGAAATGAAAGGAAGTGTTTCTGCTGTAATGTGTCTTGCGAAAGTCAAGTCGATAGTTGTTCCTTTTAACGTAGTTGACTTAGAAACGTGAGACGCAAGGCATTCGGCGGGCCTCTCTCTCGTTCGGTGACTCATCGTAACGTTACCGAGCGTTACACTTTTTCATAAGTGACTCCCAGCCGCAACCTAATTTAAGACGTTGTCACGTCAAAATGCGTTGTATTGACTTTTTTTAAAACACGACATTCCTCCATTTTGGAGTCAAAACATAGATAACTTATTGTGTCAAGGTCTTACTATAATATCCATGTAAAAGGATCGTTATAAAAATAAAATAAACCATTTTAATTATAAGATAATGTTTGGACGACATTTTATGTACTTTTATTTATTCTAAATAAATGGAATCTCAGCAAAAAATGTTTTAATTAATTTTTTAAGATTTTTGTTAAAATGTTTATTTAATAAAGCCGTGGAACGTAACGCAATTCCGTCTTGATGTTTGACAGTTATCACAGACATTGACAGTAGTGAGTGGAGTGAGAGTCATTCATACTTTCCGTTTGTTTCGAACTGAGTATTTATGTTCAATGATTTTTTCCTTATTTTTAACGAAAAATAGAGGAATTTCATATTTATTCCTTTATATGATCTGAGATGTAGACTATAAATTCTTTACAAGTTATGACACAACTTGTCGCACCAAAACTTTGACACCGTGGTTTTCTTCGGTGCTTTTGAGATGGGGCCCTAAAGCTCTTTGGAGCCGAAATCAGCTAATTATCTCCTTCCGAAGATTGGAGTACATTTATTTCCATGTACTGTACAAGAGATAGTGTTCTATGTTTACAGTGAAACAGTGCAAAGATGTTATATAACATCGTATCGGTAACCGAAAAATCGGATATCAGAATTTAAAGAAGACCCAAATAGTTGAAAAAGTTTTGATCAAAATCAATGTGGAATTAATTAAGTCCATTTGAAACAGTCGTAAAATTGGTGTTCATGGAATTGTTATTTCAAACTAATGTCACTTCTACATCCGTATCCACTGCACATAACATCTCTGTTCCTGTGTGATCACGCAGCGCCGGGGGGCGGCGTGCTGGGCGGCGTCTCGGGCTCCAGGTCGGCGAAGGAGTCCGGCAGGCGGCGGTGCAGCGTGTCGGGCACCAGCCGCGTCAGCGCCGCGCTCAGCAGCGGCAGCGAGCCGAACAGCGCCGTCGGCAGCCACCACCGGTATACCGCCTGGATATCAGTCAAATCAGTTTTATTTCTTCAAATAGGACACCGGAGGCGCTTTTACGTCTAAATATTTAAACATACCACTGCTTCGAGACATTAACGGCCGGTCCAAATAACCTATCTATCTTCAGTTTTGCCATATCGGAGATAGAAAACAACTTCTGACTTTGTTTCTCGGACGGCAAAAACAGAGATAGAAACTGTTTCCTATCTCCGATATGCCAAAACTTAAGATAGATAGGTTATTGGGACCGGCCGTTAATGTGGCGCTATCCGCGCTATATTAGACGAAGCGAGCTATGGATCGCAGGTTCGTCGCACAGTACAAATATTTGTGTGCATAAACATGCTTGTTTGTAATGGTCTAGGTATTTTTCAATATATAATAAGCATACATTTTCAAAAAAAAGGATATAAGCAATTATCTTATCTGTGATATAAGTAAGTTTACCGGTTCTCTAGCCATAATCGCCACGTTTGGGTTATGGTAGAAAAAAGACGCTGCATGTGCTTGTCTTCTTCTGGCAGTACTCCTTTAGTCGCCTCTTACGACACCCATGGATACAGACCCATAGAAGAACGGGTAGAGCCATTATTTTAATGTGCCGCCACGATATGAATCGTTAAACGTGGTATAAAAAGACGCTGCTACTCGAGAACCTTATTTCGCCGTAATACACTCGAGGAGGTCAACTAGTTACAAAAACTGCCTACACACCTGCTAAGTGCCGAGCTAAGTATAGCATAGCAATGTGGCAGGCGACACAAATAGTACGCGTAGTAGTGGACCGGCGCCGGCGCACCCACCACGTGATCACGACACTATGAGGTGAACGGAAACGCGTAGATATTAACCTAAGGTGTCGTCGCCTACTGCGAGTACTTGTAGACCTAGGACGGGTCAATATAGAAAAAAAAGTATCATCTTGATTTTCAGTGTTTGTACCTTTGGTGGTTCTAATTACTAGTACAAAAGAAGTGCTTTAAATAGAAGTACTTTACTAAACAATGTATGTGATGTTTGCCACTTTTAATTATGTTAAATAAAAACTTTACCAATAGGTTATTCCTTTTAAAAAAAAACAATTGGCGCGCTCTTGACGACATACATACTTAACTCTACGGTTAAGAAGAAGCCTAAGATAGAGCCTAATACTAAGCACTGGATATGCCATGTAGTGCTGGCACATAAAAAGAATAGCACTATCCTTATCTTCCTTAGTAAGAGGCGACTAAAGGAGTACTGCCAAAGAAGACGGGTGGACGGACGTCTTTCCAACACCACGAGTCAAACTTGTTCTATATTAACGCCACTTCTATGATTTTTACGTTCGCCGTCACCGCGCCCTACTCGTAATAAACTAGTCAATGAAAAAAATGTAACCCTATTCCGTTCAACTTACGAATGAGTCACCAACTACGTTGCGGAATTCGGTAAGCTATTAATTAGCATTATTATGTAAACAACACGAGGTTATAGCTGCACTCGTCTTTAGGGATTGTGTTTTATTAGCAACGAAGTCATTAAATATAAGTAAAATTAGTGTAATTTTAGCCGACGGAATAAGTAAAGGTCCTCAATCCGAAACCCATAACTTTTATAGGATTCACTGATTCCGATTTATTTAGTTCATTCTAAAGAGCCAATTTCACTACTAAAAGCTGTTGATATGTTACAATTTTGTTCAATTTTGTATCACAAAATTAAACCAAGAGAGTGAATAGCCCATTTTGAGGTTTTTTTTAATATAAATAATGGGCTTGCTCTTGACTATATACTTAACTATACGGTTAAGAAGAAGCCTAAGATGGAGCGAGTTTACCCAGAGGTACTGATTCTCCCACACACCAGCGGAACACAGAAAAACTGTTTGGCGCTGGACTCCGGCAGGAGGGTGGTAGCATCCAGGCAGCCTCTTACGAAGCCTACCACCGCAGAGAGATCTGTTAGCCGTCATCATTTGTTAGAAAACCAAAGATGCCGTTGCCCAGGGAGGTAGATCCCACCAAAAGTTTGTACCAAAACAAGCAGTTCGAAGATCATGAATTACTTTATCCTTTTCTACGAGCGGTGTCGTAATAAGAGGCGTCTAAACTGCTTAAAGATGGGCCGCAGCATTTTCTCTAGCGATTATACAAAACCCTTCAACTTGTGGACACAGGTGTCTGTTGATGAGAACTGTGTCCTGCTGGAGTTGATGTGGAAAGCTGCCTGATACTTGACGGTGGGCTAACAAGCAATTAAATAAAACCCTTCAACTTCTAGACACAAGTCCGTCCAAGTAAGACCTGTGTCCTGTTGGAGTTGGTGTGGAAAGCTGATTAATGTCTAGTGGACTTATGTGGGCTTATCAATGCTGAGAAACCTGCGTCTCTTTGAAGCTGGTTGATGCTTATCGGGCTTATGTGGGCTTATCAATGCTGACACCCTTTATCCTATAACAGTTGCTGTTGAAAGCTGGCATGGGCATTAGTCCCATGGGCTTGGTTTTTTATGGTCTCACCAGCAGCGACGTCTATATCGTATTATAATATATACTAATATATAAAGCTAAAGAGTTTGTTTGTTTATTTGTTTGTTAGTTTGAACGCGCTAATCTCGGGAAGTACTGGTCCGATTTGAAAAATTCTTTTTGTGTTGGATAGTCCATTTATCGAGGAAGGCTTTAGGCTACATAACATCACGCTGTGACCAATAGGAACGAAGCATCAGAGAAAAATGTTGCAAAAATAATCGCGTTCATAATAGCAGAAATTGACGCGGACGAAGTCGCGGGGAACAGCTGGTTGATGTGTAAAGCTGAAAAATGCTCATTGGCTTGGTCTTGCACGGTCTCACCAGCAGCGGCGTCAGCGGCGCGAGGATGGCGCCGACGCGGCCCACGGTGGAGCAGGCGGCGAGCAGGCGGTGCCGCGCGCGCGTCGGGAACAGCTCCGCGGTGTACACGTACAAGGCGTTCAGGGACATCGTGGCCCCCACCTTGCCCACCAAGTAGAGTGCCGTGCCCCACACGCTGCTTGCTGCAATGTTATGGCCAAGGTTAGAGGCGTGAGCATGCCAACAGGACAGTAAAAGCGGCCTTTGATCACGCCACTGCAGGGCAAAGGACTCCATCACAAGTGAAGCAGGTATAATCAGTAAAATCAGACCCACAACCTTTAGCTTACTAGGTGACTGCTCTAAACATTGAGCAGTCACCTAGTAAGTCGACAACATTTGGTATGTCGACAAAGTTAAGTCTGGACGCTGTAAGTCAACGCAATTTCATCAATGATTTCGGTTAGCATCTCCAAAATCCGAAATAAAAAATATTTAAGTACCTAATTGTAATGTCAATTTACACTAGTTAGTTAATTGAACTTGGAATTTCAAGTGCCTCATAATTAAGTCTTAGTGCGTGATTAAAAATTTGGCTATTCAAACTATTTTAGATTGTTCAGCCTGTGAACACGGCCGATCTATATCGGTAAGTCGTCAGATAATAAAATAAGGTATACTCGTAAATGTAAGTAAATAAGAGCCAACAAACATCAATCGAAGGCCTTCATCATTGAATTCAAGCTACCACACCAATGATGGGTACAGGCATAATCACCGCACTTGCCTATGATCGAAAATTTGAAACTCTTATTGTCGAACCGGGGATGGAACCCCCAAAATCATGGTCCGGTTCTTAGACCTTACTCCGCAACACAATGTCCGTTTATTCGAATCCATCTATCCATATCACTCATACCGAAGTATCTGAAAAAGACAGATATATCCGTAAGTACGAGCTTCGTGTTGCAGAGTAAGGCACATTAAACCACTGGACCAACGTATGATGACAGTAATGTGTGCTATTGCTCCGTGTTTCTCTAAACTCAATTCCAAAGTCCACGCGGGCTGAAGCTAGTAAAAAATACTGGTCAGTCCACTTTTTGCTCGATAGTGAGTCACCGTTCACGCATTACGCATTTATAGGCCTATTTATTAGTGTTTCTCACGAGGACCAGTTTGTCGGCCTGTCGCCATAAAAGACAGAGTTATAGAAGTCAATTTACATACAAAGTGCGGTCGAGCAACGCACACATAGACACCACACATAGACACCGCTCACGGACAGGGTATCTCGGACCAGTTCGGACCATTACGAGCGTAAGTGTCAATAATAGGTGGCATCACTATCATTTGCTTGAGATACGCGTCTGTGATTTGTTAAATTATAACTGTTCAGTTGGTTGTATAATTTCAACAGTAAACAGTGATTTGTCATTTTTTTAAGTTACCAGTAGTTCCAGAGAAGTAAGTAGATGATTGCTTGTAATTTGATAGTTCATTTTAACCATTGATTAAGTGTATACTGTTGATGATCGCAGAGCATGAATGTGGCGATAGGCCCAAGGTAAAACCCGCAATCTCGGTTCTTAAAGCACCGGAGAGGTGGAGAGATAACGCTCTTTTTTAGTGGGTACACGGACCTCAGCCGAGGTCCGGAGTCCCACATAACCTGTCACTTCCACTGGAGTAAAAGTAAAAATAAAAGTCTATACTGTTGATGTATTTGCAATGTAAAATAATAAATTGATCTACTAGGTACAAGTTCCATAACCTGAAAGTTTTTGTGTCTAAACCAAGTCTAAACTGAAGTCGACGACCCTACCCGACTGCCAGTTGTAGGTATGAAAAGTGAAGAACATACATGAGATTGACTTCTGAACCTACCTATCTGACGTTTGTGCAGCCGCAAGACCGGCAACCGTACCGGTCGGCGGCGCCGGCGCACATAGTTAATCTCCACCGGTCATTTTTCATAAACACTTTCTCATTTACAACGCTAATGGCTTTTTGAAAAATTCAAATTAACCACGTTCTTTTTAACGGCAAAAAATGTATCAAGTTTCGAATTGTAACATGTGATTGTACGTGTGCGTAGCGTGATTTGTGTACTAACCTTGATAGTCATAGGATTGTGTTTTGATGATTGAGTGCCAAAGGTACATTTAAGGTTTATGTGTTAGATGTTACTCGTACATTATTTACATGTACAAATATTTGAACGATCACATCAAATCTCTTTAGTGGCGCTCTTCTTAGCGCTCTTCTCGTGTTTACATCAGGAATTGCTAGATGGTATTAGTTGAGTGTTTAAATTAATACCGCTTAACTAAGTGGTAATAGTAACAAATTACAATCATTGTAATGAACTCAATTGCCTAGTCTAGAATCATAATAGTATGCCACATCTCAGTGAGAGATATTCAGTTGAGAAATTCTCGATGCTGAATATACAAGCTTTTAATTAAGGTCGGTACGGTGTCCATCCTGAATAATACTAGTTTCATCTATTACTCTCAAAAGGCTATAAAAGTCAATTGTATTTTTTATTTATTTAATGTGTTTTCGTAAGGTTTACCAAACTCCCTACGCTATCAAGTAATAAAACAGCTATTATTAAAAAAACAAACATTTGAAATATTTCACCGTTAACCTAATCGGAAAGTTTATGTTTTCTTGCCCATCTTGCAGCGCGTAGACAAAAACTGCTGATGCCCACCACGCGAAGTAGACGCACAGACAGAGACGTAGCGCTTGGTTCCCGAACCGGGCAGTTTCGATAGCAGTACTCACAGTCAGGTAGACACGGAATCGCGATGAGGGCGGTAGCTGTGACCAGGAAAGCCGCTGTCAGCAGCGGTCGGCGGCCGACCCGGTCCAGCAGCAGCGTGTTGACCACCAGCGCGGGCAGTTCCGCGCCCGCCACCAGCGCGTAGTTCGCGTGCGGGGAGCCGCCCAGCGCGTGCGCGTGCACCGCCAGCCCGTAGAACACGAACACCGCTGATGCCCACCACACGAAGCAGACGCAGAGGCGGAGACGCAGCGCTTGGTACCTGCACCGAACCGAACAACTTTTTTATTTCGAAGCAAATACATCAACGCCTCGTTTTAACCATCAGATGGTTTAAAGGGGTGGTGGGATCTACCTCCTAGTGCACCTTTGGTTTTCCAACCAATGATGATAGCTAACAGATCCCTCTGCGGTGGTAGGCTTCGTGAGAGGCCGCCTGGATGCTACCACCCTCCTGCCGGAGTCCGGCGCCAAACAATGCCTCTGTGTTCCGCTGGTGTGTGGGAGAACCAGTACCTCTGGGTAACCTCGCTCCATCTGAGGCTTCTTCTTAGCCGTATAGTTTAGTATGTAGTCAAGAGCAAGCCCATTATTTATAAAAAAAAAACTGGGCCAAGATCTCGGGGCCCTGAATTTGATTCCCGGACGCAAGAGTTTTGAACTTTCGAGCATTGCTCGGACTTATGATCACTTTGCAAGCGTGCACTTGCATTTTGCAAGCGTGGTGACTATGTGTACCCATCATTGCTGTGGCGATTTGAATTCAATAATGAAAGCCTTTGCCTTGCAGTGGGATGATTAAGTTATTGTATTTTCGTTTTTAAATTTGTTCATTGACAATTAATGGTTTGGTGCCGGCACATTGACAGAATACCGTCACCCTTTTTCTTTCTATGGAAGTCGTAGTAGGCGACTAAAGGACTACTACGAGGATTTTTAATTTGGCTAAACTGCGACCGCCATCAAATTTGACGCATTATTCTTTGTCAAAACTTGTGCTGATTTTTTCTTTTTATTTTCTATAATAATCTCTTATTAATCTAACTTTTAAAACGGCCTTCAATTGATAAATTAAGTAATTTTCTTCTCGTATAAAGATTATTAAGTGAGAGTGACATATTTGCAATTGGCTTACTTTATCAGCGCTCTAAATAAGCTGTCGTCCACAATATCCACCTCAGCCTTATTGTTAAGCTGTTCTGCTTCACTGAGCAGCATTTTCTCGATGCCGTCCTGAGGCACTATGACTCTGTTCCAAGCGGCAGCCTTCTTCATGACTTCCACGGCTTCAGCAAAGCGGCCCTTAATGGTCAGCCACCGCACGCTCTCCGGCAGCAGCCAGGGGTAGAGGAGCAGCAGGAAGGAAGGAGGGTACGCGAACCGCGCCCACGTCCTCCAGTAGCCGGTCAGGTAGTCCAGGAGGGACAGCACGGCAGAACCCATCGCCAGGGGGATGCCCAGCACTAAGCTGGCCAGAATCCTTTGTTCCACGCCTAGCCACTCGATCACTGCAAATATTTTATGTAGTTCAATATTTTAAGTTTTTAACGAAAGTTAAAGAAACTTTTCTTTTATTTTTTGCTTATTACTTACTTACTTTAAAATAGTTACTTAACACACCCACAAAATATCATAAAAGAGTGAATGGAACATACTAAGTCAAAAGGATTGAATACGTCTGAATTTCGACCTTAATCTTAAAAGTTTCTGATATTCATCGTCATAATTAGTATCGACTACAGCTTTAAAGCTATATTTATGTCCATTCAAAAAGGTGGTTTTGTCTTCATCACCACGCTTAGAGATCACAGTTCATCCAATGCAATGGCGATAGTGGCGAGAAAACGCTGCTGCCCGCCTTCAGAAGAAGGCGGGCAGCAGCAGGTGGTCAGTGGTACTTGTGCCGCAATCATTTCTTTTTGTTTGTACAGGGTGTATCACTGCTTCTTGTTTTCATCAGATGCTACCAAAGACTCTTTAGTCACCTCTTAGGTCACCCAGACGCAGATTGCCTCTTGGGGTATTATAATCAAGCTGGGCACCACTACATCGTATAGCAAACTACTAACTAGTATAACCTTTTAAGCAATGTAAGGAATTCAGTTATTGCAATCTGAACAGATCAAACTTATCTCGCATAGCCTTGTATTCCGCTTGAAAAATATGCAATGCATCAAAAATCATGCTATACTCACTGAGCACAAAGGCAGCTGGGTACACGCTAGCCCCAAAGACTGTCTCCAGGAGTTCGGAGCCTAGGTAGGCGGGGTACGAGGTGACGAAGGACTTGATCAGGCCCAACACACCTGCGCCGCAGCCGCTCGCGATGAGAGCCGCTCGGCGGCCCCATCTGTTGGGATAGCATTTGTTGATACGGTGCTAATGATTCAGAATTATCATTATTATCAGCCCTAACTAGTCTAGTACTGACTGAGCATCATATAATGCCTAAAAAGAAGGATTTGGTCATTAAACCCACGTTGAGCAGGACGTTTTGAATATTTAACGCATTCGTGGTCGTAGATAGGTGTAAAGTGTAAATTTATCTTCTGTTTCAATGTATAACAGTAAATTTATTAATAACAAAATAATCATGATATTTTTCGAAAATTATTTTGGAGAGATCATCATTAATTTAATTTATTGAGATCCTAAAATACTTATAAATGTCGAAGAGTGCTTATTGTGGTTAGTCTAGAATCAAACTTACCTATCTGACACGAAGCCCATTATGGGCATAGATACCAACATGCCAATGTTGTGCATGGTGCCCACCAGCGACCGCTTCCACTCTTGGCACGCCAAATCAAACTGGAAATAAAACGAAGTGTAAGCTTCTGAAATAACTTTGTATACAACAAGAACAGTAAAGTAACGTGTAGGAAACCTGTGATTCCACGATTCCAGCTGCATTTTTAAATAAATCAAACATGTAGTAGGCCGCTAGAAAGAGCTTGGATAACTATGAGCTAGTAGCATAATAATATGTTACAGCGCAAGTCCAGAGGTCTATGCAAACTAATAGTAAATGAATAATTAGAGACCGGATAATATGCATTTGCATATTCGCATATACATTTGCAAATTTTAGCAATCAGTAGTCGCGCGGGTCTTTTGTTCTGACAGTTACGATAATAAAATGAAAAAGACAAAAGAACGTCGCGGTCGCCTACTACAAAGTCGTTTCACCTATTACGCATATAAATTGTTTCGTGTTCATACTTGACGTGCGTGCTCATTGATCTGCAGTTTAGTTGTTTTATTCATTTGTGTGAAATTTGGTGCGTACCATGCCTCCGGAAAAAAAAGTGTGTCTTCGTGGATAACTGACTTTCTTGGAATATTTACATACGACGGAAATGTTTTATACTGTCGTGTTTGCGAGAAAAATATATCATGCACAAAAAAATTTATAAAGACCAACCTATAAAAACAAGTCTTCACATCGCAGGATTGCAAGAGAAAGGTCCACGACAACAACTTATAGGTAACCGCGTCTACATCTAGCTCTAAATTCAAACAAAATTAACAATCCTACCCTCAAACAATTTCTGAAAAAGTATTGCTTAAATCAAAATGTCTACTGTTACCTGTGCTGTTACTGTGCCTATTATCGCCTATTAAAAAATAATTTACTAATTGTATGTTGATTTTGAAATTAAAAAAAAGAATACTTTTTTTTTTTTGGGGATTCCTAAAATTCATCATTTAACTTCGCATATTCTGTCAATTTTCGTGCATATTTCAAGCATTTTTCATGCATATTTGTATGCATATAACAAGCTTTTTATGTTGCATATAATCCGGTCTCTATAAATAATAAGAAATAAAGTTTATTTGTACAAAAATTGCTACATCTGGTATCTTAAAAATAGGTACAAGGTATTGGCGACATAATAATAAGATACGGTTGAACGTTAACGCCTGTGCTAGTTTTTTTAAAAACCGTATGACAGTCTATAAACTTGAAAAATTTTTTGTCTCAGGCGGGATTTTTCAAGTTTATATTATACTGATATTATAAGTACAATTATCATCATCATCATCATCATCATCATCATCATATCAGCCGAACGACGCCCACTGCTGGGCATAGGCCTCCCCCAAGGATCTCCACAACGATCGGTCCTGTGCTGTCCGCATCCAGCGGCTTCCCGCGACCTTGATCAGATCGTCGGTCCACCTTGTGGGGGGCCTGCCCACGGAACGTCGTCCGGTACGTGGTCGCCATTCGAGAACCTTTCCGCCCCAACGGCCATCGGTTCTCCGCGCTATGTGTCCCGCCCACTGCCACTTCAACGATGCAATCCTTCGAGCGATGTCGGTTGTTTTAGTTCTCCTGCGGATCTCATCATTTCTGATTCGATCGAGTAGGGAAATACCAAGCATCGCTCTCTCCATTGCTCGCTGGGTGATCTTGAGCCTTCTTATGAGACCCATAGTAAACGACCACGTCTCACTCCCATAGGTCATTACTGGCAACACACACTGGTCAAAGACTTTCGTCTTGAGACACTGAGGTATTTCGGACGCGAAAATATGCCGGAGCTTCCCGAACGCTGCCCATCCGAGCTGGATTCGACGAGAGATCTCTTTCTCGAAGTTGGACTTACCTAACTGGACTATCTGTCCCAGGTAAACATAGTGGTCAACAACTTCGAGTGCAATGTTCCCAACGTTAACTGGAGCGGGTGCAACATGGGCATTTAACATGATTTTCGTCTTGTCCATGTTCATCCTAAGACCCACTCTTTGAGAAGCATTACTGAGATCTTCGAGCATAATGTTCAGGTCTTCCAAGGTCTCAGCCATAAGAACTACATCATCGGCAAATCGCAGGTGTGTTAGGTATTCGCCATTGATGTTGATGCCGCGTCCTTTCCAGTCCAGAAGCTTGAAAATATCCTCCAACGCAGCTGTGAACAGTTTCGGAGAAATAACGTCTCCCTGTCTCACACCTCGCTGTAGTTGGATCGGATTAGAGCTCTGGTTCTGTAATCGGACCGACATGGTGGCGTTTTGGTATAAGTACTTTAGTACCTCGATGTACCTGTAGTCTATTTGGCACCTTTGGAGAGACTGCAGCACTGCCCATGTCTCAATCGAATCAAAGGCTTTCTCATAGTCCACGAACGCTAAGCAAAGTGGCAAGTTATACTCTTCGGTCTTCTGTATAACTTGCCGCAGCGTATGAATGTGGTCTATGGTACTATAGCCTTTTCGGAACCCGGCTTGTTCGGGAGGTTGGAAGTCGTCGAACCTGCGAGTGAGACGATTCGTAATGACTCTCGAAAACAACTTATAGATATGGCTCAGAAGCGAAATGGGTCTGTAGTTCTTCAAGAGAGTTTTGTCACCCTTCTTGAAGAACAGCATCACATCGCCTCTGCCCCATGCCTTTGGCGTTTTGCCCTCGAGGATGACAGAATTAAAGAGCTTCTGGAGGACCTTAAGTATCGGCTTACCGCCCGCTCTAAGGAGCTCTGTTGTGATTCCGTCATCACCCGCCGCCTTGTTGTTTTTAAGCTGCTTGAGAGCCATTCTAATCTCGCACAGGCTGACGTCCGGGATATCTTCAGAATAGTGTCGGGTAAGCTTGGCTCTAGGGTCTTTAGCCTTGCTTTCAACAGGTGTTTTCGTGGAGTATAACTGTCCATAGAAACTCTCAATCTCCCTCAGGATTTCAGGTGTTGACGCAATGATGCTACCTGTCTCAGTTTTCAGCCTCGTCAATTGGCTTTGCCCAATAGACAGATCTCTGGCGAACACTTTGGAGCCTTTGTTCCGCTCAATGGTCTCTTTAATACGTCGGGTATTAAATTGACGAAGGTCGCTCTTCAAAGACTTAGATATCTGTCTATTGAGTTGCCGATAGCGATGGGCATCCGCTGAGTTCTGTAGCCTCATTTCGTTTCTCTGATCCATGAGTAGGAGAGTCTGACTGGAGAGTTTCTTTGATTTGGGACGGCGGGTTTTAAAGTACTTAGACCCTACCGTACGGACAGTATCCACCACCATGTTGTATAGATCGTCCACATCGATGCTGTTCTCAAGGGCTTCGAAACGGTTTTGAAGCTCGAGCTGAAAGCACTCGGGGTTTTGAATTTGAGCCGGTATTGGTCGGAGCGTGGATTTTATCAGTCGCGCTCTTTCAAGCTTTACGTCGATATTCAATGTGCCTCTGACCATGCGGTGATCGCTTCCTGTCTTAACAGCGTTGATCACAGCGACATCATCGAATATGTGCTTCTTCGTTGACATGATAAAATCGATCTCGTTTTTGACTTTACCGTCCGGGCTGATCCAGGTCCATTTGCGGCTTACGGGCTTCTTGAAGAAGGAGTTCATCATAAAGAGGTTCTCCCTCTCCATGAAGTCTGCCAGCATCTGACCCCTTTTGTTCCGTTGCCCAAATCCAAATTTCCCCATTCTCAACTCATTACCGCAACGTTGCCCCAACTTCGCATTGAAATCCCCCATCACAACCGTGTAGTGGGTTTTAAAGCTATGCATGGCTTTAGAGATCTCCTCATACATAGCCTCCACTTCGACATCGTCGTGTTTTGAGGTCGGAGCGTAAACCTGAATGACATTCAGCGAATATCGTTTCGATATTCTGAGTATCAGGTACGCTACCCTGCTCGAAACACTTCCGATAGTAATCACGTTGTTGACAAGGGACTTGTGGACGATGAACCCGACACCACCTAGGGACTGTTGGTCGCCCTCCCGGTAGTATAGTAAGTTACCGGATTTTAGGGTTATCGAGTCCTCCCCCTCTCTTCGGACTTCAGACAGCCCAATGATATCCCAATGTAACTTACCAATTGCCTCTTCCAACTCTACGAGCTTCGCGTCAAGCCTCAGTGTGCGCGTGTTATATGTTGCCAGGTCGAGTCGTCGTTGTTGGCAGCCGGATCTTACCCGGGGATTCTTAGCACCCCCTGCCCCGCCGTTACCATAGCTGCTGCCATAGCTAGGACTAGCGGGGCCGCCGGGGACTGGGGGCCGAATTCTTAGCGGTGTATTCATATTTAGGGGGGGGTTTGCCATAATCGCCACGCTTGGCAGGCGGGTTGGCGATCGCAGTATGGCCTGTTGCTTCTAGGAGACGCTGCTGCCCATCTCCTGATGGCAGTTTTCCCTCTGTCGGCTCTTACGACACCCACGGGAAGAGAGGGGGTAGTGCTATTCTTTTTATGTGCCGGCACTACACGGCATTACAATTAAGTTGCTAAAATATCAAATAAAGTGTATGACAGTCGTTAGCGCCCTCCACCGGACTTGCAGGACTCAGGTAAGTTTATGCCATCTTTAAATTTATTTTTTTATTCTTTAGTTTTAAAAAGTAAATAAAAATTTAGATATTTAACAATGAAATTCTTAAATCAACAAAGGAGTGTGTGTGTGTTATATATGTGTGTGTGTGTGTGTGTGTGTGTTATATATATATATATATGTGTGTGTGTGTGTGTGTGTGTGTGTGTGTGTGTGTGTGTGTGTGTGTGTGTGTGTGTGTGTGTGTGTGTGTGTGTGTTATGTGTGTGTTTGTATGTGTGCGTGCAAGCGCGTGCGGTGTGTTTGTAATTATGTGACTGTATGTATATTAGAGCATTTGTGTTTGTCCAATCAGAAGTTACCATTTATATTATTTTAATTATTATAATTTTAATTTAATATTTTTATATTAAGGTAGACATTTTCAACAGGTCCTTAGTTTCCACATACGACAGCCTCTGCAACCACTGGCGCAATACCAGTTTGCACTTTCCTGTGTTTGTGCTAAAAATGTTGAGTTCTTTGTTAATTTTATTATAGACTTTAGAACTTATGTTCACATACCCTGTATCTTATTCGTCGGCCTACATGCTTTACACCATCCTCCATCGGGAGTGAGCGATGTCTTCGAAGCGTCATTTAAAGCACATAGAGCTGTCTGGTCGTAAGTACTTCGCAGTCTTTGTACAGATCAACGGTTGGATAACGGAAATGCTTTTTTGTCATTACTTTTAAGACAGCTCTCTGTGCTCGTTCCAGTTTTAAGAAATGAGTCGAACTGGCACCTCCCCAAGATGGAATGCAGTAGGTGAGGATCGACTGGACTAGAGCAAAATACACGAGCTTCAGGATTTTCAGGACCGCAGAGTTCCTTAGTTTTCTAAAGACATAAATGATTTTTCGAACGCGAAACACCATGCTGTCTATTTGTGGAGTCCAGGTTAAGGTACTATCAAGTATTACTCCTAGGTATTTGATGGAATCTGTTCGTGCTATTGCCATGCATGCGCAGTTAGAATTTGCGGCATCACAGTGATGTATCTTTATATTATAGGATGAGTCATAACTAGGCTGGCATATCTTGGAAGCAGTGAATGTGATATATTTAGTTTTTTGGATATTCAAGGTAAGTAGATTTTTGCTTAGCGAAGATTAAATAGCGCGCAAAGAAAACTATAACTAATGAGTCTATCTTAAGTTCTAATAACTTTACAATACAATTCGTTTAATAAAATAAATTTTGTCTACCTAAGGTGGGTGATAGCACTGGCGACCGGACCCCAGAGAGCTAAAGTTTGTAGGTTCGAATCCCGCATGAGAAAATCTTAATTTTAATTCAAGCAATAAAAATAAAAATCGTGGATGCGGATGCGGGTGGCGTAGGGCCGATTGTTGTGGAGATCCTTAGGGGAGGCTATGTCCAGCAGTGGGGTGTCGTACGGCTGGGATGATGATGATAAAAATAAGGATAGGATCTAAGGATCTGCACAACGATTGGTCCTGCGCCACTCGCATCCAGCGGGTTCCCGGGATCTCTTCGTCAGATCGTCGGTCCACCTAATGGGAGCCTAACCCATCGTCCGGTGCGCGGTCGCCATTGCTGAACTTATACGCCACAATAGCCATCGATTATTTTTAAAATGTGTCCCGCCTACTGCTACATCAGCTTCGCAATTCTTTGAGCGATGCCGGCAAAGACTGCACCAAACGGGTCGTCATAATAATATGATAACAACAGAGAAATTTGAAAATACGTTCTCCATCTCACCTCAGCAACAATACTGCTGCCAGTCTGGTAGACGAACTGCTCGCATGTGACGGTGGTGTCGTTGCTGAAGGCTGCCGCATGGCACAGCGAGTCCGCCGGCTGGAATCTCCTGCAGGCCTCCGCGCCGGGCAGCGCCCAGCCCGCCCAGCTCGGCCGCCACAGCTCCGGGGCCGCCACGCTCGAGGCCATTGAGCTGTTCTCGCATTCTGGCACGTGGCATCTGAAAAAGAAATTTTCGCTTTTAAATAACAACCAATCAGGTATTTTTTAACTAAGATCTTAGCGATCGAGTGGCTTTACCCATGATAACACGGGTAATTTTTATTTAAATTATATAAAAATTTTAAAAAAAAGACGTGTGGCACTCGGAGACTGCCGCGGTAAAGCTATTGCATAGCATTTTTTATCAACTTATGCAATTATAAAACTTAAAAGTATCACCGCTGTGCCGGTCGAAGTGGGGGGTGTTAGGTTATTTTCGTTACGGAATATCTGGATTCGGTCTCCACGCTCAAGGCCCGCGATAGAAGCTATGCAATAGCTTAATTTTATAATTTTATGTATTTTCTAATTTTGACTTTTGTAATTAAATTTTTCTGTTATTTTGGCAGATATGGTTACCATAGGCAACCATACTGTCAAAATCCTTATTTTCTTCTAAATTCTTTTAAATTTCAAAAATTCAAAATTGTTCGATCGTGCCTCGCCCCGAGTGTGTGGGTGTGGGTGTTAGGTTATTTTCGTTACGGAATTTCTGGATTCGGTCTCCACGCTCGAGGCCCGCGATAGAAGCTATGCAATAGCTTAAAAAAATAAGCCAAGCCAAGATGTTATACTTAATGGTTACAATACATAACGTGGGCTTCGTTAGTCAGGTGGTCAAAAATGCACGATGTAGGGATATTTACTAAAAGAAGTATGTAAATAAGTTTATCGGCTGTCTAGTACCCATAACCCAAGCTACTTTGTAATAGCTTAATTTAGGACTATGTGTGACCCAGTGTGGCATGTCTGAAAAATTATTATTATAGGCTGATAATAATGGCGACGATTTTTCTTGATTCAAAACTAAAACTGCAGTGCCTCTGGCATGTTGACTGTTTTAAAGATGCACGTCTCTAGTTCGCAGGGTTCGGGTCAGCCATAACACAAGAGCATTTTACGACAGGTTTGACTGTCATTCTTGAATCATTGTAGTATAGTTCATGTGGTGGCAGTCTGACATATTATTATTGGATGATTTGAAAGTACTTGTAGCCACAAGTGCTTGCAAATCATCTCATGTGTAAAATAGTCTCAATAATTTGTATATTTAAAATATCTCAGTAACAATAGGCTAAGTTTTATTTGTATTTTACTAACAAATTGATCCAATTTGGGCGAAATAAATGAATTGTACTGTGGAGTGCAGCCGCAGCAATTGTCTCCTGGCAGTATTGAACTCGCGTGACCTCCCGTCTAAATCCGGAGCACAACGAATAAACTAAAATACCCCGTCTAATATTAGGACTAGCTGCTTCTTTTCAAGCGTAGGTTAGTATGCCAACCCCTGCGTTGACACGCCATCACAAGCTGAACGCTGGTATAAAACAAAGACGTGTGGCACTAGGAGACTGCCGCGGTAAAGCTATTGCATAGCATTTTTATCAACTTATGCAATTATAAAACTAAAAAGTATCACCGCTGTGCCGGTCGGAGTGGGGGGGTGTTAGGTTATTTTCGTTACGGAATTTCTGGATTCGGTGTCCACGCTAAAGGCCCGCGATAGAAGCTATGCAATAGCTTAAAAGACGTGTGGCACTCGGAGACTGCCGCGGTAAAGCCATTGCATAGCATTTTTTATCAACTTATGCAATTATAAAACTAAAAAGTACTCGTATCACCGCTGTTATATGGTTACATGGGCAACCATACTGTCAAAATCCTTATATTCTTCTAAATTCTTTTAAATTTCGAAAATTCAAAATTGTTCGATCGTGCCTCGCCTCGAGTGTGTGGGTGTAGGTGTTAGGATTATTTTCGTTACAGAATTTCTGGATTCGGTCTTCACGCTCAAGGCCCGCGATAGAAGCTATGCAATAGCTTAACTAAGCCGCCCTCAAGTAAAATCAGTTTTATTTTTGCAAATAAGCCCCAGGAGGCGCTTTTAAACATCCCAATATTTAAGCTACTGCTGCTTCGGTACAAGTCTGGGCTAGTGCCGAGAAGAAGCAGCGCGAGAAACTCGGTCACTACCGTCAGCCGCTTTTTAAATAAATGTTTACAAACGGTTAAAGCAAGCATGATTAGTTACAAGGCTGGAGAATGTGCGGTTCTGGTAATTTTAACAAAAACTTAACAACAGAGTCCATAAGAAGTGTCAGCTGCGAATTACCTTAGTTTAACCTTTTTAGTGGCTCGCAAAAAGTGCAACAAGAAATATTTAATCATTTTGTTATTATCACGTTAAACGTTAAGCATTGTATACTTTATTTGATATTTTAGCAACTTAATTGCACTTATAATATCAGTATATAAACTTGAAAAATCTCGTCTGAGACAAAATTTTTCAAGTTTATATACTGATGTTAAGCATTGTAATACATGCTACCTACAATTCTTCAACTGTGCTCTAAAACCAGCTGCACATTGCATTCATAGCTACCAGATAATGAAAGCAATTAAAGTAATGCAATGTTTAAATGGCATATTGTTTCTTGAAAGCTACTAATTTATCAAATTAATAACCAGTAAATCATTTAAAGTTAAATTTAAATTAAACTGAGAGTCAATTGACGGGTTAAACTCGCGTTTATTAAGGATTACTTTATTCCGACGTTTCGAACTCTTTACAGCGTTATAAGTCACGGGTGGACTGACATAAATGTAGCCAACCATTACCATTTATGGTTTTATATTACACTAGCTGTTGCCCGCGACTTCGTCCGCGTCAATTTCTGTTATTATGATCGCGACTATTTTTGCAACATTTTTCACTGATACTTCGCTCCATCTATGTTCTGTGCTTCGCTCCTATGGGTCGCAGCGTGATGTTAAAGCCTAAAGCCTTCCTCGATAAATGGAATATCCAAACCAAAAGATTTTTTCAATTTGAACCAGTACTTCCTAAGATTAGCGCGTTCCAACAAACAAACAAACTCTTATAATATTCGTATAGATATCATGAAATTTAGCACATTGTACGAGGCGGGATGATAAGTAACTAGCCTAATAAGAAAACACTTAACTTTCCGTGATAAAATTAATTTTATTTTTCCACATAAGTCTCCCGCGAACCTCTACGCACATATTCCATCTTCGTTTTAAAGCAGTAATGCCTTCCATAAAATGATTTCTTTCGAGGCCTGCAAAATACTCCTCTACAGCGGCTATGACTTCATCATTTGTGGCAAATTTCTGTCCGCCCAAAAAAGTTTTGAGCTAAGGGAATAAGTGGAAGTCGGATGGCGCTAGATCAGGCGAATAAGGTGGGTGGGGCAGCAAATCATACTAAAATTCGTTGATTTTTGCCATAGCTTTAACACATATGTACTAGCGTTGTCTTAGTGGAAGATGGTATTTTTTTGCCAAACTTGGTCTTTTTTGCTGAATATATTGATGAAGCTTATCTAGAAGATTAGCGTAGTATTCTCAATTAATTACTGTTTGACCTTTAGGAAGGTAATCTATCATCAAGATCCCATCTGCATCCCAAAAGACGGAAGCCATCACTTTTCCAGCCGACTTTACAGCCATGGCTTTTTTGGAGCCTAGCGTTCCTAGCGTGGACTCACGACTGTTTTGGTTGAATTTTTGATTCTGCGTGTAATGAGATGAACCCATGTTTCATCTGTTGTTACAAATCGATGTAAAAAATCGGCCTTATTACTCTGAAAAGGGTCCAGACATTCTTTTGAGTTTTGCACCCGAATCCATTTTTGATCGTGCGTAAGCAATCGCGGCACCCAACGTGCCGATAACTTTTTCATACTTAATTCCTCACTTAGGATATGATGTGTCCCGTTATTTTGAGATACCTGTAGTGTCAGCTATTTCAGATAACTTCAATCGTCGATCTGCTAAAACCATATAATGTACTTTCACGACCATTTCCGGAGTCGTGACGCTTTTTAGATCTTGGACACATATACGACCGCGTTTAAACTCAGCCACCTAGAATTTTACTGTGGCATAAGAAGGAGCACATTCACCCAAACCATTCTTTAACGTCATAGATCTTTTCCCTTCGTGCCCTTCATATGAAGAAACTTTATCACCGCTCTTTGTTTAATTTTATCCATTTTGAAAACAGTTGACGAAATATATTTTCAAATGAAAAAAATCAATAAAATTTTCTCGCCACCAAATTCAAATTTAGAACATAGGTGCCCAGAGATACGAATTAAAAAATGACATATATTTTTTTTAATTTTAACTTTTTAAATAGCAGTGGCTAGTTACTTATCATCCAAGCACAAAATCCGTATTGAAATTGACAAGAAGGTAAGTATATAAAAAAAAACGTTCTTCTATCCACTACATAGCCACTTGGCTGACACAATTCACTTACCTATGTGTAGATGATAAATTTTAAAGAAAACAAATTTGTCAATGTAAAAATTATAACCTTCCCTATTTGGTGCTACTTGGAATGGCAAAAACAATATATTAAGTTCCCACATTTTAAACTCTATTGCAATGTGGTAACATGCGCTGCTCGAATGGGCTTAAAATGGTATCTGTTTGCTGTTTGTACCGACACGCGTCAAGCCGCGAATCATGGGCTAAAAATTATGTTTCATCGCCATGGCAACATGGGCTCGTCAGCGTCATGGGAGTCAATACTCTTAGAAGTCGGTCACTTGTGCGGTGACGTCACGCCTACAGATCAGAAACAAAGCTGAAAAACTCGGTTGACATCAATCTGGCAGAATTCCACCGAAACATCCGCAAATTAATAATATTCATACTCATATTACAAACACGAAAGTTACTCTGTTTAACTTTTCACGCTTAAACCTCTTAACTGACCTGGATAAGTCAGGTAATACGATTTCTCGAATGATAATTTTGGTAGCCTTGGGTGGGACTCGAACCCTTTGACGGTTCTTCCTGTAACTGATCTACCAATATATTTAAAGGTTTCACGCTGTAAATGAAGCATCCAGAGTAGGATCAACTATTTTTTTTGGATTCGTACCTCCAATATCGCAGTTTTTTTTAATATTTGGTTAAGATGAAAAAGCTTTATAAAACTTTGATACTGTTTCTTAAATAATGAAAATGCTGATGTAAATTTAAATATATTTCCTTAAATAAAACAAAAACTTTGAATATGTAGAACCAGATTTACATTGTTCTGAACCACTGTAAGTAAATACTTAAAGCAGTTGTTTTTATTTGTATAAATCAAAAACAATGAAGATACCACAAACATCAAGACCCGGAAAAAAAACACAATTTTTCTACATTGACCCTTCCGGGACCTCGCAGCAGGCGTCTTACTCTGTTAAATAAAGTGCGTAAGTCTCTCCTTTGCGGAGGTCATCAAAAGTTAAACTATATTAATATTTTGAGGCATCACAATCTTGTGTTATGCCAGGAAGCAACAGGTTAAGTGGGATTCTCCAGGTGAAAGACAACCGTCTCAATAAATCGTGTAAATCGCCAAGGTTGACCGCTATGGAACACTGTAATAAGCCGTGACATTCAACAAGTCCCTCACCATAAACAAAATTGCAGGGAATACTTATTGTACTGTTAAGACAAAAACGAATGGTGCTTCAATTTGACATGTTATTATTTTATTTATATAACTTTTTTCTTCTGTCTATATAGGTTTTTAATGCACTCGTACTTAAATATACAACACTGTTCATAATTTTACAAAACATTATAAGATAACTACCTATTAGCTATACAAGATGAAATTTTAACCACCTTCCAAATTTTAATATATCAATCTACGAGACAAAAAACAAATGACGTTTTTTAACTTTTGGTATAGCCCAGGGGCCTAATTCGCGTAACCGAATCGCAGTTCGATCGTGATAGAATGGGGGCTATCGCTAGTGAATTTGCCACTAGAGGCGCTAGTGTCGCGTGAGGTCCAATATCATTCACTTTGTACTGGTTTTAGCGGAGTTTGTTGCATAAATTATAATTTCTTTAATTTACCTGCTGGAAAGTGATCACCTTCGTAAAATATCGCAAATATGGTTTATTTGGCAATTAATGTGAACGCTTTAAAAGCGGAATTAAGAAAAAGCGCTAAAATAGGCGGCCTCAAGAGCAACTATTTCAGAAGTTAGTTTGTTGATATCAAGATAGTTATTTATAAACAATATAACCTTAATTAGATTCAAGATATAACACTTTGTTTCGGCGGCAATCGCCTTTGACAGCTATACCTCCGGACCTCAGTCTACAGTGGCGCCAACTGGTGAGCAAAGAAACGGTAGTCCCCATTGGACGATTTTGACATTTAGCCCATATTAAAACTGTCAAAAACCTGTCGTTCAATTACGATTGTGATACGATTTGGTTACGCGAATTAGGGGACAGTACAAAAATGTCAAGATAAATCAAAAACTTATGAATAGTATCGTAATAAATTAATGAGATGCGCATCGGGTAAAAAAAGGGTTGCTGGGAAAACACATCAAAAATTTTAGATTTTTGGCGGACATTTTCTAAGTGCTTTATTTTGACATTCTTGTACTGGGCTATACCAAAAGTAAAATACGTCATTTGTTTTTTGTCTCGTAGATTGTTGTATTAAAATTTGGTAGGTGATTAAAATTTCATCCTGTATAGATGAACGCACGTGACTCGGCACAGTGACCCGCCAACGTGTACTTTCTATGCCACTACTGTTAGACCATCCACTTGACAGAAATGGCACGTATCTAATTGACGAGCCGACCTCCAATCTGTTAATCGCTATTTTGAAAAAATATAGTAGTCACCGTATAAAAAAAACCGGAACAGTGCGACTTGCCTACTAAGGGTTCTGTACGAATTTGTTGGTTTATAATATACTAGCTGCTGCCCGCGACTTCGTCCGCGTCAATTTTTGTTATTTTAATCCCTCGATCGTGAGTTATTCCAGACACAATTGAAATCAATTGTTATCGCGGCATGCGCGTGCCTCCTGGGGGTTGAGGGATTATGATCGCGACTATTTTAGTAACATTTTTCACTGATGCTTCGCTTCTATTGGTCGCAGCGTGATGTTTTATAGCCTGAAGCCTTCCTCGATACATGGACTATCCAACACAAAAAGAATTTTTCAATTCGATACACTACTTCCAGAGAATAGCGCGTTCAAACAAACAAACAAACTCTTCAGCTTTATCTATACTAATATTAGTATAGATGTAGTACAGGAATCGATTATCGTCGTTTTTTCTTAGTTTATATCAAATGTATAAAACTGCTACAAATGTATGATTTTCAAGTTTTTCCCAATACTTGTAGTATAAGGCGGTATAGTTCTTGTTCAACAGCAACTGCCAACTACCCTATAAATTTTGATTCCCTTATGAGTGAAGAAATATAAGTTTTATGTGGTATAAATGGTCGTACCTTTTTTACGTTAACTTAAAAGTTTGATTTTTTGACAGCTTTAAGGGAGAGTAAACTTGAGAATATAGTTTAATTTCCACTCGATACCTCCACTCGTTCTTAAGACAAACTGATTGACCGACAGACGATATCAGGACGGACAACAAACTTTTTGAGGAGCGGATCTCTAAAAAGAAATCAAACTACTTACAAGTGTCAGTTTTAACGCTGTTTAATTCAAAGATGTAAATTGGTTTATTGAGTTTTAGTTACGGAAAGGTTATCGCAGTAGATACTAATGGTAATTTTAAGGTTTCCCTCCGAGTTTTGGTTCATATCACGTGATTTATCAGGGGTGAAGCGATTCATTGTTTTGAGTAATCTTATTACTGATGGAACTTTGCCCTTTTGCCTAACAGAAATTCTGGAGTGACTCAAAATGATTCCCAATAAGTTTTGCTGTTGTTTGTCGCCGTGAAGCTTTGCCGTCACCGACTTACCTTCCATCTACTATGACTAAAACGTTACTAACTAACGCCCCGTTGGTCTAGTGGTTTAAATACCGAGTCAAGATCTCGGGGTCCGGGGTTCGATCCCCTGGTCGGGCAAAAAAAGTCTCGAATTTTCGAACATTGCTCAGGTTTGTGATCACCAACCCGCATTTGGCAAGCGTGGTGATTATGCCAGCACCCATCATTGCTGCGGTAACTAGAATCCAATTATGGAGGCCTTTTCCCTGCAGTGGTATGATTATAGACTGTTACTTTACTACTAAAACTATTATGATATCAGTATATTTGCATAAATCTAAATCTACCTACGAATAAGGCATGAATAAATTGATCATGTTATCTATGAATCAATGTTTAACTATCGTAATCTTTTGTTTATCGATTCGTATGGAAATTATTTTGGTAATGACCTCCAATTATTACCACGCTTTTTTACCACGCTTTTATATTAGCTTGGGTTGTATCTATCTATGTATCTATGTATGTAATGGAATCTTTGAGCATAAATTTGACCGATTTCCAGAAGTTTGATTAATTTGAAACTTTGCACACGTATCAAGGACCGATGACAATGCAATAATTTAATAACAGTTTTCCCAGTTTTCCTCTGTAAGAGGGAGTAAAAGAGATAGAACTAGCGCGCGATCTGTATCAATTATGTTTCCTGCATAGGTTTGGACTTACAGTCGGTAAAGAAGGAATCAAATCTTATAAACTAAACTAAAAAGTAAAAAATAAATTATAGTTTAAAAAACTAAAAAACCACGCTTTTAAAACAGATTGAACTAAAAAATTAAAAATAAAACTGTAGTAATCAATTAAAAAATTCATATTATTGTACAAAAAGCGTGGGGGGCTTGATTTAGATTGTTGTAAATATTTTATCAATAATTTACTATATCTGTGGATATCATAACAAGCACCCCACGCTTTTTGTACAATAATATGAATTTTTCAATTGATTACTACAGTTTTATTTTTAATTTTTTAATTCAATCTGTTTTAAAAGCGTGGTTTTTTAGTTTTTTATTTATGAATAAACTTGTTGGCCTTCATGAATATGTAGACTTTCTAAATATATACGATTAATCAGTGAATTATTTTCAGGGGTCATGTGATTTGATTGTCGATCGTAGGTGTCAAATTTGCCCCGTTGGTCTAGTGGTTTAAATACCGGGCCAAGATCTCGGGGTCCTGGGTTCGATCCCCGGGTCGGGCTACAAATAGTTTCGAATTTTCGATCGTTGCTCGGGTTTTTGATCACCAACCCGCATTTGGCAAGCGTGGTGATTATGCCAGTTCCCATCATTGCAGTAGTAACTTGAATTCAATGATGGAGGCCTTTTCCCTGCAGTGGGATTATTATAGGCTGTTACTACTTACTACTACTACTCGTACTAGGTGTCAAATATTATTTTAGATTTTTGTATTGTTGTTTTTTGCACAGGTTTCTTGAGTTTACGCGAACACTATACATTAAAATGAAAGGTACATTTACTTTTACGGACTTAACTTGATTTTATACACTATACATTATATTTCAGTTAATCTCGTCGTTAGAGTATTGGACCCCTGAAATATATTTAAATCACTCAAGTTTAGCATTCGATCCTACTTGATTCCTGTTTAGTTTTTAAAATGTTTTTATAGCTAAATTATTCTAGAGCCTATCCGAGAAATAAATTCATACATAACACAATAATAAGTAACCAGTAATGTACGATTAGGCCTAAGTATTATCTCATCGACCTTATTTTCCACAAAATAGTTGACTATGATGGGGCAGCTCAATAAAATATGATTTGTAAAAATTCTATTAAATATATCAGCTCAATAAACTAGCTCAATATCAGCTAACTAGAAGTATTTTGTTTACTTTCGATAGATCTGTATATTTGTACCGTTATAATAATAAATTATATGTATGCCTATCTACAGGTTGAAATTTTAACCACTTTCCAAAATTTTGATAGGCGTTCAGTATCGTATTTTATGAAGCAAAAAATGTAAATCAAGCTATCGCCCGAAAATATTTTTTGCAACATAGTTTTCAATTTTAATGTTCTTAGGCCTGATAAGGTATAACGGGAAAATCAAAAACTTATGAATAGTATCGTAATGAATAAATAAGATGCGAATCGCGTATAAAAAGTGTTGCTAGGCGGCCGTATCACAAATTGTAGATTTTTTGCGGACATTTTCTAAGTGCTTTATCTTGACATTTTTGTACTGGGCTATACCAAAAGAAAAAATACGTCATTTGTTTTTGTCTCGTAGATTGATATATTAAAATTTGGAAGGTGGTTAAAATTTCACCCGTATAAATTTTCAATATAAAAATGTTAAAGAACTCCAAAAATTAAAATAGATAATATAGGTAATTCAGTTGATTAAACTTGATTACGATGATGCCCCTCGAATGAGGGACCTTGGCAATAAAAATATTTATATACAGCTTAGCTTGTAAACACATGCGTGGAAGTCCTAAAAATATTTTCCACATCTATTCTGATAAAATAGTTAAGAAATTTAGAATAGGTCCATTGTTTATCTAAAGTTGCTTTAATAGCGATGTAAGTTTAAATGCAATAAATATTACGTAATCTAGCAGAATAAATGTTAATATTCTCCGTAATTACGCTGGAGAAGCTCTGTAATTGTGAGGACTTTAAATTGTGCGCAATTACCAGACACGAGTTGGAAGCGCGTTTGTTTTCATTTGTGTACATTAAGAAGTCGCCGGTCGCTACCTAACTATTACATGAACGTGTCGCGCCTTGTTTTTTGATTCGTCCTTGATTCTGAGGCCTTACTCCGCAACACAATGTCCGTATATTCGGATCCATCTGTCTTACCGATCCACCTATCACTCATACCGATGTCTTAAAGTATCTGAAAGAGACAGATATATCCGTAAATACGAGCTTCGTGTTGCAGAGTAAGGCATCAGGTCCCGTCACGTGCTTCGACCTAAACTAACTACAAGAAATCCGCGCTTATCAAATATTAGGATTAGCATTACGATATTTATATTATCATTATGTAAAGAAACACTTAATCTGTTTCGTTCTATCGTGTGAAAGTTTCGATCGACAATATTTATTACATTAAATGTTTCTTACATTTAATGAAATCGCAAAGTATGAAGTTTAAAATAAGGTTTTAATTTTATGTAAAAATCAAAAGCTACTTGAAAGTTAAAGTATACTTCCAACGACATTTTAAGATATTTCGCCATTGTGCAAATGTGCATGTGCTTAATTTCGTAAACATTTACATACTAAAATAACTGGATCATAATGATCCTTATGTCAAAACAGGTTTCTTACTTCTAATGTTAGTAGAAAAAACCCAGCAAAACAAATTATTGTAATTATATTATTGAATGAATTAATATAGTAAGTTAAGAAAGCGTTTTTTGCATTGAGTTTAGTGTAAAAAGTATTTTTTGTCACAATTTTACGGTTTGTGCATGTAGTTTTATAACCTGTTTCTCTTTCTTTCTGTCCCTAATTTAAATCCTTTCAAAAATTATATTTTACTTTGTCAAAACTTGAATTAGTAAACAGTTATATTATTTATGTCCATCTATTATGTTACGTAGCTTAGTCGGAAATTATTCGTTTAATTTGTATACATTACCAGATGTTTAAAGTCAACTTTGACACGCTTATTTGATTGGCTTTATTGACCTCATTAAATGTTTGTAGGCATCTGAAATTCAGCGGTTCTCACCAGTTCTTATCGAACTGATGACCTGCTACATAATAAGTAAGGCAAGCCAAAATAAACTGATTTTAACCAAACAATTCTGGGTAATTTTTTCGACAGAATCAGTTGCTAATGCCCAATCGAATACTTATTTGATATATAGGCAATTTTGGGGCTGTAAAAAACGAATAGCTTCTTTTTACTGTCCTAAATTATGTTAGTGCGAAATTAAATGAGGGCTGGAGTTGGTCTAAATACAATAGTCTTGTCTGTCATGATGAGACAAGGAAATTTTAGTTTAATAATAATTTATTTTGCTGATGTCAAACTTTCTTCGTTTTCTTATGACATTATATTTTTAATAGGTATTTATAATGGGGGTTAAAGTATGAAATTGCCGATTTGTACTAAAAATCAAAATTGTTTATTTTTTAATTTTTAACAAATTTATTTAATCAAAATAGTTACCATTATTATCTATACATTGCTGCCATCTAATAGGAAGGTCACTTATGCCTTTGTCTATTAGAACTCTGCGGATCTAGAGTGCACAAACTGTGTGAAAGCATTTTGTACTGCCTCCTGGGAAGAAAACTTCTTGTCACGTAGATAATTGTCCAAATCACGAAAAAAATGGTAGTCCGTTGGAGCAAGGTCTGGCGAATACGGAGGATGTCAAATGGTTTCTAATTGCAGTTCCTGAAGGGTCAAAACGGTTTCTCGTGCTGTATGAGGTCTCGCGGTGTCATGGAGCAATAATGGTGAAGATCGATTCATGAGTCGGGGCTGTTTTACTGCTAGTTTTGCCAACATTGTTCGGAGTTCGGCACAATAGACATCTGCCGTTATTGATTGACCAGATCGGAGAAAATTATAGTGAATAACACCATGCTGAGACCACCAAACAGTTACCATTACTTACCTTTTTATTGGTAAGTTTGTCTTTAGGACACTATTGTGGCGTTTGACCTGGGGTCAGCCATTGCATTTTTCTTTTACGGTTATCATAAAGAATCCACTTTTCATCACATGTCACAATTCGATTTAATATTCCTTCATTTCTGTACCGATTCAACAAGGCAACACAAGTTTCAACACGCGTTTCTTTCTGCACATCAGTCAAATCATGAGGCACCCATTTTTCGTATTTTTTTATTTTATTGATTTGACGCAAATGAGTCAATATTGTGTGTAAGGTTACGTTGAACCATGCCGCTAATTCCTGGGTAGTTTGACTAGGATCGGCTTCCACCATCTCTCTTAATTCATCGTTAATCACCTGTATGGGCGGTCTTCCTCGTGGCTCGTTCTTCAAGTCGAAGTTTCCATCACAAAAGCGTTTAAACCAAAATCGTTCATTAGCAGATCCCTCTCCAAACGCAACATTGATATTGCGGGCTGTTTCTGCCGCGTTACTTCCGCGTCGGAACTCGTATTCAAAAATCTCTCGAATTTTCGCAGTATCCATCTTTCTTGTCTAAGTTAAATAACAAAAACAATTGAAAGTCGATATTAAAATGTTTCACATTTTTTAAAAGAAGAACATCATAGAAACCATGTGAAAAAAGTTTCATTCGAAAACCTCAAACCATGAGGATTCTATGTCAGTTCAAAGAACTTATTACAATAAAACGTCAATTTCATATTTTAACCCCTAATATTATTCTGTATTTTTTGCATACATTAAAGACTTTAATGGATTCTGGTACAAACGATATTCGTTTAATAATAATTGAATTCATTTTGCTTTTATTTTTAGGCAACCAATGCACAGGCAAACCCTGTCAAATGAACTTGCTATAGGTAATTCGATGTAAATTAGCTGAATGAGATTTGATTTTCATCTCAAGTGAAATCATATTTGCGTACTGAGAACGCAAAGCTGCGACCACTTTTATGTCAAATTCATTCGTTATGCGGTAGTAAACAAAGACATAAACGCACAGGGTAGTTTTACTGCTACTTTCCTAAGTACCAGTTAGAAAGCTGGATGTGTCTCAATAAAATAACAACTTCAAATTGTTGTACGTACTAGAGACATTATACAAATGATATTTAGCATTTTTACGCGTCGCGGACCGCGGTACTTTACTACTCGGTATTAGTGAACAGAGATCGCATATATTTAAGATTTGCTAGTGTAAGGAAAAATAAACTAAATCTTAAAAGTACTAAGACTAAGTATATCATGAAGTTGTAGTATAGGTAGTTACACCAAAGGGTAAAAACGGGACCCTATTACTAAGACTTCGCTGTATGTCCGTCTGTCCGTCGCTCTGTCACCTCAGGCTGTATCTCAAGAGCCGCTACAGCTAGACGGTTGAAATTTTCACAAATTATGTATTTTTGTTACCGCAATAACAACACATACTAAAAACAAAATAAAATAAATATTTAAGGAGGGCTCCCATACAACAAACTCGGTTTTTTGGCCTTTTTGGTACGAACTCTTCGTGCGCGAATCCGACTCGCACTTGACCGGTTTTATTTAATCTCAGTTAACCATTGTAAGATAATGGCGGCAATAACGAAGGGTGCAAAAGCTTATGATTAAAACGGATTAAAATATTTCCAGACTATTTTTTATTTTAACTGGAATTGATGAAAGACAGACCTGAACGCTCACCTTGAATGAAAGTGCTGAGATCTAAATAAACTAGCGAAAAACTATGTGTGGGGAATTTATTGAGATATTTCAGGAACCTAGTAAACTGAGTTATCTTAATGTTTAGACTACAGCTTCATCGATCTTATGATTCACCCTTGAACTCTATGAATTGTTCACGATCAGTCATCGTAAGTAAGATTATCACTAAACTTGATCTAGGGTCAAGGGTGAGAAAATCGCGTAGGCAGAAAGTATGAAATATATCTTTGTACATACAAAGAAATATTTAGTTTCAAAAGCATATACCTATCTATGTATTGTAATTCGTAAAATTACTAAACAAGCTTCTTATTTAATTATGAATTATAATATTTTTTTTGTTTCCTTTATTGAAATAATAATATTTTTCTAATGAATTAAATAAAACCGATTACTTTGGAATTCTTAATCATACATGATACTTAATAATTCCTTGTATTGTGTAAATGTTACTTTATAGTTTTTCACACGCGCTGTGCCTGCGCGCACTACGCACGGCCGAAAACCTTTGCCCAGTAGTGGAATACAAAATAATCCATCTTAGTACCAAATTTCATCAAAATGAATTCCCCACTTTACTCGTTAAGAGTAAGTAGTACTTTCGCATTTTTATATTACTCGTAGTAAGAATAAATGAGTATAAATAAATTTGGTTTCTTTTATGGAGGATATTTATTAAAACTAGAGCTCTATGGGGAAACTGACCTGTATGGGGTTTTCGCAGCTAAGAACACATAGTTGGTGCCGTAGAGGCCTGTGAGCAGCACCGGCAGCGCCAGCAGCAGCGCCAGCCGCGCCTGCCAGCGGCCCCAGCCCACGCACCACCACTCCGCACCCTCAGACATCTTCCACAGATACCACTTGTCCACAATCTAACCTAACCTTCCACTTGATATTATGAGATCGTCTAGGTATAGCAAAATTGAAACCTATCTACCGATAACTTTGAAAGTTTTTCAACGAAAATAAAATCCTATGCAAATTAAAGCTAAATGAGAGAAATGTAACCTGTTTTCCCTATAAAGAAATACGAGTAAATTTAAATAAAATCTAATTGATTACCGACTCTCTTACTATAAAACTTTTAGACCACAAAAGCACCTCGCAACGTCAACAAACGTACTACAGATAATTATCACAAATTGACACTTGGGTCTACAACCGCATACTGACTAGTTTTAAATAGGATAATCTAAATTAAACTACGAATAACTATTGTTCCCTTGTATCCCCACTATTAACCACACCCATATTATCTCGACAGAAAGCTGGTAACACTACTTTTTAAAGAATATAAACAGGTTTATCTGTATTGTCGGGACACGTCCTACCGCCTGGAAGGCCGGCGTGGTTGTGCGTATGATGCCGTAACTTCAGGACTACTACTACTCACCGGTTAAAAGGAGATAGGCGTTTGATTACTAGACACCGATTGCGCAAATTTGAACTCTATGCCGCTAATCTAATGGTGGTTCGGAGCCAGCGTGGCGGGAGCGTACTACCGCCCGCCATACCGCGGAAGCGCGCGCCACGTGCGCGTGCGATCGAAATAAACACCAAGTTACGCGGGATCCCACTAATCTCTTTACTCGGCTAACGCCCCAAAATTTTGACAGATGCCTTCACGGAAACAACTTTACCCTTAATTGTCTTGGCTAAATTCAGAAATATCTCGCCTAACTGAATTGTTTACTCCGCAAACACCGCTTATCAGGGGCTTCGTGAAACTTTTTATATTGGTTCTTGGGGTCAGTGTTTACATTATTATTTACGATATTGCGCAGTTATAGTTGCGTTGCATTTTGTTTATAAATAATAACATCGTTTCATTAGCACCTATTTCCTTCTGTGGTTTATAAATTTAGTTTAACCACATCCTTAATAGATATCAATTAAGTTATTGCTGGGAACATCATACCTTTGTTGTTTAGCACTTAATTAAAAGTTATTCACCATTAATTGTTTCATTACAATATTTTAAATCAAACTGTACATAATCCATTTGACACGTACATCACATGCCTTCATTCATTTGTTTACAATATTTCACGTGCGTAAATATCGTATACATAGTGTAATCGCAATGTAATAAACTATTTATTATTTCAAAGAAATCGATTAATCGTGTCTTATTTTCAAAGGTTGAGTTACAATCTATACTTACTAATATTATAAAGCTGAAGAGTTTGTTTGTTTGTTTGTTTGTTTGTTTGTTTGTTTGTTTGTACGCGCTAATCTCAGGAAGTACTGGTCCGATTTGAAAAATTCTTTTTGTGTTGGATAGTCCATTTATCGAGGAAGGCTTTAGGCTATATAACATCACGCTGCAACCAAAAGGAGCGAAGCATGAGTGAAAAATGTTGCAAAAATAATCGCGATCATAATAACGGAAATTGACGCAGACGAAGTCGCGGGGAACAGCTAGTCATACATAATTCGAATCGTTTTGTAGGATTAAATTGTTTGATTAAGCGTGCTAGCATAGGTCCGCGCGATGGAGCGGAAATAATCGCGAATGCGCCCGCGCACGCTCGTCTCTCGTGCGCGGGGCCTGATCACAACATCAAACGCTAATAAGTCGCACATTAATTATAAACTAATCAATAACAAATGGAATCATTATTAAAATTATCTTTTTGGCCTATATACTATTATGAACCTTACGCAATTACACTCCACGTGAGAAATACATAACGGAAAAAAATTAAAGAATACTTCCGAGTTTTTCTTTGAGTATTAATCTTATTATAATAAATATCTAAATGTCTTCTGACGCGTTGAAATCTAAAGTACGTGGCACGTTGAAGTCTAAAGCGTTTTGCAAAGTTAGAGTGTAGGTTAAAAGTAACTTTTGCAACTGTTAGTTAGTACTTTGTTAAACTATGTTACTATTTTTGTGTTTATAATAAAACCGTAGGAGTAGCGCGTCTGTCTACGTAAAAATGTCCAATATCAATATTAAGCAATAGAATAGGAACCAACATTAAAAAAATATATAAATAAAAGTATTTTAGTACCTCTCTCAATAACACTACAATAGCGCCCAAAGTCCTAAAACCCTAAAAATGCAAAAAGAAAAATAATGAGTATAATTTGATACGATAAATTGTTTTTCACATTTTAAATTATTTGTGCTAAGTTTGAGATTATCATCATTATACAGGGTGGTCCAAACTGTGAAACCACTTTTTTTTTAATTCACAGTTCAAAATTAAGCTCTGATTTGCTTGAACGGAAACTATTGATTTTCGGTAAATTTTTCGGAAACTTTGGTTAGGCTTAGCAAGCTGATAATTTTATCTAAGTAAGTTTAAGTTATAAGGATTATACTGCAAAAAAAATCTGACATAACATAATAAAAAGTGGAGAAACCATTTTTTAGAACTGATTAGTTACACCGAAAATTCCGAAAATTAAAGAAAAAAATTTATATACATATCTCGAAAACTAAGACAAATCGGGTAACATATATAGGGTATATTTGGATAGCCCTGGATGTAAGGAATCCATAAAAAAAATTTGGACGTCACCGTTTAGACCTGTATGTTTTATTTTACGAAATGTATGACTTAATCTAAATATATAAAAGTGAAAACTGATTTAATGACTGACTGACTGACTGACTGACAGACATATCAACGCACAGCCCAAACTACTGGGATTTAAAATCTGAAAATTTTCACCGTGCTTCCTTTTATAGTGTAGGTGAGCACTAAGAAAGGAATTTTGGAAATTCCGCCTCTAAGGGGGTAAAAATAGCCCCATAAGTTTGTATGAAACTCCGTCAGTTTTGAAGCTAAGACGATGAAAATTGGTATCCAGCTACCTGATTAGAAATTATGAATGACGTCTTTCAGGAATTTTGAGAATTTAGTCTTTAAAGAGATAAAAAATGGAGGCAAAGTTTATTCGGATCCGTTTCATATCCATACTCTTTACATATTATTATTTGTACTTTCTGATGTCACTTAGTTTGTTATGACATTCAATGTGTCAATCAGAAAATAAATATCATTTCTTGCAAATAGAGGGGTATTATTTTAGAATTTAATAAGAATTGGTGCCGAAATGGATGAATTAACTAAGTTAAAACGTACACGAACTTCAATTAAAGGCAGCATTACACAATTCAGCAGCCAGATACAAACCCTACGAGAAATTTCTGATTATGAATTAAAATTAGTGAGTGACCAGCTGGTGACCAGTCATAAATGTACAAAATTACCAAGAATAATTGGGAAGAGATAGGACTACAAATAATGGTATTACTAATGAGATGACCCACATTTGGAAAATGAGATTTAGAAAAAAATAACCTTCAGGGAACTAAAACACGGCTTAATCTAAAACTGCAGAACTGAATTCAAATTCAATATCACGAAACAATTCCATGTATGCAGAAGGGACCGAGGAGCAAAGGTCGGTCACAACACAAACAAACCTTAGCACATCTAAATTGAACTCAGTACTATTAGACAAGGGCGAAACATTCAAAAACATCATTAAATTGTTGGATACTTACTTAAAACTGAAATATATATACAAGGAAATACAAGTTTTTAACATCTTTGAGCCCAGAATTACATCAGAAAACGTATTATATTATATTTATGTGCTCCACGGGATCCTTGTGAGTCAGAATTTGAGGAGTTAGTTAAAATTCAGTTAATAAATTATCAACAACTCAAAATTGGACAGATTACTAGAAGATTTATCAATGGTGTTTGACGAAACTCTTGTTTGCATATCAAACTATAAAGCTCAATAAGAGCTTCAAGAAGATGTGACATCTAGCCGCGACGTATTCCATTCGTCATGAACGACAAAATAGGAGGCTATGTAACGAAAACTTTTGATAAAACTTGAAAATTCCTATTGGCTGTCTTATCTATATTTAGGTCCATATTTAGAAAATAAATATCGGTACTTACAAATAGAATGGTATTATTTAAAACTAACTCATTTCTAGGGTTCCGTACCCAAACGGTAAAAACGGAACCCAATTACTAAGACTTTGCTGTGTCCGTCTGTCCGTCTGCCTGTCACCAGGCCATCTCAAGAACCGCGATAGCTAGACAACTGAAATTTTCACAAATTATGTATTTTTGTTACCGCAATAACAAAAAATACCAAAAAAAAAATGAATATTAAAGGGGGCTCCCATACATCAAACGCGATTTTTGTCCTTTTTTGCTCCATGTTAAAAGACTTTGCTGTGTCCGTCTGTCCGTCATCCTGTCACCAGGCTGTATCTCAAGAACCGCGATAGCTAGACAGCTGAAATATTCACAAATTATATATTTTTGTTAGCGCAATAACAAAGAATACCAAAAACAAAATAAAATGAATATTAAAGGGGGCTCCCATACATCAAACGCGATTTTTTGTCCTTTTTTGCTCGATATTAATAATGCCAACAGGTAGGCACTTGAAATATTCACAAAACACTCAGTTATATTTCTAACTTTAACGACAAATAACAGAATGAAAATAAAATGAATATTTAATCCCATACAAAAAAATGCCATTATTTTGCCTATTTTTGCTCGATATTAATAAATGGTAACAGGTAAGCACTATATTAACTAAATAATGTAGGTACCTACTGTTGTTTACGTAATCAATGGTACGGACATCTTCGTGCGCGAGTCTGACTCGCACTTGGCCGATTTTTGTATACGGTAGAGAAAAATGTTGGGAAATCGAATAAAATTGGTGAGTGAATTTATTTATTTGGACAACCAAGACTACATATACGCCTAATTCCATTACATGCAATATGCATGCAAAACTTAAGGTAGGTTAAAATGGAATAAGTAGGTAAATGAAATATCGAATCTTATAAACTACACTGTGACATTATTAACTATATAAGCAGTACAAAAATACTTCCTAAACTGGGCATAGACCCGTATCTCAGGCAGAATAAGGTAACAGGTGTGTTGCAACAACACGAAGCAGCTGACTGGTGGATTAAATCAATATAGACTGGTAAACCATTTGACAAGCTTCCATTTAGTAGGTAATTTGATAAACTTCCATTTAGTAACGATTTTTTTTTCTAGGACGCACCGCTTTTGAGGGCCTGGCAAAGTTTGCTTAGTGAAACTGCCTATCAAACGCATCCAAATTATCTTTTTATTAAATTTTCTCCATATTTTAAG